>VWYP01004352.1:0-116594 GCA_013400435.1 Pycnonotus jocosus
TTTTGTTTTTTGTGTATTTTTGTTCCTTTGTGTTTTTTATTGATTTTTTGTTTGCGGTTTTTTGTGATTTTTTAAATGTGGATTTTTTTTGGCGGGGGTGGTCTTTGTGGGTTTGTTTTCTTTGGTTTTTTGGGTTTTTTTTTTACAAATCTTCAGGGGAAGAGAGGTTTTGTTCATGTTTGAAACTGTTCTTAACTCACCTGGATCATGATTAAAAATCCAACTTTGCCAATGCAGTACCTACCATGATGGACTTGGTCACAAATAAAATATTTGTATGTGCAAGTCTCTTAGATGTGTGGAACTGGGAAGAACACAGGGCAGTGGCAGCAACCTTCCTGTGTCTTAGAACAACCCAAAATCTCATTCAGAGTTCCCTGTGTGTTTAAGTCCCTTTAACACCTGCCCTGAATGCAATTGCAAATGTGGACAGACTTACAGGTATGTAAGTGAGGATATAAATATGTATAACATTATGTATGTCAAGAAAAAAAAATTATTGGAGCAGGGCTGCATTGCCATGACAGACTCAGAATCAAACAGGGCTTTCTAGGCCCCTTCTTAGCAAAACACACTTTGGTTTTGATGCAGTGGGCTGCTCACTGGTCTGTGTCCACCTCCCCAGTGAGCAGGAGGAGGGCATCTTCATCTTCCCCTCTGACTGCAAGGCAGAGCATCTTCACCAGCATTTTCTTTGAGAGTTACACCGCTGTTACAGCCACCTTCACCGGACTGTCTTCCTTTGCTGAAATCCCAGTAATTTCTTTAATCCAATATATGTGCTTAGCATACATCTGCAGCTGTTGCATATAAGAATGTCTGGTTAAAATGCTGCCTTGCTGAAAGGTGTCTTCCCTCCTTGTGAGGTTATTCCTTTTTTCTTCAAACCATACCTGGAGGAATTTACACCAAAGCCCTACTTGTGATCATGTGGCTGTGGTCCACTGTGTCAACAGAGTTTTTGATGGAAAGCATTCCATGCAGTAATGAATGAGGAAAGACCTTTGAATTTATGTTCTTCTGAAGAAGCAGTAGGAAGTTAAAGGCAGCTCAACTGATCGCTTACATAATTTAAAGTAACACAACATTTACCCTTTCACAGACTTGTTGTGAGTGCTTAGTATTTCAAAGTTTATTGAATTTTGAGATATATTGGAAAATATGAATAATTGATATTTGAAATTATTACTATTTCTCAGGAAAAGTTGTTTCTACTAGGAATTTCTATAATTGGAAATGAAACACATTTTACTTTTTATATAACCCTTCTAAAACAGAGTTTGCTATGCAAAATGCTTTTTAGAAGATTAAGCCAGAATGTCACCTTATGTAGTCTTCTGTGACCCTCTGACATGCATTAATTTAAATTTATTCCTATGATCTCATGATTTTACTAGCCTATAAAAGCAAGTTATTATCACTGTACACATTCAGAATAGTAGCACTTAGTCTTATGTAATGATTTATCATTTATTTTCTTCCACGTTGCACGTGCTAATTCTCAAGGTCTCAGTGTGTGCAGAAGAACAGTGTTATTAAAACCCAATTTATAGGTAGGCAAACTGGGGCACAGATTTTGAGAGTTTTGCCAGCCAGCTGACAGCAAGTCAGCTTTAATGAGGGACAGGCTCAGACTGTCTGGATTTTTAGTTGGCTTACATATATTACCCCATCAGCTGAATGTAGTTCACATGAATTTGAAGTCACATAGCTAAATGAAACTCTCCTGTGCTGCTCTATGTATGTGAAAAATTTGTCTTCTGGAATTGAAAGGGTTTTTTCACTGTGGTGAAGGAAGTCAGGGCTTACCTGTGCAAGGCATTCCATTGAAAAATTAGGAAGTTTTTCTTGCATAGATATTATAGATATAACAAATACTGTACTTTTCAGTCTTGATGATAGTGATTTTTCTCTTTTTAATTAAGGCAAATTATCTTCCACTAATCTTGGTCATGCTCTATTTAGGGCACTGCTGATACAGTGGTAAATTGTCTTGGTTTGGTTTTTATAAAGGTCTCCCTGTCATCTGCAAACTGCCCAATTTTCTAGGTCACTAAAATTTTCTTGTGAAACAAATTCCAAAGTTTTTTTATACATAAGATTTCAGAGCAACATAGGTGCTTACAGTCTTATGAAAGTCTTGATCACAAGTGACTTTTTTTTTTCTTTTTAAAGGAAGCCATAGAATTCCAGGATAAGGTGAAAGTTTTAGCTCAAGTCTTCCAGACAGCAGAATAGAAATTTTCTTAGGGATGAAACCATATTGCACTCTTTTCCTCTGAGAATGATAAATAAGGAGAAACACTTTTTGGGCACTAAATAAAAATGCTTCTAAGTTGGTTGTACTATACTTCTCTACCATAAAATATCTGAATGTTTTTCTTGAACAGTTTGCAGTTTGAAACTCTTCACAATTGACTGTCCAGGTTTCCCTGGTGCACTGTCCACAAGTCAAAAGAAGGGAGAAATGCTATATTTTAGTAGCTTTTCTCAATAGGCTATTTCATGGTCACATTTCTACTACCTCTTATGTGCCTCATCAACCAAAAATCTTGTTCTTGCTGCCCTAGTTGTTATGGAAGTGAAACAGATAATGTTTCCATTCCCTTGGGTCAATAAATGCCACATCAAGTCTGCCTCACTTGGTGCAGTATCAAAAATTCTGGGCGCTTCAGAAATTTTTTTCACCTACCTGAAACTTATTTTTTGAAGTGCTATGAGTGCTAAGGCTACTTAAGAAAATATTTCTGGAAAAAGAGCTTAGGAAGTTGGCTCTCCATCTTTGTTTGGAGATACTCTCCTTATTCATTTGGCTGTGTGATCCCAGGATGCTTTTTCTAAGACTTCTGATTTGAGAAAAATATATTTATAATAGCTCTCTTGTGACTTGCACCTTTCTACCAGCAAACTCAATCCTTGTAAAAGACATTATTTATGGCACTCCACTCTTGCCTTTGGAGAGTATTGTCTTTGCTTCTTATGTTTTTGGTTTTGGTTGTTGGGTTTGATTTGTTGTTTTTGGTTTTGTTGTTGTGAGGTTTTTTTTGTTTGTTTCATTTGTTATTTTGTTGGCTTTTGGTTTGTTGGGGTTTTCAGTGTGTTTTTTTCAGAAGTTTTATACTTATTTCCTGTATCAGTTATAGCCTCCCTTTTTCTTAGTTCAGTCAATAACCATGTTTTCCGAACTAACCTTCAGTCAGAATCAGAGTTGCATGGCTGATAACTTTGTAACTTCTGAAAGTGCTATTCAGTTCATGTTGTGCTCCTGTTTTTTCTGATGGCAAAATCAAAACATGAGCTTGTTTAGTAACATCTTATCCAGGATCTTTTACTGCCTCTGCACCCTACCATGGTTATGCATTTCTACAGTGCATTTCTTTTTATTTTGAACGTTCACTGAGTTTTAGAATTGTTTCACAGAATTCGATTTTTGGATGAAAGTGGGAGACAAATATGGCATCTCTCCTCTTCTCATTGTTTGAATTAATGACTGTCCTGCAGCAGTTCATGTTTATCTCCAGTATTCTGACTCGAGTGAAGCTTTTTTTTTTTTAATTTGCCTATAGTGAGGTTTTGTCATGGCATTTTCTTTTCTTTATCATGAGAACAGTTCAAGGCCATGACTGTTCAAACTTCTGACAGAAGAATATCTATTAGGATGGACCTCAAATATGGTTGAATCATTGAGAAAATTAAAGGCTTGGAGTCGACAGTTTTGTATCCTGAAAGTCTGGAAAACTGAAGCCAGTAAGGAACTTAGATCTGCAGGAGTCAAATCTCTTCACTGATTTGTAGGGACTCTTGGTGATGAGCAAAGCCCATGGAAAACAAACAAACCATATTGTCCAGCATCAGCTGGAGCACACCAGTTTTCATGAACGTATTAGCTACTTACCTAGTAGCTGTTTTTTTTCAATAGGAAGGAACTAACTTGTCATTTTCTTATAATGCATTCTCTACTGGTATCTTTTCTCTTTGCCTCTTAATTAGTCTGCATGCTCCAGGCATGTTAAAAAGAGTGAATCTTTTGAGTCATCCTGTAAACTTAAATTCAGAGAGATAAGGTTCTTCTGCTCTTGGCTTTATAACTCATATAGTTCAGTTCCTATAGTTAATTCAGTTACCTGCTGGTCTGTCATTAGAGCAGAGAAAGCAGGTCATGAGCCTTCCCTCTGCAGGTGCATTCACCATCTTTTTGGTGTTACAGGGCAGAAACAAAAACTGGGAATTGAATTATGGCTGTGCAAATCTGAAGAAAGTTTTATATGTCCTCCATCCCCCTAAATTACTAGATGGCAATAAAAGCAAAGGAAGTTGCTGAAGTTCTAATTGGTATTCCTACCACTGTCCATTAAGGTAAACAGAGTACTTTTCCTGCTGCTGACACAAAAAGGTCATTTGCAAGAGCCACTGACTTAAAAAGCAGTGTCACCACTAATGGAAGGAAAAAAAAGATTATACTTGAGTATATTTTTAATAGCCTTCCTCAAATTCTGTAGGCAGCTGAAGTTACATTACTTGTTCTATACTTCTGAATCTCCAATGATGTTTATAGAGGCAGACAAGAATTTTCAAAAATAGAGCTTGAGGCAGGATGGACACTTTTTCAGATACTGATTTCTCTAACAAAGTGCCATTTGAACTGTTCAGGCACGTTTCAGTATTTGGTAAGATGGTGTAAAGAACAAAACACTACTTAATGAGGTCTGCATTTTATTTCTTTGTCTTTATACAGCACCCCATGGATCTAAGAATTTTGATATATTATTAAACATATAAAATTGGCAGTAGAATTCAAGCTCAGTAATTATAAAACACTCCCTTATCTCTACACAGCTCTAAGTCTCTAGCAGGATAAACATTTAAGAGAATGTTTCATCTTCAGCAGAACAGACAATTTAATTTCACTCTTGTGAAATTAGTGAATATTTTCCTACCCATGGAGTACTAAAGTGCTTTACAAGAAAATCAAGTAAATACAAAAGTGACTATATGGACAAACAGCAGTTTGTATCATGTTCAGCAAAGCTAAATCATAGTTTCACTTTAAAAAGTGGGTAAAGTTCTTGTTGCTCAGTGAAATAGAAGTCATGGGCTTCAGATCTCTTTGGTTGACTTTGAGCTATTCCTTCTTACTATGACATAGAAGGGTCTCAATTTTTTGCAGAGTCTAAAACAAAGGTGCAAAGAACATAAATCAAAAGGCTGATAGCTTCATAGCTGGCTATGTTGCAATACAGTACTAGGCTTATTCACAGCATCTATAAAGGTAACAATTTTATTGTTTAATTTGTTGTATATATAAAAACTTTTACCACACTTTCCACTAGAAAACAAGAACAGCACTTACGAGGCACATGGTTCACCATTACTGACTCTCAGCTCTTTCTTCAGAGACTGGAAGATTCCTCTGTAGTTTTGAATCCCTTTAAAGCATAAATGGATATTCACCTTCCATCTATTCAGCTGCAAAGAGAAAGGAAAAAAGGAAGTGAGGGACTTGAAACAGTAGGAGTGCTGTTGACTGAGATACTGGTATGGTCATGAATCTTCATGCTTAGAGAAGAAAGTGGAAGCAATGAAATGCACTGAAAGGGAAGGGAGACCAACCTCAAATGTATTAATTATGCTGTAGGTACTCTTGAAGTTGCAGAAAAAGTTGTAATCTTCTAAAATCTACACTCAAAACTCTAGATTTGCTAGATGTGAGTGTAACTTCAGAAGAACTGCTTGTTACCTTTACATAAGAATGTGCAATAAACTGCACCAGTGGGAAAAACCTGCTTCAAACAGATTATTCTGTTTGACATTGAGAACTGTAGGCTTGCAAATGCAGCTCTGCAAGTCAATCACTTGAGATGGTCAGGACCGTTCAGTCTGTGGATTGTCACATTGCTGTGCTGCAGTTGCAGCTATGAAACAGCAAAAATACACTAGACTGTCCTCAAAACTAAGACTTTGTAATCCTTAATTTAAAAAAAAATGTTGCTCTCAGTGTGCCATTCTCAGGGAAAAAATGTTCTGTTCAGTGAATTAACAGAATAACCAAACTTGACACATTTACCACACAAACACTTTTTACCAGTATTTTTGCAAGGCTCTTTGGTCTGAAAGTACTTGGATCTGTTGAGATCCTAGTTCACAGTGACTTTCAGGTTCAGGTAGCACCCACAATACAGAGCTTGATTATTACTGAACTGTTCTACCTATGTAACTGATGAAAAGAGGTTTTTCATACCTTGGTTAAGCCAAACTTTAAAGTTATTGAATTTCATGTTGGTTTGTTGTTTTGGGTTTTTTTTTGAAACCACAAAATTACAGTATTGTTTTATTTGGTTGTGTTATGAAATCCTAAACTACCTCTTCTGTTGGCCATCCATGTGCAGCACACCATAGGAGAAAAAAAAAAAGAAAAAACAGAAGGAGTATATTGCTGATTTGTCTGTTTCAGATATAGATTACCACTCTCCTGCTATCACTCTATTGCTTTATTTTGGCACTGACCTTAATGTAAGACCCCCCCCCATACTTGACCTACAGTTATCTGCACTGTAGTGTTTTCATTGCCTTTCAGCATCTGATGGGCATTTGTAGAGCAGCCCTAAAACTGTGATGGAAAAATGATCTAAGCTTCATATAAAATTTCAAGTGGTGCCACTCTTCTGAGGCTGTCTGATTTTTGGTCCATGTATATTTTTTGTCTAGAAGTCACTGGGAACATTTTTACAAAGGTTTACTGGATGTGAATAAATAAAAATTGACCTGAGGGTTTAAAGATTAAAACTAATGGAAAATTATTAATAAAGTCATTTTATGGAGGAGATTTTACCTGCTCAGCACTATTTGAAAGATGTTTTCATATAATGAGCTAACTGCATGTACTTTTGAAGATCGATAAAAGGAAAAAGTTGGCGCTCTTACAAGGAAACCTAGTATCTCACCTGGCAACTCAGAAATGTGCCTTGTCATTCTCCTAACTATGTCAGGTAGAATCACTTACTCTGCATGTCACTTCTTAAAATACTTTGAAGGCTACTGCTGTTCACAGAGAGGAGAAGGATATGAAAATACAGTTAATGATGAACTGCGATTTGATCAATGCTGGCACAAGGGAAAGTGCCCTGCTTCTAGAACAGGTGGTGTAAATTTAAATGGCTTGGCTTCAAATTTCAAAATCTCAGTTTGTGATTTTAGATGCCCAGCTAAAGTATCCAGAGATGGATGCTGAAGTGTCTCATGTCCTTCACAATACTTTATTCTTCAGAAAAATTACCACTCATTTTGACATCCGAAACCCTACTGAGTCAATAAAAAGCTATACACCATTGTCCAGTGCTATAAATATAACAACTTTCTCTCTTTTGGAAATGTATCTCTCCTATACAGAATTTCTAAGCTGTTCCAGCCTGATTTATGTTTTTATGATTTCTGCAAATACTTAGTGAGTTAAACTGCAGTCAAAATACTTGTTTCTATTTCATTCTACATCATATATGAAAACAAGCTCTTGTTTAAGGCAAAACAGAAATTGATTCATTTGTTCTAGTAGCTAAATATGTGTTATTTTTTGGATGCTGTTTGCTGCCAATATTGACAGCTTTCTAACAAATTCTCAGTGTCCATGGGTTGACTTTTCCTGATAAGTATCAAGTAAAGAGCAGGGCATGGTATAAAACAGCAATTTCAAGTTTTAGGAAAAAAAATGAGGTAGTGTACAGTCAGGCCTGTGATATACTGAATGATGGTGCTGACAGAATTTGCCATTTCTGAACCACTCTTGGGGAAAAAAAAGCTGCTTTTTTTCTCCTTTGCACTACCTACTGTGTTCATAGTAATATGAACTTCTCTGCAGGATAAATTACTACAAACCCAGTTTCACTACATTAATTTTTAAAATGTTTATTGTTCATATTTGAAATGAAATATAAGTCTTAGGCTATATATCAGCCCTTGTGTACTGGCATTCAGATATAGCATATGGCTTTTATGGCATTACTGTTGTATCTATTAATCAATGATGTATTTTTAAAAGCATTTAATACATTAATTCTTTATTTTACATCAAGATCTCCTTCAGTTATTTCCTGGAGTAGTAATTGTGTAAGCTCCTCAGCAATAACAGTAACACTACACAGTAATTAATACTGCATAAGAGGTCAGATTAGCTGGTATTATTTCTTCTTGTTTCTGAGTTTTCTAAATATTTTCTGATTTTCAATGTTGCAATGTTTTAATTACTCTGTCTCCAATACTCTGTATTACATCCTGTGTGAAACTGTACTTTTCTTCTGAGAAGATCAGTGAATATCAAGTAAGTAGGAAATACTGTTTTCATCTATTAAATTAAGGTGTAGAGAAAAGTTTGTGCTTTTTCCTGTTGTTTAAAATCCTGAAAACAGGATAAATCAGCGTTTTTTAGATATATGGATTTAGGATGAGAAGTCCTGAATTATTGAAGGTGACCTCTCTTGACATCTCTATAAATAAATGGAGCTATCTTACCATTGGCTTTTTATGGAGTCTGTGTTTTCTAATAGCAGCAAGTATAGAAGTTGGAAGGGAACTTTCTGTTGTATTATCAGAGGAACAAAGCTGGTGGTAGACAAAATCTGTACAAATGCAAGCTCTCCCCTTCAATAATTAAATAGTAGGAATAGCTTGAAAACAGCTCCACAAGAAATAGGATCCCTGTGGAGTTTCTACCTGCTCCTACTTTAAATTTTTGTTTAGTAAAGTAGTTTCCAGTATGATATAAAACTGACTTCTCAGCACAAGCAGTACTGTAATTTGAAGTGAAACAATCACTAAAATGTAGGAGAAGACATACATACATATTTAAAACTTCCAGCCAGTGTGAGGGGAAGTATATGTCAATAGGAATGGAAAATGAATGCTAACTAGCAAACACAGCAATAAAACATATGCTACAAAAGCCATAGTTTGGGGTTTTTTTCTAATACAGAAAGAAATCACATCAGTTCAAAATCAATACTTACTGCTGCTGGATTCAAGTGTAGTGAACTGTACACTGTTAATCATGAGTCTAAATGCCTCACTGCCAAAAGCATGCAAGTGATGGGCACTGTGCAGCTTGATGGGAGTTGCATTTAAACATTTGCAAATGACTGTGCACTTAAGAGAAAAGTTGCAATTATTCTTCCTAATTACAAAAACACTGTCTCCCAGGTAGAGAAGAGAATCTTGCTTCTATGTGCTGGCATGTTATTTCCATAAACTATTCATTGCTTGCCATTAAATTGACATGGATTTAGGATTCAGTGGAGTCAAAGCAAAGTGCCACTTTAGTCTGATTTTTTTTGTCTTGTCAGCTAGGTATATTCTTTCTCTGAAATGCATGTTAGTGTACACACAAATATATGATAATCTCAAAATACTGCCTTTAACTCATCACATTCTCATTAATTTTTAGTGTGTGTATCTCATGACATCACTGGGGAATACGTTTTGTTGAGGTTTTATCTCTTAACTATTTTAAATGTATTGGTTTGATAGTTATATTTTTTCCCCAAAATTTATAGAACTAATAAAACATTGACATGACTATTTACTATTCTAATAAAGTTCTGTGAATATTTGGTTTCAAAAATTTGTATCCTGGTAAGGTTTCCTATAAAATTATCAAGTAATTCTCATCTGTGAAGTAATTATTGCAATGTTTTTATGGAAAGCAAACATGGTGGGAAGTCTCAGTTACCCAACACAGGTGTGGGTGGCTCTGTTGCTTTAAAGAATGGTGATGGTTTACAGCAACTACAGAAGTGCTCTAGTGTCATACAAAATGTTTCTTGTTTTAAAAAATGCATAAATCAGAGAACTTTATCATTTTATGGTTTTGCATGATACTATTTGCAGCAGATCATCCTGGAGAATTTTAGTCCACCAACCTCCAGTTTGAATGGTTTGGTTTCTTTTCAACCTGGCATTTTTGCCAATGTCAGTGCTTCTTAGTGTGTTCTAAATTACTTTTCTGTTTGGGATTGCAAATGAGATTCTAGAAGAGAAAGGGAATGTGAAAGGCAAAAGCTAAAAAAAAAATTGGGACCAGCAGAAATCTTGACTCTGTTGTTGGCAGCCTGAAAACAATTTTGTTGAATGCAGTTGTTCTATTAAAAAACTATTTTGCTGTAGTTCACAGGTCACAAGATAATTAATGAGAAAACTTGGTTTAAAAAAAAGAAGTCAGTTGGATTTTTTATTTTACAATCTGTTTGTAGATTGTTCTTGTGCTTTCAGGTGCTTTACACCTAAAAGAGCTGAAAGGTCGTTGTGTTAAAATGTCACATGGTGAATTTGTGAGAGCAATGGCAAAATGTTGTGGGCAATGTACTGAGGCAATGCATCATGCCCTCAACCACTGGGGTAAAATGCCAGGCTGTCTTCATTAACCTCTTTAGTCTTTGACACTTTGCTCTAGTGGGGACCTCAGAATTGAGCAACAGTGTAATCCTTGTGACAGGGTCTCTGAGAAAGAGATATAATTTCTTTTGATCATTCTCCTTTCTGTGTTCTTTTACTGTAGCCTTTATTTGTGTTTCTCAAACCTTTTTACTGGACTAGAAAGTAAATAGTACTTTCCTCTCCTAAGCTAATGGCTTTGGATAAAATAGTCAAAATTATTCTCTGATCTATCATTATGCAATTCAAATACATAGACCATTAAAGACCTGCTGCTAATGAAACAGTCTTGTTACTCTCTTTCCATGAGATCCAGGGGTCAGCTCACTCAGGGGACTCCATCTGCTGCACACACAGGAGCCCAGGTTTCTACATCCTCTAGCACAGTCCTCTAAATAATGGTGCCTATTAGCATTTGGTCTGATCTCCAGGCTCCTTATGTGGTTTCCTTGTCTCCAGATACTGTGAAATTGTGTGCCATCACACCCCCTGCTATTGTGTGTCCCTGCGCACCAGCACAGCCCGTGCTCATGTCTTCAGAAACTCATGGTACCTTTTGTCCTTCAGCTTTCATTTTGTTGCCTCTAGACCCGTGCTTTGATCTTTTATGACTTTTTTTCCCACATTTGTCACCCCAGGAACCTGTCTGTCAAATGTCTGCTTCCTTCTGCGGGCTCCTGGCTCCCCTCCACTGCTGCCCTGTGTCTGCAGGCAGATGTGCAAGCCCTGCCTCTAACTCAAGTGTCCAACAAGTCCTGGTTCCACTGGGGCTGTCACAATCTGGGCACATGGGAGGGGAGCACACAGTTGAGGCCAATTTCTGCTGAGGGACAGCAAGATGCTCTGCATCCACTCTGCCGTAGTGCCCGCCCCAGGGCAGGTTTCTGCCCTTTGCTTAAGTGCTGAGCAGCCAGCGTTGTCGGTTTGTTTCTTATTAAATCCACGTTGGAGGCAGTGATCAGGGTTCACAGGAGGGAGCTGAGGCATCCAGGGCAGCTCAGGTTGCCTCCCCCAAGCAGTGCCTCAAGCAGCCACTCCTGCTGTGGGTGGTTGGCATCTGAACTGCACTGCTCTGCTGCAGGAGAAACCATCACAGGAGCTGCATCTGAACTGCCCTGCTGGGCCTCTGCTCCCTGCTCCTGTCATGGGCCCGAGAGGTGACCTTGTCTAAATCTCTTGATCTGCATATATGTTGCTTTCCCTCTCTGTGAAATCTGGGTAATGCTATCAAATTGCTAGGAAAGCTCCCTTAAGAGCTAGTCAGAAGTAGACAATATAAGAGTTAGGTTTTCCTAATTCATCATAAATTTGCTTTCCTGTCAGTCACTACATGTGTCTTTGGGGTTCACTTTCTTCTTTGTTACTCTGAGGTTAATTACTTTTCCTGTGTCTTGCATCTGTGTAGCTATATCTTTGGATCTTAGCACATGCCCAGTGTCTACATGTAAACACATGCCTACTGCCCTTTTTAAAATAATCTTTCTTTGAGTATTTGCTGTTTAATGATTTCTATGAACTCTTTAGTTCCTCAAGTTGCTAATTTTCAATGTAAAACTGAGCACAGAACTATTATGTTGATTGCCTGAATGAATTTTAAAGTAATGTCTTCATTTTGTTTTCTTCTGAGCTTGCCCTGCAAGGTGATGAACAATTTTGTCCTGATTGTTTCAAATGAACTGTTCATGTATTGAAGTGTTAATGAGATAAATATGTGCTTTGTTGGATTGGCTTCTGCTGGACAAAACCATTAAAATTTAGGGTTTTTGCTACACTGAGATGAAATTCCTTTCATCCTGAAGATAATGACTGAAGTCATTGGGGGCAGTATTTAAACATTTGCAAAATACTATGTTTAACTTATATCTATCAAACCTTTTGTAACGTAGATGATATTGAGTCAGTGTTTTTTTGGTTTGGTTTTTTTGGAGGGTTTTTGTGGGTTTTTTTGGTGGGGTCATTTGTTTGGGTTTTTGAAAGACTGCTATCATCTGCAATTACCAGAGAATGTGCCTCGGATTTTTTTTAAATCTATGAACTGATATGAAACTAGACACCCCACTTTATATGCATCATTTTACCCTAACACTAGTTTTTACTTCTCATGGAAAAATAGAGGTTTGTAGCACAACTGCTGACATCCTTAACTATAGTATGCTACTAGGCACTGCTATAATACAGTACATATTTCTTTGTGAAAGAAATGAAAGCTGCAATAATAAAGCTTAACTTTATGGTATTGAAATTTGCTGTGTTTGTACCTCCAGGGAGAAAAACAATTAGAGAAAGACAATCTACCTAAATAGGCTGGGAAACTGAATTGCTCTGTCTATGCTTCATTACCCTCCCTCTTTCTCATCTCACACTTTCCACAAATAGCATGATTATGTTTACCTGACATCTTCATGCTTCCCTGCTGAGCAGGCTGAGGAAGCCTCGCAGCTGAGATCTGCAGTACTTTCTATGGGGATTGACTGAGATTTTTTTTGTTTAAAGGATACAATTCTTGAGCTATTTCAGCAAAGAACTTCAGAGTGTCCCTGGGTTCTGGTAGGGAGCATAATAAATGAAGTGCCCATCGGCATTTTTTTAAAAAATGACCCTTGGCTGTTACAAGTACTGTCTTGGCTGATGTTAATACATCCTTAGTTGCCTGATAGAAAGGCATGGCCTGAGATGCTAAACATCATCTTGGTGACCTTCATAACTGATAGAAAGCCTGACAAATATTTCATGAAGATGCCTTTGAGCACCAAAACAACAGTCAGCCTTAAGAGTGGCACTGAAATAAAATGCCCTTTTACAGATAAAAGCCTTAATAGAGAGAGAAAAGATCTGGGATGAGGCATGCTGTGAATGTTACCAAAGGGCTTTTCATTGACTCCCTTGAAGAACTGAATCATAAATCCAGAACAAAAAGACTTGAGAAATACACAGGTTGTCTTTATAAGGAACAGATATTTTATTTTTCAGACTTCCCAGGTAACAGAGAATTCAGCACTTTCCTGTTCTGAGTTGTCAAGTTATAAATCTAAATAACTGAGCTACAGATAAATGGACACAATTCCTCAAATTAGAAACCAATATTATGTGTGAGAATTAATGACATTTCATTATGCATTACCATCTACATTATTAAACTATGACTGTATTAGCCTTAGCAGCAGCATACAAGTCTCTTTTTCTTGTAGCCTTTGGGATCTTGTTATAAATCTAGTTTTAATCAAATGCTGTGTGAGCTGCTGAATAACTGAATTTGAATTAATTTGCATTTTAGTTTGAAGCACTCAACTACTCAGTAAAAACAATATTGTGAAACAACTAGATACCTGTTATCTGTGTGTAAATTCTCGGTTTATATCAGTAATATCAGTAGCCTAAAACCCTTCTACTTTCATTTGAGTTCAAAATGTTTGGAAAGATGTTGACTGGAACAAGGTTTTGGTCTTTTTGCTTTTCTGTCTTTGAGTCTTACAGTGGACATGACCAGAACTTGCTCTTCAGGAGCCAAAAGCTTCTTCTGATCTGAGAGTCCTGAATGACTAGAATTAAAGCCTTTTTTTACACTTAACAAAATGTCATCAAATTGAAAGTGTGGAATTAATAGGCACTCTGGCTTTTCTGCCCTTTCACTTGTACTTTCTCATGCTTGTTACAGTTAAATGACAAAGCAGCTGTCCTGAACTTTCCTTAAAACATGGACTACGTGAAATTGAAGTCTGCAGGTTTGTTGGTATAGGGTTTTGGGGATGTGTTTTTGGGGGGGGGTTGCTTGTTTGTTTGTCTTGATGAGCAGCAAAGTAGTGGATGCCGCTTTCACATTAGGGAAAAATCTAAGACAGGCTAGTTCAGTTCAGAATTATTAACCTGGATGAAAGCAGGATTCTCTGACTGTCTCCAAGTTCCTGCTTCATCATCTCAAAGCTAAAATCTCCTGCAAACTAACAATATGTTGCTGCTGTTACTGGCCAACAATCCTGGATCTGTTAGCAGTCCTGCATCAATAATTTTGGGTGTCACATTGTTATGAAAGGTGTGCACAGGCAGGCGGATACCTTACAGTTCATATCTCAAAGGATCCTGGAACTGCTTTATTTTAGGATAAACTCCGCAGGACCTACGCAACAATCACAGTCTTTTTGGACCTCAGACAACAGTAGTGACAGTGTGGTTCCCACCTCCAGAAACTCCTAAGGAAATATGTCTCAACATACCTGGAAATATCAGCAAGATAGTTACAATTCATTTCATGTGCAATGACCAAAATCAGGCTATTGGCCCCCTGTGTGTGTTACAGCAAAGGGAGTGAAGGGCAGCTATGGCAATTCAATAGAACAATGTCACAAAACTTGCTTTCATTCAGTGACAATACCTGGAGGTCTGTACATTTTATATTACACTGATCAGATCAGTCAGATCCTTCAGTTACTAATTCAAGTAATGGATTTAGCAGAGAGCAGAATTATTGCAGTTTACATTTTAAAACACTTGTATCACTGTGTAGCTTATACAAATAGTCTTTAATACATTTCTATAAACAACAGAACAATTTGAGGGCCCAGACTATCAGCTGTGATTTGTATGTCTGTGGCTTCTCTATTCTTAGTGCTGCTATAAACAATAATAGCTGGTTACAGTTTCAAGGGGTTTTCATGCCAGCATTACCTGGAACAGAGTGACTCTTTGGACTTATGCCCTGTCTTCTGTCTACAGTTTTTGCCTCCTAGTGCCAAGAAAGTATTGATAGGAGCCAGAATTGCCTTTCACAGATTACCTTAGGCCTTGGGTACAAGCCACTTAAACAATTTTGTTACCCTTTCTCCTGGTGTGTTTCCTGTGCAGCTCAGGTTTGCCAGTGGGAAGTATGGACTTACATTTTTTGCTCTTTGGTGGAGCTAATTTCTAAAGCTATCACATTCCTATTATGGAGTTCAACAACATTTAACTTATCCAACCTTCTTATTATCCTATAAAAAATACAGACTGAGGAGGTTTTTTATGTGTATTGAGTTAACTTGTGAGTGAGACTTAATGCTCAGCTATGCACAGAGTAATCACCTGAGGATCTAGACCTTCAGGTGGGATTGTGAGCACTCTACAGAGGGATGACCTAGCTCTGAAACAACGACCTCTAGAACTACAAACCACATGGCCACCTTCAGGGGCTGCTTTGCTGACCCAGTTAGTCCTGGCAGAAGGCAGTACTGATGTAATTTCACTGCTTTTAGAAACCAACCTGACACTTCCCTGTAGTGAAGTGCTCTGCCAAGTGGCTCTGCCAGGTCATTCAGAAGTAGATTGAAGATTTCTGTGTCACAGCACATTTCACAGTGCTGGGTTTACCTGGAGAGTCCTTCCCAAATGTGTGTACTGTGAGTTAAACTAGGGATTCGTTAGATGCATTGGACATTTCCAGGTTTTTTATGGATTAAAAAGAAATGAGAGGGTAAAAAAAAAGGGGGTGGGGGGAGAGGGAAGAAGTACACATTGCCAACCCTGTTTTTTGAGAAAAAGTAATAGATAAGTCCATTTTTAATAACCCAACAAAAGCCTTTTCTGCACTAAATATATTGAGTCAGCTTTGTGATGGGAGTTAATTTGCCTAGTTCCACTGATTAAAGGAAAAGTGCAGTGGTTTACACCTGTGTTGACTCAGCACACTTGCTCTTGTAAGTAGCCTGTGATAAAATAGACAAATAAATAAAATAAAAGCACAAATCCTGTACTCTATAGATATTGCTTAAATAATTCATTATAGCTGCAGGGATAGAAGTAAATACAAAGAAAACTGCCTGCCTTTTGAAATACTAGCTAGAGCAAAGTCTTTCATTTTTTCTTGTTTGGAGCAGCTCATATTTTCTTCCTGTATACTCTTCAAGAACTTATAAAAGTACAAAACTCTTTAGGTTCTCATTCATCTCTGCAGTGAAGCTGACATAATTCCATAGGTCTAAACATTGTCCACATCTCCTAGTACTGAAACAAGTGTGGCCGTGCAGCACACCAAACTGCAGCTCACTTATTAAGTCAGAGAATAGCTCTGTGCTCTGTGCTCAAACCCCTGTCTAGATTCTCAGTGATGGCTCTCTGTTGTCAAGTTGCTCAGCTCGTGTTAGTGCTGTGATGGAGCTGCACTTCAGCTGCATCACAAACACGGCCCTTGCACCTGAGCTGTGCAGTGTGACTCTTAAGGGCAATGCCAACTTAATGTTAAATGGTTACTGTTTATTGAATAATGAAATAGAGAGGGATAGGAAAAAGGCAAGAAAATTACTAGGCTGTGTTTGTGTGCACCCCATTTTCAGGAACAAATGGCTCAGCTGAATAGAAACCTAATGTTTGCATGGTGCTGCTAGGTGGGAAAAGCTACCCATGGAGAAAACAAAGTGTTAACTTTTGTCCTTGTATAAACAGTGGAAAATATTTTAAAGGTTTAAATATATCCAGAATAGTAGTGTGTTAGAAGTCTAAAAGGGTGTTATTTGTGTATAAAAGCATAAAAAGGAGGGTGTGAAATGGTATTGTTCAAGAGCTGCTATATTGGTTTAGAGCTACAACCTCTGTCTAAACTGTCTGTCCTCTGCCTGGTGTCCAAGGTGAGCAGAAGCCAAGCAGTCAGGGTGCTGAGCTGAGCTTAGCTGAGGATAGCAAAGCTGTTAGCCTTAGCACCCTGCTAACATCATTACACAGCCCTTGAGTTTGGGCTGCCTTGTACTGACTGAGTGGGATGTGGGCAGAGCTGCTCTCCCCTGGTGCTGCCTGCACCCATTGCTGCTCTAGGCTGATGTTACCTGCCATCAGATAAGCTGTGCCAACACAATGCTGGGGCATTTTCCTATGTGGAAAGTGGTTTCAATGCAATGAGATAAAAGTCCTTAAACTCAGAAAACTATTAAGGCCCTGAACCAGGACTGTTGAGTCTGATAGAAAAGTATTCCAAGCACTTGATTTTTTGTCTCCCTCTGTTTCTCTCCTTACTGTTGTAAATTCAGAACACCTAAATAACAGATGTGAAATCTCACCCATGTTTAAATAAGAGAAAGAGTATTTACTGACTTGACCTTGACTGGGATTTACCTGAGGATATTTATTACCTTGTTCCATATTTCCAGTTATAATATCTGGTATAAAAGAACAGCACTATTCTGCCCAACAGGGTCACAGTAGCTGCGAGAACTATCTTTTTCCAACCACAAATACATGTTACCTGTAAATAATTACAGGAAACGTGCATCTTGTTCTAGGATATCTGCCCTTTCCTCCTCTGATAGTGTTGCTGCCAGCATCTTTCTTCATTTTTGTTTCCCTGGCTTGCTGTCTATTAGGACTGCAAAAAGCAGCTGGGAAAGTGACCCCAGTTATCTGTTCCAGTAGCCACTGGAGGAATGAAGATTTGGATGTAGGAAGCCTATAGTCTTCATTGTAAACATGGTTTCATTCTAAAATGGTGCAATATCCACAACCTGGAAGACATTTTCTTCCTGCTAGATGGCAATGATATTTCTATGTGCATAACATTCAGTGGAAGCTTTCCAGTCCTCCGAAAAGGAAGGCAAAGGCATGGCAAGACAGCAAAGATGAACAGATGGCTCAAGGATAAATGCTATGAGGAAAGTTTGAGGATGTCTGACCATTAGGAAGCATTCATGGAACAGGAGTTCCTCTGGACTGATGGACTCCACTGGAGTAGCTGGCCTAGTACCTTTCTGGGGGTGAGCTAGTCATGGCCGGTAAAAATGCTTAAATAAGCAGAGGTGGCAAAATAAAAAACATAAAGGGTGAAAGTACTGGAGAGTAGAAGGATGATCAGGGAAAAAGCAGTTGTTCTTGTGTGTTGTGATGAGACAGATGCACTGAAGGAAAACTAAGAGCTGTTTCTTTACTGGGTTTCAAAACTAACTGAAATGTTTTTGTAATGATGCAAGACAAATGGGCAAAAATGTAGAAGAAAGATTTGCTGGTGGAAAATGTGAAATTGGGTGTCACAGGATAGCAGAAATATGGATTCACAGTACATGTACTGTGGGGTACATTATATAAAGGAAAGAGAAAAATAAAGGTAGAGGTCCTGGTGTGTGTTAATACAGGAATAGAGTGTCAGCAATACCACCCATCTGGGTCAAAATCACTTGCAACAAGAAGGAAAGCAGAGCATTACGGAAGTTTGACTCTAACAATTATAGAGACGTAAATGATGTAGGTGACAAAGACAAATCAACTAAATTTAGCATGACTTTAAGAAGAGTTGTTATTTCCTGGAGCCTATAAAGTCTGTTGCAAACAAAAGGAGGCTCTAGTCTTCATGACAACCTAGAGAGATATTAAATGAGAAAAATCATATAATGGAAAATAAATCTATGGTTTTTTGAAGACACACATCTTATGAGATCTGCTCTAGGTTTAACTTGTGGAGGAAATTAAAGCAGGCAGTGAGAGACACCCGAGTGGAAAAGAAGGAGCAATGACTAGAGGTAAAAGTTTGATATGACTCCAAAACTGAGTGAACGAGTTGCCTAGGAAATCCATAGGAATGATTAATGAGAATGTTGTAGCACATGAACACAGGGATGGATTAGGAAATTAGCACTACTAAATCAAAAGCAAAACTGGAGATGTTGACACCATCAAGTGAAACCTACACAATCTTCATTCTAGAACCAGGACAGAAGGACTTAAAATCACAAAAAAAACCATTTCCTTTCTTCCAGCCTTCCCATTTGGACTTGGTTCTGTGTAGTACTTTGCTACATGGACTTTCAGTGGAGTTTTCTTTCACCTGCTAATCTCTTTTCCTTTAACTGAAAGGCAGCAAAGCCTGTAGGTTATGTAAGATGCCTTTTATTTAACATCTCCTGGATTATACTTCAAGAGAACCAATATGAAAAATAACCAACCTTCTTGAAATCTTCCCTGAAACCAATATCTGATTTCAAAGCATCTTCTAACAGTAGAGTTTGTAGACTTTGAGAGAAAACTTTTAAACACTGCCTGCTTCAATATCGCTTTGTCTTTAGTGATAGAATTTCAGCCTAGATTCAGAGTTATGCAGCTTTTATATATCCCTTCTCATTCTCAGACATATTTGATCAATCTAAGCAAGCCTAACTTACTTAAATTTTTGTTCTTTTATTTCTCTGAGCGCTGTTATGACACACTGTGATTCACTGTTCTTGAACTACTACAGTCATACCCGTGGCAAAACATTTCCTGACCAAAAGTATTCTCTTTCAGAGTTAACGTGGCCACCCCCAGGCCAGCAGAGTGGCAGAAGTGCTCTTTTAGAAGAGTCACTCATTTAGACTGAAATTTATTCTTTTCTAAAAGGCAAGCTCAAGCCTCTGGGATTTTGTAACCTATTTGCAATGTGTTGGGTTTGGGCTCACCCTCTGGAGCATTTACCTCTCTATCTTTCAAGCAGTGACTATACATTTTTTCCTGCATATGCACTGCCTGTCTCACACACATTTCCTGGTACTGATTACTGTTACTGGAATATGAAATGTCATAATGTCCTGGTTCCAGCCAGGACACGGTTAATTTTTCAGTAGCAGGAAGGGGCATGGCTAGGACACAGAGGTTATTCTGTACCATCTCTCTCATTGCCAGGGGTAGTGGGGGAAGGGGTCCTTTCCAGTCACATAACAGGCTAGTGCCAGTTCCAGGATGAGCAATTGTGATTTGTTTGCCTCTCTTGTACCCTTTGTTATTGGTACCTGCAGCTGCTACTGTTTATTTTATTGTTCTATTGCAGTTTCCAGTAAATCGTTCTTATCTCAACCCATGATCTTTACCTTTTGTGCAGTGGAGGGGAGTGGGGGAGTCAGGGGGTGGCATGAGATTTGGAGTTTTTTGGCAGGAACACTAAATTGGGGACTGCCATTCCTAAATCGCAACAATATTGCAGCACTTTATGGATAGGGGATCTTCTCAGTTGCTGGAGATGGGACAACATTTGACATTTCTGATGGAAGAAAGGGTATTTGACCCAAAAAATACCTCTGAGACTGTATAGATATGTGTCTACAAAACAGAGGTGTTGACTTTATCCTTGCTGATAAGGTCATGATATAGGTCATGGAGTAAGCTAGGTGGGTGTCCCTTATGGCAACATGTATGTGTTCCTGGATTTACTTAAGAAAACATTTACTTGCACTCTATCAGCTTCTTTGTGTTCAGGTGCATTCTTGTAAATATTTGTCAAAACCTTTTCATTTTGTGGTTGAAGACTTTGAAGTTACACAGCAGTTTTTACAATTTAGTGTCTCATTTTCATAGAGAGCTGCATAAGAGTTCATTAGCAGTTTAAGTCACTTAATTGGAGATGACTGGATGTGTGCTACCTAAAAAAAATACAGAAGTATGTTTGGCTAAAACATTGTCAGGCTCTTCTGCTGACTCTCCTCAGACAACAGCACATAAGCATGTGCCCACATGACTGGGTATGAGAAGGAGAAAGATAAAGATACTTCCTTTGTATATTGGCTTAAATCCAGTGTTTCATCCTCAAGAAACCTAGACCAGGAAAAAAAAAATAAAAAAGCAGAGGTTTTTTTGACAGCTAAAAGGCAAATACAAAATGTTATTTTCAAATTTTTAATCTGAAAATAAGTCTCCTTCTGGACCCTACAGACTGTGTGCATTTCCACACATTTATCCCCAGCTCTCACTGATCTTTTTTCAGAATTATGTTTTGTAGAAATGATGTGGAAATGCCCGAGATCTCTGCTGGGTCAGGAGCTGCCGCAGCTATGGAGGGAGGGAATCAAGCAGGCAAATTTATGACAGTTTGACATTTCAGATAATAGAGGTCAGTCCTTCAAGTCGCAGTCCCCCTGAGATGAGTGGGTTTCTGCCGGTGAATGCGGGAAGAGCTGGTACCATTAAATTGTCCCTTTGCTGCAAGTGAAGCATGTGGTGATAGGCTAGAAGAAAAGAATTCCTTTCATTATTGCCAGGCAAATTCTGCTCTCTTTCTGATGTGGATGAATGATCCCATTCATTTCGGTTGTTGTACCTGCTGCTGGAAGAGGAACACGATTTGAACTCCTAGAATAAGGCATAACGTTGTGAATGAACTGGAATGAGATGTATTCATGCATCAATATGCAGGGCTTCCCCTTCTTGCACTCTCACAGCTAAGGTCCTGACAAACTCCTTACTATGAATACTGTTTATGACATCTGAGACCAAATAAATTTAGTCCACTTATTAGCTGGTTTTGTGCACTTTTTCAAATGAAGATTGGATGCTGCTTAGTCTTTAGAAGTACTGATGGGCCCTGTCCCTGCTAAGTTGTTGCATCTCTCTGCCTCGGGCACTTTTGCCGGCAGTGGCAGGAGCTAATAGGATGCAGTGTGATCACAGTATTGGTGTGAGGTTTATAGTGTAATATTTGCTAACTGTTTTGAAACTGGGACTTGGGAATTGCTCTGGAAGAGCAAATAAATTAGTATTTGTGTAGTCATTTTCATTAAATGTTATGAGAACCTTTTTATAATTGTATGATAATATCAAATTTAATAAACTATATTGGCCTTTTTTTAGAATTGGGGATAAAGGTCCCATCTAAACAAACTAATGACAGTTCTCAAATTAGAAATATGGCTTTATTTGTTTGGGTTTATTTAATTAAAAGTAGATTTTTTTTTCTCATTTCAGTTTGTTCTTGGAACTTCTTCCACTAAAAGTGGAACTAATTTAATTCTAATTAAAATGTCAACAGCTACTCAGCTTACTGCTGTTCAAGTGTGAACTGCCACATTTCTTAAATTTCTATTTTTGAATTAGCAGTGGAGACAATAAAAGTCTAATTTCTGTAGAAAAAGAGGTGAAAATTAATTCTATATTCACTTGACCTTCTTGATGCCCGGACTGAAATGTTAGTTTCACAGAGAGTTAAGAAACAACGTAAAAGCTTGACTGTGATGTAACACAGTAGTAACTTGTTATAAAGAAGCAAGAAATGAAAGGGGGGAAAACTGTGATTTACATTGATCTGAACTGTAGCATCAGCTACAATAACTTCTCCTGCAAAAATATGGAATGATTGATTGCCATGGGGTTTGAATTTCTGTAGATGGTAATCACTAAATTTAAACACAGCAGGACTGAATCTAGAGAAAATTATCAACCCCTTTTCTGACTGAAGACAAAACATTGCATAAATCTTGTAAGCTTTTTTTTCTAAAAATGAAACTTCAATGTACAAACCTCTGTTTAATGTGCCACTTCCTTTACGATTCCATATGAGAAGCAGTCTTCTGTTTAGATTCTATTCTTTGGGGCCAAAAATGTGTCTGCAGTAGCTAAAATATGTGCCTGCAAGATAAAAGTGAGACTCTTGCCTAATTTCTTCTGTAATATATGGGAAAATAAAAAGTGTATCTGTGAGGTAAACACAAATACAATAGTGACATTGTATACGTATTTATATAGTGTGTGTAACTGCAACACCTCCTTCATGAAGGACAAGTGAAAACCCATTAACGTGTTTGCAGTCATGGTGACTCAGGGAAAAGGATAGTGGATCTCCTTTCTAGCTGGACTGTGAATCCTCAAGGTCAAATAGGCAACCACAATTGGCTAAGTCGTTAGGCATCCTGTGTTACTCAGGGCAAAATTGACTCTTAGCATAAGTGTGGACTTCTCTCTGGAAGGAAAAGTATGGAGTTGCTCTCTGAACCCCCATTTCACACATGTATTTTTATTTTGTGGAAGGTTAGTTTGCTGCATTACAACCTTCTTGTATATACACCTTTAACTTGTGTGATCTCTCTAAAACTTCTTTTCTCTCTCCTCTTGGCTTTAGGGAAAAACAAAAAAAAAGGAGGGAAGAATGATGATGTTCAGGTGATGAAATGGAAGAGCTAGGGAAAGAAAAGCATTCATTTCAAGGTGCTCCCCTCTTTCCCTACCACCCTCCAGTGCTGGCATCCCAGGTGTGAGTCCTTGCACAGCAGCCATGTCATCCAGCCCTCACAGCCAGGCTGACTCCTGAGGAACACAGTTCCTGGGAACAAAGAACATCATGAACAATACCCATGTCAGTGTTTCAATCAGGATTTTGTTGGATCGTCATTGCTTTCAGGGCAAAATAAAATTTTCAGGAGTTCTCAGCATTTTCTAGAAAGAGGAGGTAAGAGTGGAAGGAGTAAAGCCAGGAATTAGGGAAACTAGAATTCTTGTATTTTGTAAACATCTCCAGATGATAACCCCATACTGCCTTAATGGCTACATGTCAGGAATTTCCTATGGGAGACTTAAGCAAAATTATAAACTCTTCAAAACTCAGAAAGCATTGAAAAATTACAAAATTAGGATGAGAAAGAGCAAAGCTGAAAAAAACTTAATGTTTCTTATGGAGGGCTATGTGATTCCAAAGCAAAGCTACAAAAATCCCTTTAGATTAGCTGCTATCTATGGGTTACTAATGCCTCTCAGTCTGTCTAACATTCCTTGTCTTTTGTGCAGTTCAGTATAGTGTTGAGGGCGTTTTTTCTTATTGTAGCCACATAGCAATTATTTGTTGAACATGCTCTTTACTATAAATATGGTTCCTGTGGCTTTACTGCTTTAAAAAGCAAGTTTTTGTGATGGACAACCAGAATCCCAGTGATAGACTATTTCTTTTGCAGCTTTTGGGAATTTTTTCCCTGTAACTTTCCTCTGCCTGATCTTCTCTGTAATTAATATCTGTACTTGTTAAAAGTTTATTAGCAGAACAGTCATATATTGCAGCCACAGTTTTGCATTGCTGCATTGATAATCCTTCAATTACCTTCTATTTTTTAAAGTGGAACATGCGTGATATTCTATGTGTGCCTACTCTGAAAAAAGATTTCAAAGAGAGAAAAAATGTTATATATTTACTTTTATTTGTTACAGTGGAAATGCAAACAAGAAAAAAGGGAAAAGTGTAATTTTGTATAAGAATATTGTTAAATCTCACAAAAACATTGATATATCATCTGTGCGTTTGTGTAGAAGGGAATTAAATTAGTCTGACGTGCATTTCTTTTGCTCAAAAAATCTAGCAATGTTGAGGTCAAAAGTTTAAAATTCAGGTCTTATCCACAGCTCAGCTGAGTTTTCTTATTGGCCACAGAACTGGCCAGATGAAGCTCAGTCAGGCCTTTTTTTTAAATTGTAATTGATTTCTACTTTTTTCAGCCAAAAAGATTGTTTTTGTAAATGCATATTACCTTGATTTGAATCTGTAGACTCTCTCTGCATGAAATTGATATTCTAGAAATCTGTATAATTAGTCTGGGGAACTGGAGATGAGAGCTTATGCTGTAGTTCGAAACTGCAGCCTCTGACGCCCTATTATGCAACATCAATGGCTGGTGACCAGCATCTTCTGTGATAATACTGATTTACATTAGTAAATCCCTTTATTCCTTAAGTATTTTTATTCATTTTCTTTAACCCAAGCCCAAATTTTCACTTAGTCGTATAACCTTCATATTGGTTGCAGTCAGATTTTTCTGGAAGATGATACATCTGCTTGCTGTCCTGGCTTTCTGTTGCTGTGCTGCCATCACTTTGTTTGGTATTTGGGTTTAGCACACACAGACCATATCTATTTCAGCAAATACTGCAGCCTGTATGAGCAGGCTTGTATAGCAGAAAGGTCCACAGTGTACATATTTCGAGGGCTTTACCTTGCCCTGCTTCAGGCCCCAGACCCACAGTGCCCTTTAGAGACTGGAGCATATCATGTGAAGCCCTGGGGCAGTTATTCTAGTTTAGTTTGAAGCAGAATAAATCTAGTTTGTTCTGAGGCCACCCTGTGATATGAACTGAGGCAGAGACAGTATGGTAACAGGAGTTGTGGGGTGTAAAGCTTTTTGGTAGGAGAGCAAAGGTAAAGATATTTCAGCACCATCTCCTCAGTATACTTAGCTTCCCATAAGGCCAGATTATACATAAATATGTAAATATTTAGATATATTTATGATATCAATTAGCAAAGGCCTTCTACTCAAATAAGCAGAATTATTTACATTAACTGACAATCTGCTTGTTCATTTCGAAATATTATGCTGTGCATCATATTTATTGTGGTTTCCTGCTTTGGAAGCAATCATAAAAGGAAGATCCCTTATTCAGAGTTGCATTTTGGTATGGATTGAACTGTTCACTTCAACAAAGTAGTAATTCATCGAACTGACTGAAAACAACAGGTTTCACAGCACCTTAAAGTGTGGAGAATGACAGGTTGTATCCTAGATGTGTAGTTCTGACTTTAGTGTGTATGAGAAACACTGAGATTCCCATGTGAAGTTCATGAAAAGATATTTCTTCAATGAAATTTGGCTATTAGAGTATGCAGAAAGTTACAATTAATTTAAAAGAACAATAGCAGCAGTTTAATTTAGCCATCTGAAATCTTGAGAATAACCCATTTCCTATCCTCTGACCAAGGTAGTAAATGAGGCATGCTCAGTAATTACTGAATTATCCCTTTCAGCAGGGGAAAAGCAACATGGGTGCTAGTCTTTTGTTATTTTACATTCACCCCCATTAGTGTTACTTGCTGTACCTAATAGGCTGATAAATGGGGTATTGCAACTGTCAGTGGCTAAATGGCACTTAATATTCCATTTTGAAGTTCAGGAAATCAGAAGTAGCAGGAGAGGCTTTTGATGGCCATTTGCTCAGTGGCACAGACTTATAATCAAGTAAATTGATGTTGAAGGTTCAATTACGTGGATCTTACCAGAAAATGGAGCTGTAAAATTGTACAGTTGATGCGATAGACTTTGACAATACAACCCCTCACCTTATTAAGATTGCTCCCAAAAATAGTACTAAAAATTAGAAGTAGACCTCAGTTTCTCATTTCTGCAACATTACTTCAGTACAGGTTATGAAAAGAAGCAGGGTTGGGAGCAGATTGCTGCACTTTATTGCAAAATATAGCAGGCCACTGAAGAAGTTTTAAGGTGACAATTCCTGCTTTGAGGTGCTCAGAGGCTGTTAGCAGGCACCTTTGCTCAGGAGAGGGCAGGGATAATGTCTTGAAATAGTCACAGCAATGGCTTCTGTGGACTTAGACTTGCTCTTAGACAACTAATCTGCAGTTGTTAAAGCCAATACACATTCAATAAATCTTTTGTAACTTAGCAATTGTTATCCCCAGGTATAGTTTTCTCTTTGTAGCAGTCCAGATAACATAGTGGACACAAGAAACAGTAAGTCCAGAAAATTTTGCTGTTTGGCCAGAAGCAAAAGCCACTCTGAAGGAAAGGAATTCAGATCCAAGCAAGGAAAGCTTGCACAGCTGGATCTGGATGAGAGTCAGGGTTTCAAACATTCCTGTTTTTCAGAGTTGTTTGTATTTGGACAGCTGATTCTGACCTTTTCTGATTCTCCCACATAGGAACATGCTGTCCATTGATTCATAAGGAAAAGTTGCTGTAGCAAGCAGCTTAACCATGGGCATGAAGTGACCAGTGTAATGTACAGGCTGAGATTTTAAAATCTGAGAGAAGCACCTTGGCCTTTGTTCAGTGGCTGAAGTCTTCCTCTTGGGTTGTGACCTCTTTTCTGGCCCAAACACCATCGCAGGTTTAGGTGGATCCTGAGTCTCCATGCCCTCCTTGCCGCTGGACCTCTCTCTAGGTCCGAATTTCTCAAGTGTTTTGAGAGCTGCCTTCTCTGCAGCCTCTACCATCTGGAATAGCTTCACTGTGGCTCTCTGCCTCATTGACTCTCTTCTTCATTTCAAATCTCAGTTGACCATTTATCTTTTCTACCTTGCCAATTTCTTTTAATTTCCCTGTCCATCTGCTTCATCTATTTAACTCGGTGAAAGCTTTTAGATTACATTTTTTATGGTAAATGCATGGGGGAATGGTACTGTATTATATAAGAACAACTTCCCCAGCTTGAGCAAGCATGCTGGTAGCATCCACTGCAAAATCCTACATTTCCCCTATGTGCTCAGTGTTACTTCACAAAGTTAGAGGGGGATGTTGAGCTTGCGCTGACAGCCAAGAAAAAATATACCTGCTTTCCTAGGGCTGCAGCAAGTAGAGCAGATGGTATTTTCCCCCACTTCACATCACTCTCTGTCCTTTCCTTCCTCATGCCCCATTGTTCATTTTTCACACTTCTCTGTCGGTTTGGTTTGGATTCAACACCCGCTGAAGCCCGTGGAAAATCTCCCACTGACTTTATTTGGCTTTGCCTCATGCTCCCTGCCATCTCGCCTCCCTTCAGCTATGCCTGGACTCAAATTCCAGCTCTGACCTCTCTACAGTTCGGACCCTGTCTGTGCATCATCTCTCACTACCTGCACTTTGCCAAGAGCCTCAGCAGAGCAGGGATGGGAGGAAAGCTATGTGGATTGGATACTGCTTGAGTCAGTAGCTCAGAAAGAAAACCAGGGAAAAATTTTTGGTTTGGATTACTCTGAAACAACATTTTCTCTAGCTTCTTCCCTCATTTAGCCAGAAAATAAGAGAGAAACATAATCTTGAATTAAATATTATGGGAATGAAAGTTAAATGTTTTGTTTTGCTTGGGTTTTAGTTTTTATTGAAATGCAAAATCATGTCAAAACAGAAGTTAAGCCTCCCTCTTTTGGAAATATCATAGTGAAATATTTTGCCTTTCAGGAAATAATGAAGGCAGTTTTCTATAAATAATTTTTTTCCCAGATCATGAGTTATGCTAATAACTCCAAAACATACTTTTCTTTTGTGGTGAATTAATTACTCAGTTATTTGATGTTATTTCTTCTCATGGATTTTCTCTGTATTCCAAAACACTAGCTATCCTCTTTCTCTCTGAGTTCCTTCCCAAGCATCCCTTTCTTTCGTAGATGTGAAAATGAAAAAATAGATAGGGTTGCTGTTGCTCTACCATTGAATTTGGTTTTATTTTTTGACAGGGTGTTTATTTCCTTGATATTTCAATCTAGTACAAGACTGGAATAATTGTTATTGCATTCTCCAGATAATGCTGCCTGCACCCCGTTGCACTTGAGACCACCATCTCATGACCTCCTGCGGAGCGTCTCATGTCAGCAATGAATTTCACCAAATTTTCTGTGCTATTGTCCCATAACAAGAAAGCCAAATTCTGTTCTCTTAGAATTTCTGAGTGTTTCATTTCCAAGGACATGACAATTACCCCAATGAAGTAAAATGAAAATTTCCATCAATTTCACGTAGTCACAATGGCTCCTTGTACATCGAACAACCTCTGTGACTTTGCTCTCAAGTCACTTCAGGAACAAAAAAAATTTACAGTAATATTATGGTTGTCATAAGCAGTACCTCAAAAGCTACTCTGTACTTTTCTAGACATGGGAAATGGTGTGAGTTTTTATTGACATCTCTAGGAGTTGTGAGAATTCCCAGCAACTTGCAGGATTTAGCCCTAATAGTATTTACAGTAATTAAGAACACTAATTAAATAACAAAACAACTAATGACAAATTGATTCAATGCCAAATAAAGGAGTCAAATAAATGCTTAATTAAAGATGCTAATAAAATCCCCTTCAGCCTTTACAGTCCACTCCCTAGGGCTAAAGATGACTTTCTACCTCAGAAATCTTTACAGCCCTTTACAACACCAGTCTCTAGGGTTACTGCCTTTTTTAACCTCTGGATTAAATGCTTGTTAGCTAAACATTGTATAAACCCATTTAAAAACTATCAAAATAATTAAGTTGGATCCGGAACACTCTGTGTCTTCCAGATATGATACACCACGATATTCCCATCTGCATGGCTGTTTCCTTTCACTAGACTGTGCAAGGCTCTGTCTAACTGAGCACCTGGGCAGCAGGACCAATGCCTGACCACCAGACTCCTTAAGCCAATGGCACAAACCACTGCTTAAATTGAGACCGACTACCTTGTAGAGCCAAAGTCAAAATGAGAAAGAGCACAGCCACAATGCAGCCCAGTTTAAGTAGAGTGAGACAGCTGTTTTCTAATTCATTATTTGCCCTGTTAAGCTCTCCTATTTATCACCAAAGTAAAGCCTAGCAGTAAAAATATATTTTAAAAAATAAGTATGTTGGAGAATAGAGCTGCCGTAAAAAAAATGGCTTTTAAGCAACACTCAGAGAGAAGAGAGTTCTTTAAATTAGTATTCAATACTTTGTTTCATGTGCCAGGAATCTCTGTGTCACCCTGGCAGATAGCCTCATTAGATATTTCTCTCCTTATCTGAACTTACAGCTTTTTACATTTTGTGTCAATAATGATGAAACAAATGCTTATAAAAGTAGAAAATGAACAACCATTTCTCATCCTTTCATAGAAGGTTTGCAGACGAACTTTTGAGCAGACAGATCACCCACAGATCACCCGGTACCCAATGTATAGTGCACAGCAGCCCTTTCCACTTTTATCTGTGATGTTGTTTTGTGATGGGATTGTTGTCTTTGGCATTGCCAGCAGTTAGTCAGTCTCAAAGTCCTCCTTTCTCCCTCTGATGTGTAACACCATTTCATGTTATCTCATGTAACAAGCCAGTGTGATTTCAGATAACTCTGCATGTGTTTAACTTCAGAGGAAGCTCTGAGCCCGGCTTGGTTATCTCTTATCAGCTTTGGTACTATCCAGCTCTGAATCTGGGGCAGATGGAAGTAAATGGGATGCCAGTGAGAAGGAAGGGTTTCCTTATGCTTATATAAACTGCCTTTATCTCTGTGCTATTTGCTTATAAAAGAAATCAGGTTGTGCAGCCTATGAGGAAATTATTACACTGATCTGAGTCATATAATTTGGGTTCTGTTGGAAATATTAACAACGTGTATCCTATATGTCACATTTAGTTGTGGGGTAAGGTGAAGAGTGGAAATTGAGAAAGAGCTAATTCACATGCAGGTGCTGCTTGCAGTGTGCTAAATTACCTGTTGGATACCTGAGTACTTGCAAATATTGCAAATAACTTGCATTTATCCCTCTGGAAACCCAAGAGAAAATGCTTACACAGCTGGCAAGTTAAGAAGTATGAAAACAAATGAACATAAAAGAGGCTTAAGAAAAAAATGTGCCAAAACAAAACACTGAAGTGTGAGAAGAATAGAATTAGAATTAACAGCCTTAACTGAAACAGACTTGCTCCAACCACTGATCTTTCTACACTGCACCACTCTACATCTTCCAATTATGTCCACATGCTGCTTTGCATCAAGAAAGAAAAAATCCAATCCTCCAGGAAATGGTATTTGAAATGATTCATCACATCCTGTGATAGTGTACTACAGTGTCAGACTGGTGTTATGCTAAGTCACGGTCTGACCCACCAAAGTTACTTCTGTTTCCTCATTCTTGTGTCCTTCTGGCCTTTAAAATATCTGCTCTTTCTTTGTTTATATCTTCAGTAATTTTAATGAGGTCTTATTTTTCATCATATTGGTATTTCTATTTCCCTATTTCTATTTTATTTGATATCCTTCAGCACTTACTACAGGATTTGAATTGGGGGTTTTTAGTCTCTATATTATGTCTGCATTTTTCAGACTTTATGAAGGGCCCAAAATCTTCTCCAGTAATTTTTGAGCTTTTAGCAACTCTTCAGAGAAAATATGCTACTCATGTCTTTTATTGTTTATATCCTTAGACCATTGTGACTACAGGAGTAGGATTGTAGAGCATTTTAAAACCCTGTTATTATTGTTAAAGACACCATGAAAGACAGAACAAAAATAGTGCTCTGAGCCATGGTTTGTATCTGCTAAAAATATATTTAGCTTCATTTCTCTCAAAGTTTGTAAAGTAAAAGAACACCAGCAGCAGCTCTCTGCCAGAATTTTGTTTTGCCAGAAAAGAAACATGGCAATCACTGAAAAGCTCAAACACAAGGGATTCTTCTGGAGTGCTGTGTCTCTGTCTGCAGGAGTTTTGTACTTGGTTGTCTGCGATAAAATTCTGCAGAGTGAAATGGGGAGTTCAAATCCAAATAGAGACAAAGCTGATGAAAACAGAGCATGTCCTAATATTTGTCTATGTGCCTCTCTCTCTGTCCTTTGTTATTGCTGTTGATGACAATAGTGATGTCTGTTGAGGTACAAGCAGCTTCATTCACATCCCTGGAGTGAAAGGGCTTTCATTTCTTTACACAGCCTCAGGAGAAGCTGAAATACAATTCCAAATCCTAAATCTTTGAGCAATTATCTGAATTGTTCTCAATATCATGCTGAATTGTTCTCAATATTTCTATGGCTAACTTGAAGAACTGTCCTGTTATCACTCCAGGAAGTAGCCTAGAAGGGAAATGCTACTCTGTAGTACACAAGATACTGTCTGGCATAGCTGTTCTGAGATGAAGAAGGGGGGAAAAAAATCACCCTACAGTTCAACAGTGCTTTTAAAAAGCAAAATTATCTCAATCTGAGCAAAATGTCATGGTTGTTCCCAGAAGTGTCACAACACCGGGAGCATGGGAGTACAAGATAAAGCTCTGCTGAAAATTGTTATGTGTCTTGATAGCTTTAGTCAGCTGTGGCAGGGAAAACAAAGGCATTTCTTGCTGTGTTTCAAAAGTGTATAGTGGGCAGTAATAAAGGAATAAATCTAAGAAGTCACACTGACATAACAATGCAATGTAAATTTCATTGGTTTCAGTAAAAGCATAACAAAATTTTGTTTTCTATAATAATTGCCATTATTTTTTAATGGCAGTAAGCCAGGATTCTTCTGTTGAAGAATAAGTTGCAATAGTTTTGAAGGTGGAAAATTTATCTTCACTGCATAAGAATATGAAGTTTCATCAATAAAAGAGGAAAAAATAAGTTCTTTAGTTTCAAAAAGATTTGAATTAATGGCATAGAATAGCTAAATAAGTTACTGGAAAAAGGAAAAATAAGAGGTTAAGAAGATCTATATTCAACAAATGCAGGTATGCAGCATAATTTTCATAACAGAATTTTGATTTCTGAATTTCAGAACATCTGGAAAACATTACTCTAAACAGAGGAGATACAGATAAGTATTAATAATCTAAATGGAATATATTCACAAAGAAAATGGTCCAAATGCCCTGAGCAGGGGGAGGGGAAGTTTGCCAGGAGACTTTACTAGTGTGATTTCTCACGGATGTACCATGGAGTTGTTCTGTTTAATGCTGGTGTTTAAGGTGGTGCATTTGTCAGAACTAATGTTAGGGCTTTGCAATGCCTGGTAGCATGAGAAGTTTGCTGGTGGCACAGTCCAAAAGATATCAGTATATGGAAGAAACTGGATATTTTTCAGGAATAACCCGGTGACCTAGGTGATAATCATAAAAGTGAAGGTTAAAAGTCAGGAATATGTAAGCAGAATTTGTCCTTTATTATGGGTACTCCTTGGTCAGAAATTATTAAGGAGAAGAAGGATGTGCATCTAGTAGTTGGTCTCAGAGAAATTAGGAGCTGTTCCTACAATGATGCCATTAAAAAGGCAAAAGCCATTGTCAAACACTTCAGACAAGCCATTTCCATGAGAGCTAGCAATGCCAGGGAATATCTCACTGGTTCATCTGGAACACTGTGTGTCATTCTGTGCATGTGCATATTGAAAAAAAGAGTTTAGTCTTAATTAAAGAAGGAGATCAGAACAGCAAATAAAAAGAATATAATATTTTTGTGTGAATCAATTGAGGAACAGGTACTAAGGCACATTTAAAGTTAGAAAGGAAGCGCTCACAAGAAAAATATATATACATTATTGTCATCAAATAAAAATATGAAGTTTAAAAATCATAAAATGTGGGTTCCAGATTATCCCCCTATCAAAAGATAAAGAACAATTAATATTGTTAAGGTGAAGCTCTGATAGTTTATAAAAGGGTTGGAATCAGCAGCAGGTGCTTGGCCTCGGTGGAAATTGTGGGTGCATCTGTTGTAACATTTTAGTTGGAACCAGAAATACGCATTTTTGAAGTGGCCTCTGCGGCATCCCTGTGGCTGTGCTTTGTCAGTAGAGCAGTCTCACTCTGCACTGTTTCCTTCCAGCTGAAGCTGATCTGGAAGGTGCAGTCTGGAACCACATTTGGTGCTGCATCTGCTGATGGCTTCTCAGTTGACAGAACCAGGCTAGAGCTGCTAGGAAGTAAAATCCTGGGAAGTGCATATGCTATGGATGTCAGGCTCTTAGCACATCTGTATCACTGTCTCTGCTACTGTTCCTGTAACTTGATTGAAAAGGAAAATGCTGAATTTATGATTTAGTTTCTGTTGGATTTCTTACAGTTCAGAAACAAAAAAGAAATCTATCTTATTGCCAAAGAAATTAATTTGGCATTTATATATATGATGTTAGTGGTTTACTGGTGTTTGAAAAGTAGGAGAAGGACTGAAGTCTTTAATGCTTTCTAGGAAGAATCATCTTTATATATATTTATACGGACATAATGCACATACAGTTATATACACATTTACATGCACAGGATCTTGCAAAGCAGAGTCCTGTATTACACTATGATGCCATGAAAGAACAGACTATTCATGTAGTCTTATTAATAGATTTTTTTTTCTTTGCTTATAGTGTTTATTGCATGCCAGTGTACTATGTTAATTACACTCATTTGTTACATTAAGAGAAAACAATGCTGATCCATTGAGAATGTTAGGAGGTTGCAAAACGTGGGAAGTCTGTGAGAGGCAGGTGTATACATCCAGTAAAACTTCACTCTTCCAAAATTTAACTGCCATGTGATGGCTTTTCAGCCATATCTAGATGAGGAGCACTGTGCAAGCATTCCCACTCCTAGGTCGGTGCTGCTGACAGGGGGCTGGTACAACAGGCTTTGAACAGGGGTACCTAGAGCAGGGGAGACCAGCTGTAGGGTTCTACTTTGGATCAAAATTCCTTCTGTTCCTCCAGCTCTCATGCTGGGCTTACTTTTGGCAAATTCCTCAGGCTGACTGGCTCTCCAAACCAGGCATCCACCCATCGTTTTTGTTACCATTGAACAAACAGCTTCTGCAAACTGAGACCTTGCAGGATCATGTAGCTGAATACACAAGTGCTCTTGGTGGCCCAAAATGTTTCTTATGAGGTTTTATTCAATATAGGTGGACAAGTAAATCAAAGCACTTGGGCAGCTAGACAATTTATCCCCTGCAATGTCTATAATTCCTTCTAAGAGGAGCCTTTTGTTTCTGTCAACAATTGATTTTAAGCATTATTTCTGTCTTGAAGAGAAATGATCAGACTTCACGCTTCTTCTGGGAAGAAGTCAGTAACACAGACAACCACAGATGACTTATTTTTAGTAAAATTTTCCTGGCTCATTAAGGTACTGTTCAGTTTTGTTAGGGTTGTTGTTGATGTTTTGTCCTTTTTCAAAGAATCAAGAGCCTGTAGCATTTAATTCCCTTGCTATCAACTCTGTTGTGGTAAAAGTGCTCTGGGTTTGATGGAATATGGACAGTGCTGTGCTGTGCTATTTTTGTCTTCTGTTTCTACTTGGGCTCTTTCACACTTTTGTTATGGGCAAATAATTTGCTGAGGATTGCTGAATATTGCAATGGTAACCCAAATATTTCCAGTATTAATTCTAATGAAAGGCATTTAGCTGTCAGAGCTCACATCAAACTCTGACAGACTTGGGGACTGTGGCTTGCGCTGCAGCACCAAGGCACACTCTGTGTTATTAAACAAGGTTTATGATGGAGAAGGTCATTAACAGACTTTATAAAATCACTAGTGTTTCCTTTCTTTTCTCACCTTCAGGCAAGATGGCAATTGGCTTTTCTCTGTTATTTGCAGGTGAGAGAGCCCTGTGATAAGGAGACATCTTGTTGTATAGGGGACCATTTAGAGTGTCTGACCATAAGACAGGGTCAGCAGTGACCTTATTTTAGAGCTTCAGTTCAGAGCCAGGTTATGCTCACAAGGGAAAGGGGATAAATGACTAATTTTGAACCCTGAAGAGCATTCTAGCAGGACACTGAATATAGAGTTCATTCATGCATCCTCTGTAACTCAGTCACAGCAGGACTTGGAAATTTGACTATTTAATAAATGCTTCTATTATTTAAGGAATCATTTTCCTCTTTGCCAAATTATCATTCTATACTCATACACTACATTTTGGTGCCTTAACAGCACTTTGGAGGCTTGTAAATGCTTTGAATTGTTGATTTGATAAGAACTATGTGTTTACTCCTCAGAATTACTCCTTGGTGTGGTAAACACTTATTACTACAAAATGAGAAAAGATCCTGTTTGTGGCTGAAGACAATTTTCATGACTGAAGCACACAGTCCAAATTTATCCCTTAGCTAGCTTTGACTCAGCCAAAGAATGACAGATGTGTCCTGCTCAGATTCCTCTCTGTGGTTCTTAACTCTGGGGTCTAATGTTTATCTTACCTGTACTCATAGTTGCTGAAATATGTAGATGGATGTAGAGAAGGGCTGAAGATCTTAGATTATGCCCTGTTTTCATCCTGAATACCAGATGAAGCCTCTTTTTCACAGCTTGTCATTGAACAAAGAAGCATCTGTTATAAAATAAGTAGTGGGGGCAATATTGCTCTTCCTTACCTCCTAGCAGTAGGGACATCTCCTCCTATAGTTCATCTTCTCCTTGTCTGTTTCAAAACCAGTATGAACCAGTAAACCACCTCTGAGACAGACTAGTCTTCAGTGGCTTTAGAAGTTCCACATTACTTTGTTTTTCTTTGACAGACTCCACTAAATCAGTTCAAATGCACTAAGTTCAGATATTCTAAAATTACACCTAAAAAGTGCTATGTACCGACTTATGATTGTGTAGGCAATTTCTGAGAATAATTAAAACCAAACACGTTTCAAATGCTTGCTCCCCAAGCACATTTTGTAACTGCTAAGATTTACTGAGATAGCGAGAAACAAATCTTTTCAAATCTATCTGTATTTCCAACATACTCTTCATACAAGAATTTCCATACAACATAAAATAAAAATCTATCAATATAATGTCCATGTGAGACAGGCTAGAATTGTTATATATCCATTGTTCCTTGATAGCCTTCCCTTGAGCCTCTTCAGTGCACAAACATGCAAGAGAGCATCCCTAACATGGTAAGCTTCAAGTGTAAGTGGAAAAAATGCTGATTTCAGGCTTGTGTGTGCACCAAGCTGGTTATGGAGAGACACATAAACCTCAACTTGTGCATACAAAAAGGATGTGTGTTATATCTCTCCAAGTATAAAGAGAATTTTAATGGAGCAGCTAAGGGGAGTAAGGAAGGCAAAGCCTAGAAACAAGGGAAGAGCATGAGCAAATTTATTTACTTAGTACTTATTTTTAGGCATATAGATTTACATAAAATGACCTAATGCTGGGAGGAGCAACAACTGAACCTGAATCACTGCTGAAGTAGCAGAAATCCAGAAGCACTTCCAATCTTCAAACTTTCATTGAGTCTCTAACTGCATAGCATAGGTGTATAGGATTTTTTCATCTGATCAACGCAGCAACTGATTGTGTCAATAAAAAATACTTTGGCCCATCTCTGTTAAGATTCTCAACATAATAATAGGTTTCTGGTTTAGTGCTTGATATTCTTTCATCTGTTATATAAACAAGTAGTCAAAGACGTAGCAAACTGTGACATCCTCCCTTACAAAGATAAATAAGGATCAATCTTTTCTGACATTTTGCCTAATAAAAAATGCTACAAACAAGGCAGAGAAAGAAAGCAAACAAAAATGTTTTCAAAAGAGAGAATAAGAAATAGGGAACAACTGTCTGGAAAGATATATGTTCCTCCTGAAAAAACCCAACAAACAGAAAAAAAAAAGGCTGAAACTGACAGCTCTATTTGAAAGATATTGAAAATAAATATTTCCTTGTGGCTTTCAATATATAACGTCCTAATTTTTACTTCTTCTGTTTAGGTGTCAGCTTTTAAAACCAAAAATCATCTCAGTGCCAGCATTGTGCATTAAAGCAGATGAATTTGCAGATTACTCTTTTTTAAATATGAAAAGGAACTGAAAAAAGTTAGCATTTCCTTCTCAAGGAAGTAATAATCAGCTTTTCATTTCCTAGAGTTTGGTATATATCCTGATAAATATATGTTGAAATAGGATTAAAAATAACTTGTGAATATTAATTGATGAATTAAATTCCTATTCTAAAAAACTTTTAAAATTTGGGAGAAAATGGTTGTGTGATTTAAAACTACCCTAGGTACTTCTGTGAATGCCTAACAAAAACTCATTTCATAAATCAGTTTGACCTTGTGAGAATTAAAATAATGTTGGTAATAATCTTTTATAAAAGGATTGCTCACTAGATGTTAAAATTAATCTGTCTGCATAGTATTCCTCATTCTCCTGTTTTTCTCTGTTAATATTCTCTTTCCATTTGGTTGTGAATTCCTCATTTTCTACATACTCTTAGGTCATGTCCCAGTGATGAACTTATTTTAAAAAGCTAAGTAGTACCACGCTGCATTATTAAAATGATCATCCTTTTGAGGCAATCACCTAATGTATTTAATCAGTAAAGGTACTGCATTGCATAATGGGAATTATGCAAACCAATATTTCATGTGGCAAACACCAGAGCATACGCGTAGCTTTTTCTCACATCAGTAAATGCACGTACATGCTTGAGGGTTTGCACAACCCCACAGTGTGTCATGGATCTTATCTTGGATTCAATTCCTGCAGATCTTGGACAAGGCAGAGCATAAGAATCCACATGCAGGTTCAATGGCTATTCCTTTTGGAACATACTGAAAATATTACTAACACAATGGAGCCTTGGGAGAAGGGTAGTGACATCCAACCCATGACAAGGCAAGAATTAAGAAAACTTCCATCTTATCTAGTTGCCAAAGTTTCCTGTTGCAATGATTTAGTACTGGTGACATTTAAATGCATAATGGATCTTCTCAAGCAGTAGGGTTTTCTGATTTTTTATTTGTTTTTAATTAAAATTTTAACAAATAAATTAGAAAGGGATGAATTCTGAAGAACTTTTACCGTCTTTTTTCATCAGTCTTTGTTATACCGAGATATTGACTTTTTATTAAAAAAAATTCAGCATCACCAAATTCCAAACTGGAAAGATATTTATGTCAATTTCCACTTTTAAAGTGAGAAAAGTATTTTTTGAGAAGTCCATGAAAATAAAACCCCACCATATCATGAAAGATAGTGGCTTAATCTGTTTTAAAAGACCTACCTAATTCTGAAAATGGCATAGAATGCCATTGAATTTCAAGATGAAAGGTAAAACAACGATAAAAGAAAGTACTATTGACTCTAGATAAACATACTGCCTCCTTAGAACTGGAATTTAATGCAAATATGTCTTCATCTCCAAGTTATACAACAAATAAATTTGCCAAGTATGCTTTCTTTTCTTCAATGTTTCAAGTAACAGGTTTATATTTCAGCTAGAGTTTTCAACAAAACATAGAGTAGGGATTCTCTCATAGAATGGGAGGAAATAAAACTTCAGTTATTGAAAAATATATCAGAAGATTGTACAAGATCCTTTTCCAAAACTTTGTGCTGGGGCCATTTGATTATGTAATGTGCCCTGAACATGTGCATTAGCCCTTTGGTAGTATGGAAAGACTATGGAAATACAGATTTGAAGTTAATGTGGTACTTATATAAGCAAATAATGAACTTTGGAAATGTGAATAATGCCATTGAACATATTAATATATATTAATGAATATATGGAAGGCAGTTGCTTTCTTTTTGAACAATAAATAAGATAAAACCCTATGACGTATGCTTGCATCTTCGTTTTATGAAGCGTCTCAGCCTGAACCAGGAACCTCTGGAAGAGGAAAGGAAACCTGTTTCTATGCTTCCCCAGTCCATAAACCCAGAGGTTTTAGAACAGTTAGTGTGATACATGCTGAAAGAAACCAGTTTTATATTATCTTAATCCATTTTCTTTAGAAGCACTAATGACTTAAGAGAAAATGTGTTAATTGTACTCTAAAAGGAATTCAAGCAAAATCCTATGAGAAAAATATGTAGCAGGTTGAGGAAAAGAGGAGAGTTTAGAACTAGATTTCATACACAGTCTACACTTAAAACTGTCATTACTGAGATAATGATGTCAAGATGATTTAAAAGAGAACCTTTTAAAGAGAAAAAGTAGCCTGACACCTATGAGCCTTTAATAGGAACTGGACAACTAACTCCGCTTTCTGACTTTGAGAAATCCTTGCAATTACAGAATGCTATGAAGCATTTTTCAAATATGTTCTTTAGATGTCTGTCTCTCTGCTCTATTATTTTTTATTGATAATTGTGTAGTAGTTTTAAGGTACTGTACAATGTTTTAAAAATGTCTGGTCAACAGCAAATGACATCTATTTCTACCAGAAGCATATGAATTGAGACGTTTCCAAACACCATTACTGTTCTAAGCAAATCAATGGAAGTATTTACTGTACAGTTTATATGATCCTTTTGGCAGTGTTTTTAGCCAAAGTATTGGGTTAAAATTTTTAAAAGCCTTCTGATTTCATTAACGTATTTGTAAATTCACAGATTAACTAATTACATGTTACAGCAGTGCAGCTATTTTCAAAATGTGGTCTCATGAGGCATTACTGGTGTGTAGTGAAAATGAGTTGATGATTTACCCTTTCTTCTTCACATTACATCCTAATGTGTTCCAGTCAAAATAGGTGGTGATTTCTCTGGTTTGCTATTACAGGTGTGATTGTAACTAAATCGAAGTGGTTAAATAAGGAGCATCTCACAAAGGTAACATCTCACTGCCATGACAAATGGCACACAAATGTGACTGCTGTCAGCTTTACCAGCTAGGAAGACATCTGAAAGTCTGTTTGGTTGCCTGATCCTTCTCTCAAGCTTAAAGCTCTGTTTTCTCTATTCAGCAGCTGTATTTTGGAACTATGCAGGAAAAAGAAACATTCTTTAGTATTTGTGCATCCATGGAGTTTTCCTTTCCCTAGCGGAGTTGAGAGCTTCAAGGATCAAGCTGCTGTTTATGCACGAGGTGTGCAGGAGATAGGGGAAAAACAAAATTCCCTTTGTATAAACATTAGTCACAATTTCATGTTTGTCAAGCTCTCTTAATGTTGAACTTGCCTCCCCATCCATTATTGCTGTTCACATGTTTTTGATTATGTCTAGTCTCTGTTGAGAATTTTCAATGATCTAAAGGCATTCATTTTCTTTTTCCTGTGAACTATACTTTGTGTGGTTGGAGGTAATGTGTTTTTATCACAGAAGAAAATTGCATTTTGATGTTTCAGCCAGTTAGCTGGGTTGTCTACTCATTTTCCTCTTAATGGGGACAAAAATGAATAGTCATTTATTGTTGCACCTTTAGACTCAAGCAAATTCAGCAGTGAATTTTCCTTTATGTTTGAATAGCAGATAATTCTTTAATTCCATGGTTACGAGGGTCTCAAATATTGAGGGAAATTAGAATGAAAAATGAAAAGAAAATTGTCTCACAACTTGATATTTTGATTAAGTTTGATACTTGTATTTGTAATTGATTCTTGTGCTTAAGCCAGAGAAAATCCTGGGAGGGTGAGTTAAATAAGGTTCTGACTTGAATCTCAGACAGCAATTGGCACATGCTTATACCCTGGTAAAAAAGCATCACCCAGTGATGTTTTTACCTGAAGACTGAATCCTATTTATAATGTCTGGTAACTCTGTATTTGGAAGACATAGAAAAACCCCATTAAGATCAATTTAGTTATGTGAAAATGGATTTTCCTTTTCATCTCTGTACATGTTTTTATAAGCATAGCAGTAGTGGTCTTGCCATTTAATGTACATAAAGTTATTTACATTTACCTAGCTTGAAGAGGAGCTGCCCTGTAGCTGATCCATCCCAGACAGGCCCTCTTCAAGTCTGGCACACATAGGAAGTACTTCATCTTGTCTTCCCATACTCAAACACAGGCTCAAGATGTTTTTTGTAGCTAAAGTGCTTTTTGTAGTGTTTGACCATGAGAATGCTGGGTTAGCAATGTTGTTTTTCAGGGACCGGTGTTACTTATCCTTGTTACACAGTTGGACAATGTGGCAACACCATCTTAAACTCTACTAGCAGAATTTGTGAGAATATTTTTGCATATATTCCCTGTATAATTGTAGCTTTGCTAAACTACCTCTTTAATTACCTTACAGGTGAAATATCCTGGATGAAATTCTGATTACAGTAAAAGAATTTATGTTCTTGATAACAGAAAAACCCAGCCAATTTCTAAGATACCTGAAAGCCTGGAGCTATAAATTAGTCTTAAACAACAATGTGTGATGGAGCAGGAAAAAATATGAAAGAATTTGAGCTTCAAATTGTAGACTAACTTTAATGTTCTTTGGGAACAGCATCCAAAATTCTGTTCTCATGGTATGTTTTTCAGTAACTGCTTGGCACAGTATTTCTAGCATAAAATGCTGTTATGTATGGCTTTCATAGGTTTGCATCTTTAGAAAATTGCATCTGTAGGAGAATTGTGCTGTTTTTCCTAGTCAAAACTAGGATGGAAAAACTCCAGTTTACAGTTTGGGCATTGCAGCTTTTCTTTTTTTTTAATTTTAGAAAATAGTTTTTAACATTTTGTGCAAAATCCTTAAATGATTCCATGAAATTCCATGAAATCCATCAAGAAACACTGTCTACATCAGACCCTTCCTTTAAAGAAAGACAATATTGTAATTGGTATTGATAGATGCTCTTTCCATTCTCTCGCATTAAGCAAACATAAATCCATACCATCAAAAAGGAGGCAATTAATAAGTTGCTTAGATCAGGCTAAAACAGGCAATGGAAGAAGAAAATGTAATTTTCCAGCTTGTTTTTTCATTATTCATTTGGCGTTTGTTGTTAATAAAACATTGCTATACAGAACAAGGTAATACAACTCATAGAGTGCCTTATTATCAAGTATCCTCAAGGCACTTCAAAATAACATCAAAAAGGAGACCAAAAGACAATAGCTCATCTGTGTGAGAGGCTTAAGCTTTTGTTTAAAATGTAATGAGTTGGGGTCCCATCAACTTCAAAGGAATTTTGTTTACGGCTATGGCTCTCCCTTTCTTTTTGTTGGTTTGTGTTGGTTTTGTTTACTGTACTTCACAGGGGGAATAGTTGCAGAAACAGCAAGGGGGAAATAGCTCTTGTACCAGTGATCTGCTGGGCAGTGTTTGCAGAGTCATGGAAAAAGGAGTTTAGTAGCTCCATGACAGTGCACTGCTGTCTGCATGTGGAAAGGAGGCCTAGGTTGTCACTTAGTACACATTGCTTGTAGACACGACATTCCAGAGCTGCCATAAATGGTGTACAATTTCATAAGAGGATACAGTTTTAGGAAGTCACCAAATCCAGCAATTCTGATAGATGGAAGGCAGCCGCAGGTTAGTGCTCCAGGGCCCAGCACTGGTGAGACTGAGCATGTAATCCCAGCAGGTACACATGCAGACACGTGTAAAATACACATATATACGTATATACATATATATATATATATATACACAGCAGCCCACACAAGTGAACTAAGTATGCAATATTCACACAGAAATAAGCTTTCCCAACAGCCTCCTCCTGATCCCCATTCTGCTGATCAGGATTAAGAGCTGTCCCTTTAGTTGTTGACCTAGTTTATTTGACCCCACACACAGGGTCCTCAGTCCAGCTGCTGGCACTTAGACCTCCCCGTATATGTATGTACATGGATTAGGGATTTCCCTCATCCAGGAAAATAGAGTTTAAACAGACAGACCTGGCTGTGCAGATCAGGTGCAGGGCATAGCCAAGCAAATGTGCTGACATGTTTGTAAGTAACATGGTTTTAAGTAACTGCTCCCTTTTATCCCTTTGTCCTCATTTCCTGCACTTGTTCTGTATTAAGTGCCATTCCCAAATGATCTTGCCTGCATCCCATAATGTGCCCCATACCTCTCAGATCCTGAGGTGCTCCAGATAGCCTCTCCCACAGACCTGTGGTGCTGGGCTCTCCAGCTGGACTACTGGGACTGCTGGCTGTCCTGGGACAGCTCTGGGGATGGGTGGGCAGGGGCTCATTCCTCTGGTTATCCTGTGGAGGTTTCTCCCCCTGCCAGCTACCTCCTTGTATGGGCTGATGTTCCCCTGTGACGGGCCTGGGTGGTGCCAGAGCAGGGTTCCACATCTCCTGTGGTACCTCTACTCCTTGCTACTGCTGCAGATGGGCTATTTCTCACACAGCCTATAGCTAAGGAGCTTGTATTTTTGAGATTTATTGGCACTGAATAGGAACACAAATAAGGAGGCAGGGGAGCAGGCCCAAGGTGCCACCCAAATTCATACATCTGTATTAGCTGTACACAGTACAAAATTGCAGTCAAAGCTGTTCTGCATGTTAGAGCTCCAGCATAAATGATGATGAGTCAGTCTATGCTGCAACTGCTGTCATCACTGCAGCTCAGTTAAAATATACATGAGCCCCGTTTAAATTAGCTGCAATCTTGGAAAAGTTGCTCACAATGATGGATAAACTCATAACTACTTAACTAATGCTGCTGGTGACCTTGAGTACTGATGCCCCTCTGACATGGCAAGGCTGCTTAAATTTTCGCTGAAGATGGTGCTGTTGTGTGACATCTCTACGTGTCAACTGGGGATAACTTCACTGGCTAATGCATTCATTTAGCCACAAATGACGGGAAGTGATTTGTGGGTTACCGAGGGCTTAGACCTCGTTTTTCATCACTCAGGGAAGCTAATACAGAGGCTTTGGCACACTAATATCACAGAAAGGAAACATCACTGGAATAATTTTAAGCATATTTTCGTGGAGCAGAACACGTGAATAGATTTTCAACAGACTTAGGTCCAGATTGCCAGTGTAATAAATTCTTAACAGTTAGCCAAAGCACAATGGAGGATATAAACCACATTTTACTAGGCACAGGCATATTTAGTCAAAATAGTGTTGACATGGGGATTGCAGTGTTTGAATAAATGAGATCAAAAGACTAAACTCTTTCTATTTAATTAATGCCTCAGAAGAAGACAGAAGATTTTGCACCCCTTATGTCAATCTTAATTACTTTTTCTCTGTTTTAGCCAGATTTTTAAGCTGGACTCTGCATTAGAAGTCCAACAGAAATCTAATGATAAGTGTGGAGGCTGACACTATCATATAGTTTGGACAGGGGTAAAATGCCTAACTGCTCTCTTTGGTCCTTTTTAGCCAAAATTTCAAGTGCAAGTGAGATCAACTGAGGGTGCACAGCATAAGTGAACGTAAAATGTACCAATGAATTAGTCAGAATACACAGACCAGAGAATTTTGCTAGTGCCTTTAGCTAAGAGCTTGTCAGAATTTCTTTATTGTAAATTTTCACAGCCCTATTATGCAAAAGAAACACTCTTGGGTAATTTATAAAATTTGATATAATTTTTTTGACAATATACTTTCCATGAGTACAAAAGGAAGAGAGAAAATTTGAGGTCACTTTGGTGCATGTGCAAACTTAGTTTACTTCATTATGTTTTCCATGACCAGCAGACAACAGGGTGGATGAGACATGTCTGAAACTTAATGAAAAAGCTGCTTTGATTTGCTCTGGGACATAAGGGATAGAGCACATTTTGTCAGGTGAAGCCAAGGGATGAAAGTCAATATGACTCTGTTTTAGAGGAGTCAGGGCTTTTCTGTCCTTCAATTTATCCACCTATAAAATGGAAATAATGGGGAATGGTAAAAAATACAAGTTTGTGAAGATTTAGAGTGTTTATATAACGGTGTATAAAGTTGGTTGGATTGAAAGGATTTCCATTATTGCAGTACTGCCAGTGGTGGTGCTTGGCAAGGACTTTATTGGCTGTTATAGCAGCATTGTGTTCCCATAGGAGGCCTGAAGGAAAGGGAATCTTTTTCAAAGTCAACAATAAACCAGTTCAGAGCATGCTACTTAGTCCTGAGTTTACTACCCATTTACTGGTGCCATCTTATCATTAATGGATTTCAAAACCATTTCTAAAAATAAGAGTGGACCCTATTAAGAAATGTCTCAGAAGCCTTGATACTTATGGTGTGTATTTCATCAGATGTGGCTAATGCATCCTTCAGCATGAAACTTGTGATGTCCTTTTGTATTAAGGTCCTATATCACTGGCCTCAGACATTCAGCTTCCAAGGTTTTCTTTGCATTAGTATATTCAGACAGACCTCTTGTAAGCTGATAATGAAGCTCAGTTAGTAGAAGATACTAACAACTTTTTGGTGCAGTTCTGTAAAGTATTACTTGGGAAATAACTTTGTGTTTGTCTAGATTATGCAAGGCTGGAACAGGCCAGTCATGTAAATCAAAACAAAACACTTTGATGAGGTAACATTATGAATCAGCTGTCACCTTTTTCCTGAGATGGATGGGCAGTAGAGAAAGTGGAGGATGAGCTGTATTTATGAGGCATGTTGCAGGGAAATTTCATCAAATTATGCAGGATTTGAGACATGTAGTTAGAGACAACCTTAAAAATAAGAGAAAAAATTCAATTCTGAGCATTGCAGGTAATATTCCCAAACTTTAACTAAATCTTTGTTCTCCCCTATCAGAATTTTCCATGATGTCCCACTAAATGAGTCTCTTTGTAAGCCTTATTTTCCAACTTGCCATGCTAATTGAGGAATTTTCCCATAAAGCCTGCTTTTATTTTGGCCAAGCTGAATGCAGGTTTCCTGGAGCCTGCAGGCTAGAAGGCACTGTTCCTAGATGAGAAGAAAGCTGAAGTCTTGCACTGGCATTATCAGATTCAGGTACAAGTCATAATCTCATTTGAGCAAAGGGTAGTGGTTACTCTCCAAAACAAACAACTCTATACCTTGGAAGGGACTAGCTTGAGAACAGATGCTGCCTAATGGCATTGAGGATTTTAGAAAAACTTCAGTGAAATTTATGTTACTGAAAAATGTGTTTTCTTGTGAGGATGAGAGTGACTAATACATGGTGCTTAATGACGAGATTGTTCAATATTTATATCTGAATCTGACATTTCCCAGACCATGCTAGAAAGATGATCTCTATGAGCCTCTCTGTGCTCTCAACAGAAAAGAGCACAGAGCCTGTGGCCAAAAGTGAGGTGCTGGCTCCTAAAATCACAAACATTGTGGGATTTGTCCCAAAACAAAGATGCCACTAGCTCACTAGTTTCTTTTAAAAACTTTGGGCTTAAAAAGGAGAGTTTTCTATTGAGGAAAAAACAGCTTCTCAAAATGGTGGTGCTTTCTTTCTGTATTCCCCTGTCAGCTAGATTGATGGAGGATTGGCAAATATTTTAGAATTCCTAAATAATTAATTTAGACCCTAACCTCACTCAGATTAGGTTCCTATTTATCAGTCCCAGATTTTCAAACTTTATCAGTTATCAGTCCCCTGAAGGGCAAGAAATTGTCCCTGTCAGCTTTTTTCATGAATCCAGCCAGACCCTTCTCCTCTCACACCTTTCTGCTGTGTTCAGGTGGGGTTCTCCTTTGAAGCATTTCTTTTTGTACTGCATTTTCAATTCCTTGAGGCCCTAAGGTTCATGTATTGGATCACTCCAAAGTGAAACCTTTGCATTAGCACTTCACTGTAGGAGTGTTTTATAGCTCACTGTGCCACAAGAAAAATTTAAAACCTTAGCTCAGCTTTAACTTTGCAGCATTATAGACATTCTACATATATGAAGTTACTCAAATCCCCAAAGCACACTGTGAACTAAATTAGTGATTTGAAGTTCTCCCATTTAATGTTAAGTATCTTTAGAATTTTGAAAGTCCCAGCTGAATGCACTCCGTAATAGCTTTTTGAGCCCTGTTCTTAATTTCTGCATATTATGAAGTTTTCACCACATTTTTATCAATTGCTTCTTTTCTTTAGCTCAGCCATATAATAGAGTAATTGAAGTAATTCACTAGCATGTAACCACTTTGCATTAAAAGATACTAATGATAACACTTCAGACTTATTAAGGAACCTTTTCTTTCCCTTCAAAGTCACAGGGCTGTTCATATTAGATTCAAAGCCTGTTCCAAGTGGGCAGTTGTTCCACACTGAGCCCTTAAGTTTCAGAACTTAATATGAATAACTTTACATGCAATTTCTCAATATAACTCCATTTAAATGATTGTGTAATTCAGTGTAACTACATAAAGATGACAATATAGCTGCTTCTCAATTACGTAATAGTTACAGAGTAGTCAGTGTTACAGATTAAAATGTAATTGATTCTTAATTATTCTACCTCGGAAGAAAGGACACTGATTATAATTTCATTAGAGAGATGGAAATGACTCTGCAAAAGGAAAGAATCAGCCACATATATGCATGCTTATTTTTTGTTGGCAAAGTGCTGTTGATTTATCTGTTTTTCCAATCCAGGTTTGGCAAATAGTACTGCATTTTGAAGTTACAGCACTATCCATATCAGAAAAGGAGTTTCAGGACTGTTACCTCATGGCTTTGTGGGTTTTGGGTGGGTTGGTTGGTTGGTTTGTTTGGTTTGGTTTGGTTTTTATTTGATAAGCACTGATTTGCTATCCCAGAAGCAAACTGGAGACAAAGCAGTATTGTTGGGCAAGTTATTTCAGGACAAGTAGCAATGTACAGTTACAACAAATAAGCAGCCCAAGTTAAATCTCATCACTCACAAACTCACTCAGCAAGCAGAACTGGGCTATCCATACTGCGGTTAATCAACTAATTGTGCGACCTTCTTGTTCCCCTCTCCCATGGGAGCCTGCTCCCTTTGCCCTGAGGTCAGAGCACACAGAGCAGAGTGCCCAAGGGCACAGCTACAGCAGGGTGTTGAGATGGTTGGGCCACTGTGTGAGTCAGGGCTCTTGCATTATTTGGCTTTTGATGGAAGTGGAGAGTCAAACACTGCACATCTGCCCTGCCTGATAGTAGCTTCCTGCAGAAGGCCAGTTTTCCCATAATCTCCAGCACCATTGTGGGAGTTTTTCATTCAATTTACAGGATACATTGAGCCTTTTGCCCATGGGATACAATTATTCTCCATGGTGGAAGCTAGGTCAGTTCTGAGGATACCTTCTACAATGCTTAGAATAGCATAGAAATATTTTCTCTGTTATTAGTCTACACTTATAGAAAATGTGGCCACACTATGCCTTTTGATGTGCCAGAGTAACTGTTATCAATAGGATTATTCAGCTATAGACACTGTTAAGTCTACAGGACACTTATTCAAATGGAAAATTTCATTCTTCTGTGCAGTCAGGTTTCTGTCTTTCTCTCACTTCCACAACAGAAAATAATTCTAAAGGCCACCAGCACAAGGTTGACAAAAGACAGTTGTCAGGTGAAACACTTCCACAGAAATGAAATACATTTAAACAATAAGTGAACATCCTCAAGGAGAAGTGGCCTTCACGGATGGATGCCTAGTGATGAGATCATCCAGTGCAAGGCTGGCTGATTGGCAGCTCAGATCTGGAAGGCTTTAAAAAGTGAGGATTTCTTTCTCTTTTTTTTTCTTTTTTTTTTTTTTTTTTTTTTTTTTTTTTTTTTTTTTTCAATTCAGGACAGGGAGCTGTGTAGGGAATGTTTTCATTAGCTCAAAGTAAAAGAAACCTTCTGAGAGGTACGGGAGTCCATTCCATCTACATACAGAACCTCCTGTAAGAACTCCCTGGAGCTGCCTGAGGCAGTAATGGAGTAGTGGGCCACTATGCCTAGAACACTTTGTTTTAATTTTTCTAGCTTTTCCATTTACAAAAGTTTGGAGATTCACTGCAAAATTTGTTTCAGGCTGTAGCTAACCCCTCACTGAAGTTTATGTATAAATCCTGCTTCTGCTGCTTAAACATGTAGTTTACAATCATCTTTCACACACAAACATGTGTGGCATGAGAAAGACAGCAAAGTTAAGTAGGAGGGAGGGGTCTGAAGTGAATTTTACTGTGGCGGGAAAGGGCAGGTTTTGGAGTTGGAGGGCTTGTTGCAGATGGAAGTGGCTCTGTAATTAAGGTCTCATTGTGTTTGCATATACATTGTAACCCAAATAGGAAAAGCATAAACCCCCAAATAACCAGATGGGTTGTGTTCAGAGAAATGTATGTGTTTTTCAGAGGATGGGAATTTGGCTATTGTCCCAGCTCATAAAATAACCTGGAAGGTCATCTGCATCCGCAGACCCTGGTGGTCCCTGCTCTTTTCAAATTACCAGGAGTAGAAATGCTTCTATCTTCATTTGAAGGAGTTTCAAACGCAAAGAAGTTAAATGACCTGCAAATTATTACATGGTATTTTATTTTGGGTTGAACAAAATGGTTTAGATTGAACACAGGTAAAACTTTGTCCTGGGGTGACTTTATGATGCTTGTATCCCCAGTTGTCTGTTCTGTTTATGCTGGATATTAAGTTCTGCACCTTTAAGACTGGTTCTGAAAACAAAGGTGGGGGAAAGAAGAAGGGTGCAGTTTGTTTTCAGAAACTGCACTCACTCCTCTGCATTCTGCTCCTGGACTGTGTTGTCTACAGACAGGACAGCAAGAGAGAGCTCTCCTTTGCTTTTTAGTTACTTTTTAGCTAGCTGAGGCAGAGAAATTCCCTGGACTGGGTTTTTTTTTTTTTGTCTTTTCTTTTGAAAAAAAACCCCAATTTTACTCCCATATCTAAGCATACTTTTCATAGTAGGGCATACATCTACATTCTGATGATCTGGAATTACATTTACTGTGATATATTTAGCTTTGTAGAATCACAGAATGGTTTGGCTTGGAAGAGACTTCTATAGGTCTTCTAGTTCCATCTCCCTTGCCATGGGCTGTCTTCATAGGAGAGGTGTTCTGCTCTCTGATCATTGTCACAATCCTCTTCTGAACAGACTCTAACCATGTGTCCTTGTTATGCTCCTGAGCCCCAGAGCTCAGTACATCACTCCAGGTGGTGTACTGAGAATCTTTGGTAAAATACTTTAAGAACAAAGGTGCACCAACCTTGTTTTGGAATTATAGATATTATGTGTTCCTGTGGCAGACAAGTCTGTAAAAACTGGCAGTGACCGTGAATTCCAGTTACAGAAATGCAGGCTGTTCAACCAATTTCACTAGTGTCTTTTTAGCTCATGTCTATTTCCTTTCTTTTCTTTGATACCTTAGCACCTTAAAAGGTACTACTGCTGGTAGTAGTACACCAAAAAGCTTTCACCTATTCAAAGCATATCTGTACTTTATTTGCATGAAAAAAAATCACAGAATTAAGCAAAACCAGCCTGCACAATGTCTGTCAAATTGGTTTGGTTGTACAAAAACTTCATGAATTGTACTGGCAGATTTTTAAAAAGCCAGCCAAAACCAAGCAACAAAATGAAAACCAAAGATGGAGGGGAAAGGGCTCCATTTACCTAATTGAGACATAGAAATCTGATGCCTTGTCACATGAGATATGACTTTATTTGCCCATGTGAAAGCTGGTGGAGTTGTCAACTCTGATTATCCAATGAAATTTCTACTCAGTTCCTTAGAGAACCAGGCTACAGTGCTAAACTTGCTTTCACCCGCAGTGACTTAGCCTGCCCTCTTTCCTGTCCCAATTCAGTCTGCAGTCTGTTGTTGCCCTCTCATCATGCCAGCTCATCTCCTGAATCTTTTATTATGCTTTTGATTCCTGATGATGCTTTTTCAAGATATCTTGAATCACTTCCAGACCTGACCTGACCTGTCTGTAGACACATGGTGATGGTATTAGGTAGAGTGCCTGACGTGAGGTTGCTCTTAACACATATTTATTTCTGTTAGTTCAGCTGCATGTCTGAGGCTGGCAGAAGTTTTCCATGCAGCAGACAAATTGGGCTATTTCACCACAGCAAGTTGGTGGTCACGCATCAGTGGCAAATCCTGCCAATGAGCATCCCTTGCTAGCAGCTCTCAAAAGAGAGGTGGCCCTCTAGAGAGAAATAAGCCAAGGTTGTTGTGTGAAACAGAACATCCATGGATACAAGAAGACTGTAGTGATTCTTGTTTATCATTCCTGTGGCATTAGAATCAGATCTGGAGAAAAAGGCTCTGGCTATCCTGAGCTATAAAGTGCTGTGACTTTGAAGGCCAGTATGTTTCCAAGTTGTCTAAACACAGAATACAAGGGCAATCATTTTTTGCAGTTTCAAGTTTCTTATTTAATTTTTCTGACAGTATAGCTAAGCCAGCTGTTGGACAGCAGTGTGCTGAGTTAGGCTTTTTGCCACATACTGCCTGATATCCCTGAGTGCCAGAGAGTACCACATAAGGCAGAAAATGGGCTTAGAGCAACTCAGAGATGGCCCTATCCCTGGACAGGTATCAAACCCACCATTACTGCAATTAGAACTAATTAACTAACTGTGGCTGGTTTTGTTGGCAAAATCAGCAGTGGATGAGAACTGTGGTGGGTCTCCTGCCTGCCTTACTGGTGTCACCCCAAGGGCAGTGCTCCGATGTTATACCTGTGCTGTGAGGACAGGTGGAGAAGGGGTTCTGCTTCTTGTTCTGTCATATTAACATGTAACCTGTCAGCTGTCAGACAAACTGAAGGAATGAATGTCCTTTCATCCCAGAAACCTTGAAAAGGTATAAGCAGTATAAAATCTTGTCTTGTACCAGAAGAATCATTCTTTTTCAAGCACATATTTAAGAGCAGTCATTCCATTTGGGAGTGGTGTGTTCATTTTTGGGTAGGCGCCCAGACTACTTAAAATAATTTCGTCCTTTATTTGCATCTTTATGCAATTTATTGCTTTTCAGAGCATTTTTTTTTCATTCAGATAAAAACACAGAATAAAAAGCTGAACCTAAAATGAAGTAAGTCATACTTGGTAACTGTAGTTTTATTTTCTCATTTAAGTGCTTATGAATCACACATAATAATTTATCCAGGACATAATCAGTACAGTGCAGGTATCTGTTGCAGCATTTCAGGTTCAATAATTTTTTACAGCTGCTTTGCACTCATGGTCACATATGTCAGTGCTTGTCTACTCCATATACTGGACCAAATGAGCACATAGGCAAACAAATCAATATTTGGATATTAAAATGCAGAAGTGATTTTACTTGAAAATTGTTTATATATTTCAGGCCTGTGGGTTTGTTTTTTTTAAAGCAACCCTGCTCAAATACCTTGTGTAGTGGGGAACTTGTGTAAACTAAAGAAGTAATGAGCTTTTCTTGCTCACTGTTTGCTGCTGCAGAACCCAGTTCCCACCTCTCGGCACCTAAAGCCACCTGTGAAAGCCCTTGGACATGACTTACACATGGTGCTACATTACATGTGTGTCAGCTGCAGCATAAGATTCAGGGCAACCAGCAAGTGGTTTTAAGGATTTTTACATTCATCCCTACAGCAGTGAGACTGGAAGGGTTTTGTGAGCTCTGAGGACAGGCAGAGGAGGGTGTCTCTGCAAGGCAGATCTCCGGAGCACGGAGAGAGGAAGATGGTGGAGATCAGTCAGCGATCTGAGAGCCCAAGCAGTTCATAGCTCATCATTCAGCTGCCAGCTGGGGAAAGGGTGAACACAAAAGGAGCACTGTGCAATGGAAACACTTTTAAATTTTAGGATTACACTTGTTTCCTAAGCCATCGTTGTGTTTAACTCCAGCTGGCAACTAAGTGCCACCCACCATCTGCTTGCTCACTTCCCCCTCACTGCTAGGGAGAAGAATTGGAAAAGAACGGAGACCGTAAGGACAGTTCAGAACAAAATCTTTGAGTTGTGCTGCTTTTTGCTCTATTCTGTTGTGGATGCTTTTTCTTTTCTTCTTTTAAACATATTTTATCAGGAAAAATTCAAACATGGCAGAAGGTCTGCAAGAGCAGGTAGTGTAGCGGGGGCCCTAACTTCTGATGGTATTTGTATAAGTTTAACTAATTCAGCTGTAGCATACTGTACGTATCAGTAAGATAAGCAGGGACTTCACCATCACAAGCTGCCAATTCTGCCTGTCATGTAATTCGCAGTTTTTATGTGCTTTATCTCAATTAAGTTCCATCTCTAGTGTACATTGCTCTGTTGCATATTACTGCTCTGCTAATGAAGCGATAGCTATATGGCATTTCCTTCTGATTCCAGCAAACACAGAATAAGTAGAAGTCAAACATTCCCTTGACAAATTGTGTGAGCATGGCTGTCATGTCTATCCAGGAAAAAAATCTGTTTAGCTAAGAGGGGAGAATATCTAAGTTACTATACATCTCAGCTCTGAGACTGTTGGTCTTGGCTGCTTTGCTGGTGGAATTATTCCAAATTCCAAAGGAATATAGGAGCTCTTCTAGAACCCATAAAATACCAGGAGGTGTATTCAGGAGAACAGCTCATCCCTGGCCCTATGAAGAGCCAGAGAGTGTCTCCTGCAGGTGGTGCAGCTGTTGTCCAGGGAAAGAGGGTGAGGAGAATAGTCATCTGCTGGTAGCACACACTGTGGCATTGGACATGGAGCTCAGGTTTGGTTGGAAGAAAAGTGACAGCATTAGAAAGTTTCTAATAGACTTTTCCTTTTGCTGTTCTCTCCTTCCAGGTCCTGATGCAAGTCTGTATTGTGCAAACTCTGTCTTCCAATGGTGCTGAATTCTGACGAGCTAATACTTGGCTCAACACCAGCAATTTCCTGGTAATTAATTTGTTTTCTCTATACCTGATCTGAATTTCTTTCAGGTAATTTGCAGGTTGGGTAACCCATCAGAATCAAACAATTTTAGGGGATACCCAGGAGTACAATGAGTAATGGTTATTTTGAGTCTGTCTACCCTCAGACTCTTTCTCGCTCTCTCTTAGCATTAGGGTTTCATTGCTATTAGAGCACTTTGCATATAATTACCAACAGCTTTAGGTTATAATTATATTGTCATTTAGTACATTTGCAATGGGGAAAGAATGAACAAAGCAGTGAATTAAATATGCAATGACTGTTGCTGTTTTGTGCCTTTTGCTTTCTTAACAACTTCATTAATATTTTGCAATGTTTATGAGGAGCTACCTGGAAAAACAGCCAATGCATGTTTTTAAACATGCCACAACTCTAGGAACTATAAGGAAAAAATAAACAGGATGAGCAGATACCCTTTAGAATTTAGTTTTTAAAATAGACTTTAAAATTACTGCAATCATTTGCATATTTATTGCACATGACATTTTCAAAAGACAGCAGCAGTGGGCTAATGCTACAATAAGTGGTAGAACTCCTGTTGACCTGAGTAAGAGCAGATGCAAATAGGTACCATTCACTCGAGAAAATATCATGAGGTGGTCACTGTTTGTAAAACAGTTCAAAAGTTAAAGCCTATCAAGTCTCTGCCTTTGTCCTTGAGATAAAAGCCAAACACACTCCCTGTTCAGTATTTTCTCTGCAGGTGACCAACATGAAATACAGTTGAACAAGTACGTTTTGACACCATGTACATGGAACAATCTTATGGTTGTCTCTGGGAAATCTATAATGGCTCCAGTTTACAAACAAACATGAGTCCAAACATCATATATGTTTGATAATATTGTATAACTGTGTGTGTCTGTAGACCTAAAAGTGTACTCAGTTATATGTGGATTTGCTTTGTTAATTAATCATGCCACAGTATCTGGCTTATCTCCCTGTCTCTGGACTCTAGCTAAAGAATACTGGCAGCAAGACATTATTGAATATATGAGATAGGATTGTAAGACATAAAATATTACAGAGCCATTGAAATCATCTGCTATAAACTCTCAGTGCCATATAAGCTTGGTTAAAACACACTTTTCCTGGCTAAATTAATTGAGCTTGTAGTTATCAATAAAGATGATAAGTATTTAGTAAAGTAACTAGTGCTTGTGACATATTTCAAGTCAGTATGAGAGATCAGAACTTGACAGAGTGGATGAAGATGTTTCTAAAGATTGATCTTTCTAGCGATTTAATTTCTAGACAGCATCTTTGTATAGCGCAAACAGGGATTTTGCAAGTGAAACATGCATGTTGATTTGTGAGCAAAAGACAATTCATAGAGAAGTAGAATTTATTTAGTTTAGTGGATTTGCTTAGTTTAGAATTTTAGTTTAGAAAGAAGTAAATCAAATGAGATTAATTGGTGTTTGAGGGTATCTACAATTCTTGGGTATCTACATATATTTAGGAATAAATGCTTTACGATGTAATCCTTCATATCTTTGCCTAGTGCAGGAGAAGGTGTGAAGGTAACAGCAACACTGGTTAATGTTTCTTAAATATTATGATAATGACTTTCTTCTCAACTGTTTCACATGAATACAAGAATATTAAAGGGAAAATGCATCATATCCTCTATCCTTTCCTGGCCAGCTAGAGGAACTAGGAGTTGAGATCAGTATGGCTAAGTAGGAATCATAGTATTTTGTTCTATGTAGAAGCCATAATACTCTCTTGGCAAAAAGAATATTTTCATCCAAAAAGATGGAATAAGAGCATCTAAAGCCAAGCTGTCCACCCTCAGAAAATGCCAAAATTAAGTTTGCAAGCATATACTTCAAAATCATTGCACCAAGTTGTTAACTGCCTAGGATTTCTCAATGCAAAAAGGTACAGGGATATTTTTCAAAAAGGACAAAGTATTTGCTACCTTTTCTGAAAATTGCTGAAACAGTGGAAGCCAAGGAAGTGTCCTGCAAATGACAGGTCAGGTCAGTGAATTGAAATGTGTCAAAATGCTATGTGCAAATGAAATACTGTAGTAAGAGAATCTCACTCATTTTGTCATGCTTAACTGTCTTAAAGGATCTGGCCCAGGGAATTCAGCCTAAATGACAACTTACATTTCTAAAATTATATAGCCATCAGGAAGATTACTTGTCCCTGAGGTGGCAAACATCCTGTATAAGCACTGGCAAATGCCAGCCTGTTAAGTGCTGGACCTGATGCCATAACCCTAGCAGGATCTCCAACGCTGAGATTGCTTTGTGAATCTTTTCTGGGAAACTTGAGGAAGTAAGATTTTCTGAGAGTGAAATCCCTGTGAAGATAATGATAATGAGCCACCAAGTAATGTATTTCTTGGAATAATATCAGAGTGTGATGGTCTGCAATTCAAAACTTTCTACCCGAATTTGAAAGCTGGCTCTAGGGGTGAGTCTGAATATAAAATAAGCACCCAGAGCAAGACTGAAAAATGGACCCATCTTCTCTCAACAATCCAGTTATAAAATTGTTCACACTTTCCCTCTTTCTGGATCAATATATAGTATTTTAATTTGATAAAAGTTATTCTAAGTTTCAAGATCACTGTTATTAATTAGTTAATCAAAGCTTTGTTGACTAGGATTTACTTTTTTTTTCAACAGAAAGGGGAATAAACCCAAAGTTTTTGAGCAATGTTATTCTCATGAACGGAGATTAGAGAACTCATTATCTTATGACCATTGTTTAACAGCTAAGAGGCAAATGACATGAATTTTCAGTTTTCAAATTTTATGTATAAGGCACAAAATTCATTGAGAGCAGCAATATTCTGCCAGCACGGTCCCTTAGTAAACAAGCCTTCCGAAAAACTGTGATAAATAAAGTATCTGATAGATAAATGAATGCCATGAAAGCTAATGCTCTGCTTAATGGATGCACAACTCCACCAGCATCCATTAATTTGTACATGAATAACCTGTAAGTGTAGGTGGTCCTTCAGACAATTATACTTCAGCTAAGCATGACAAGAAGAGCACACAATGAAACAGCCTCCTTGAGGATACCGTAATGGTGAGAAACAGGACAGATAATCATGAAGGATTATCTTACTGGCTCATAAATCCACATCAATTCTGACAAGGTTCAGCTCTGGGGATGACAAACCTCCTCTTTCTCTTGTGACGTTGACTCGAAGATGCCAGGCTAATGATCTCACTCCATTAAGGTTTTTCCAGTGCCATCTTTTGATGGTGTCTTGTTTGAATGTTTATGTTTATCTCCTTTCGACTTACGAGATGACTTTTCAGGCCTTGGTACATCTGGCAAAAGCAGTTCTGCAAACTCTTTTTCCAGTGAGAAAGAAGAATCCACAGACTTACTATTGTTTCTAGCATATTCTAGCTAGTCAATAAATGGTTATTCCATTCTCTTCAGAGGCAAAAGTTGTGTGTTTAGCTAGGAATAATAAAAATACAATAACAAATCAAAACAGAACACCACTCTCAAATGTTACTGACAATCCAGAAAGATGGTTAGTATTTTTGTTAATTTTTCTAGCTGATTACTTTTTATATTGATAGGGTTCAAAATGAGGCTTTTAAGAGTTGTTTTTCTTGTTCTTTCTTCTTGATGAAGTTTTAACAGTTTTGTCTAATGATGAGATCATTGCAAAAAGTTTCAGAAGGGATTTTCAGAGTTTCTTATGAATGAAATCATTCTGTGTCCTCTTACCCATGCATATTGCATCTATTTAAAGAGAGAATGTTATCAAACATAATATCAAAAGTAGAGGAACCCTGCCATATCACTTGTTAGGAATGAATTTGCAGATCATTCCTACCTTATGAATGTGCCTAGATTGTCTGCATTTTATCACTGATTCTGTGCTGCCCTTCGTTTTCTCACCAGTGATTGTCATTCGTCCTTGCACTGCCAAGCTGCCTGCCTTTGACAGGGCTTGCAGCAGTACCTCCCTGACATCTCTCTTTTGCCTCATCAAAACAATTTGAATATGTATATATTGTAGTTAATAATATACACTAATCTGCTGACAACAAGGTACTAGCAGTAGGGTTTTCTGTAGTCCAATTTCTTCTAAACTGGCTTGAGGTTTGGAGCTGTATATGAAGATAAATAATGTCTAACCAGTGTTAGGCAAATACTGTGTTACTGCCTGCTATAAGTCAGTGGATATTTGTGACTGATCCAGTGGGTAAAAGCTTTGCTAATGTAGCTAAGTGCCTACTTTCTAGAAACAAATCAATATGACATTACAGACCTATTTTTTCCCCTCAGTTTTACCTGCCTCATCTCTTTACCTTGCCCGCTTCTATTATCTCTATATTAATAAAAGGTCTCAGGAGTGAAACTGAGTTATAAATGAGTCCTGATGTCCTGTGTTTAAAAAAAAAATCATATGAATCACAGAATTATGTAAATGTTTGATCAAGAATTAAACCCTGAATGATTGTGCAGGTTTGGCTAGGGTACGTTGAGTTTTCTTCATAGTAGCTAATGTGGGCTATGTTTGGATTTGTGCTGTAAACTGTGCTGGGTACAGAGATGTTTTTGTGATTGCTGAGCCTTTTTTGCTCCTCATCCCACCTCACCCCACCGCTGAGCAGGCTGGGGGTGCACAAGAAGATGAGAGGGGACACAGCAAGGACAGCTGGTCCCAGCTGGCCAAAGGGAAATCCCAGACCATATGGCATCATGCTCGGCATATAAAAAATGGGGGAAGAAGAAGGAAGGGAGGAAAGTTCAGGGTTATGTTATTTGTCTTTCCAAATCACACTTAGAGGTGATGGAGTGCTGCTTCCTTGAGGATGGCTGAACACCTGCCAGCCCATGGAAAGTGTTGAATGAATTCCCTGTTTTGCTTTTCATGCACACACAGCCTTTGCTTTACCTGTAAAATTGTCTGTTTCAAGCCATAAGTTTTTTCAGTTTTATTTTTTTGATTCTCCCTCCATTCGAATGTGAGGGGACTGAGTGAGAACCTGTGTGGGACTTAGTTGCTGGCAGAAGTTAAATCATGACAATGATCTTACTGGCATCTGTGTACATTCATTTTATTTATTTACATACTCATAAAAATAATGTAAAATGAATATTAGAAAAGAGACTTTTTTCCTGTTGTTATTATAATATGTAACAGGCTATGAACTTTAAAATCTTTATTAATTATGCAAAGAGTGGCTTCTTCTTCAATGTGAGAATTGATTGAAACTGGTCAGTGAATTAATAAAGGTGGGATTTGACCCTGTATTTTTACTGCTGCCAAGGCTCTACAGTGTAAAGAAGCACTTGCAAGTTGATTCCCGTAAAACTTTTTTTGTCTATACAAGTGAAAGTTACAATCAAAAAGAACTTGCTTAATCATTCCACTAACTGTATTATTTCAGTTTTCCTTTTGTCTGTACATCAATTTTCTGGAAAGGGGAACAGCCTACACACTGCCAAGTTGAGGCTAATTGTGAAAATTCTTGGACAAGTATGGCTTAAAAATCTTGCTAAAGGTTCCTGGTGTGGGAGCAGGAGATCCTGAACAAAATCCTGTTCTGGGATTTTGACAAATTGACAGCTAAGCAAGGGCACATTGCTTCCCCTGCCTATTCATTGCTTAGTTTTGCCTACAGAAAGATGAAATGAGGTAAGGAAGAATTTAGAAAGCTTAGCATTACAGCACAACTCCTTTTCTTTTGCATTTGCATGCAAATTGATCCAGAAATCCATCAGCTGACTCTGTTAATGAGGTCAAGAAAAACATGCAGAGTTAATCAAACTCAGATATAGTTTTTATTGGTTAACTGTCTCCAGGGATGGAAACTCAGTGCCACAATTTTTCTTCTGTGCTTTGCAAAAACACCTTGCTGTAAGTGCTATTGGAATTTAATTTCATTGAAGAGCTGCCTTTCTTTTCCCTTTTGCACAAAAGTTACCCATGCATGTCAGTCTTGTCATTTTAATTGAACTTATAGGCATGACTGGCATGTGGTGGAATTTAATCTGTCAGTATAACAATAATACATTATTGCAGTAGGTTTGATAAAGAAACCTGGGACTTTGCAGAGTATAGTAAGGAATTGGGGGTTGAAAGGAAGTTTCATACAGTTTTGCCTGGCAATCAACTTCTCTATTTTATCCATTTCTTGTCATTTTTCTGTATGTTGTTGCCTAATTTTTTCTGACACTATGCCATCATATTCTGCATTACAGCTATTAGTCAAATAGTTCAATCTTTTCCAGTCTGCCTTTCAGACAGGATAATGTTTCTAGCTATTTTTACGGCCCCTCTTATATTTCAACCACTTTCTTGTACTTTGAAGTGAATTGTAAAAATAAGATTTTCTTATTGAATCCTTGAAGCATATTCAGGAGGAAATTAATTTTAGTTTTGAATCTGAAAGCTTAAATGAAATTGGTAATTGTGACCATGTGGCCTGAATAAAAAAGATCATGGGAAATTCTTGGGTTCATAAGTATTCTAAACAATTTCCTCCTGTACTGTATGGATTTGTGAGAAGTGTATCTGTAGGGGCCTCCCAGCTTTGAGTAGCAGCCAGAGGAAAATAATGGGGTGCTCCTTTAAGCCCTTGTGTAACTGAAATTGGTAGCAAGAGTTTATGAGAGGTGTGATGGAATTACGCAATGAAAGGCCATGCAATTGAGCAGATAATGCCTGATGTTCTGGAGGAGAAAGAGTTGGAGTACCTGGAAAAATGACACTGTTTAACAACTGCTGGCTACTGACATAGCTTTATATTTTAAGGGCTGAGAACCCTGTCTTGGCCCCAAATTGTGATAATAGGATATGGTAACTATGTTTTTCAAAAGTGTATATACCTCTTCTGAAAATGGTGTGTCAAAAATAACCTAAAAATTACTAGTTCTAGATACAAAAATAAAAGGGTATGTGGATTTCACTAGCAACTGTCAGAACATTTTTGAAGCCTAAAGAGAGGTTGCCACACACGTTGAAACAACTGAAGCTCTTAGACATCCCTTTGCTTCATGTCAGGAGGGAGGTGAAACAGCATCAAAAAGCAAAGACACCTGAGAAGTCTGGCTATGTCTGCTGTTATCTGCTGTGTGTCTCCAGAGCAAATCTATTCCACAGCAAGAAATCCCCGAGAAGGTCCCAACATCCCCACTCATTGCACTTTTCAGTAGGCCAGTGGATGGGATGACAATCCTGGATTCTGCCTCAACAGTTTATGCATTTCCTCTTGTACAAACAGAGGTATGAAGTGGACTCAGCCTCAGACTAACAGCTTGTCCCTCCCCAAGGTGAATATTCTTACTGCTTGAATGCTGTGTCGTGCTTCTTGATTACTGTCATGACTTTTGTTCAGGAGTATTATTTAGATATCTCAGGGAGTAAATTACTTCACAAGGGGCTTCTCAAGCTGTAGAAGTGTCACCAAGAATGCACAGGGACACCAGTTTGAATAAGTGAGCTGCTGAGATAATCCCTGATTTAATAGGCAAGTGAAGGTCTTGGAGACTAGCAAAATATGAAGAATGAGAGATAGTTGGATTATGTAGATTAAAGTAACAATCAAGATAGACATTAGACAGGGAGGACTGCTTCTCTGCTGAGGAGAGCAATAGTGCAGCAGTCAAGACAAAATCAAAAGTTCTCAGGAAGTAATTTTGTCTGCAGGCATGTGTAAGAAGGGCACAACCACAGCAGTACTGCTCTGCATGAACATGCAAACTTTGTATTTTCAGATTTAGGAAAAGGTCCAAACCCAAAATGACATTTCATACAAGTGTGACAGTAATAGGCACTGCACTGTTTTTTTACTCTGATGGAAGGGATAAATGTAAATTTTGAAAGGTAAAACAGTATTTCTGTTTTAGCCATACTGAGCCTAAGCTAACAGCTGCACCACTGCCAGAGATGTCAAATAGACTGACTGTGATTTTATTTTAGACAGAAAGAGAAAATTTTGGAATAGCAAAATAGATCCATGATTTGTCAGACAAGAGAAGGTACTTAAATATGTGCTTCACAAGAAGAAATTGCTGTTTTTAAGATCTGTGCCTGTCATATTCAGTGAATAGATTTTGAAAAAGCTGTATTTTAAATCTAGATTATGTAATGAAATATTATTTAAGGTCTCTGTAGATATTAGGAAAATAATAGGAAAGGCTGTGTTTTTCTCTCACAGTTGTAAAGCAAAAATAGTTCCTCTTTTTATCACTAACTTTGGTGCCAATTTGTTTTAAGTACAAAACAATCAGTCTCTCAGAGTCCAAAAAGGTACATATTTGAGTGCTACACATGCAAAGGTAAGGGTTTTGTTTCATATTTCATAATTAGAAACTAAAGCCTTTGATAATGCGATAAGTGGTCCAAAGGGGGGTTGCAAGTAATCATGTCTAACTAATTATCTACTGTAAAATCAAAAAACACAAGAGGAACAGACACCTGCATAATGCAAGTCTTTGGAACAGATGTGCCCTTATTAATAGACATGACTTGCCTATTAAAACTCTGTTGTGACAAAGAATGTTTTTTCACTTTATGAAGGATACCCTGCCTAACCTTCAGTTTCTAGGCAATTATAAACGCAAAACCCTGCAGAAGTAGTGTGGCTTTCCTCTCTTCCCCATTATGCTGCTACATGATCTCTTAGCCCCCCGAGGTTTTAAAGGTACTGTACTTCCTACTCAGTTGTCTTTAGCTGATTTTGAGGACTATGAATTGTCTGAGGACATGAAAAGAAATAGCATTCAATGGGAATATTTTTGTCAGTAAAGAAAGTCAGCATTCAAAGTCCATTGCAAACATCTGACAAATGTGTTGTGTGAATGCTTAGAGATGTAACAAACAATGTAGTGTGTGAGGCTTTTCTTAAAGATACCAAATAACAGATGCAGAAATGTATAATGATAATTTTTTAAAAAGTGGTCTACTTCAAAATATACTACAGGGAGCAGAAAGCTTATACATTTATTTATTAGTATAATATTTTAGATATTAGTATCTGTTTCCTGGCCCTAAGAGATTTCACTGGAGATGAGCTTGAATTTAATTCTCTGTAGGTGCAGGTATATAACATGACACATGTGGCCTATCCTATACATTTCAATGGTATTATTTACATGCTTAAGGTTTGTTGCATGAATATGCAATTACAAAATATTTTTTTATTAGAGATATTGCCCAATAAATCCCCAGATACATGCAGCTAAAATTAACCAGAACTAAAAATTAATTAATTCCTTGATATTAGTGGTCATGAGCTAATCTGATTTGAAATATTATTCAGAGAATTAATTAAAAATCTCAAAGATTAAAATAATTTTTTGAAGAGTGTCCAAAGTGGGAGACATTGAGACAAGAATCTGATATCAGTGGTCACTTTTTTTTTTGTTGGCTTTTTTGTTTTGTTTGGTTGGGGTTTTGCATTTGATTTTTTTTTTTTGTGGTACTCATGCAACAAAACTAAGATTATATGAAAAAGCATCAAAATATTGCCATTCAGGCAGCCTAATTCTTCACCCTTAGACCTTGTTCCTTTAAATATTTTCCAGAAATACATACTGAGAGAGAGATTGATTCTCCCATTTTTTTTTATTTGAGACTAAAAAACACCGGTGTCAGAGAGCAGTTCTCTGAAATGAAAGTTATCCTTTTCCACAACCGTGCAGGTGAGAGAAAAGTCCTTAAAGGAAATGTAGTAGAGGGGTATTTGCATCCATGGCTTCTTTTTTGGATTCAGCTCTACTGAGCTGAAGAATTAAATGAAGGTGAAGAATTTCAATTTTTTTTTTTTTTACAACCCACTTCAGGGAACTGATTAACTCCTGCAAAGCACACACAGTGTTCAGTGTACTTGGACTGCAAATGTGGGTGATGATTTTTGGTGCTTGTCAGCAGAGGACTGACTATGCTGCTCCCCAACCCTCTGTTATCTCACAGCCTCATACCTTTTACCTATCCTTCCCCTGTTCTTAAACACCATGTGAAGCTTCTGACTTTCAGTACTGCAAACCTCTTGCAAAGTGTCCTATTTAAAAGATATTTTACTTTTTCCTCTCCAAACTTCAGAGCAGGCTGATTCAGTTACAAGATACAATTCAGTTTAGAATACATAAATGGAAAATGTTGGCCACAGATGTATCCATTCAGGGTAACAGAAGCCTTCCTTTTGGAATGATGTGTTATGACTTTCTAAATTATATTTGACAGCATCAGGGCACTATAGTGAAGCCAAAAGACAGCTGAGGTTTAGATAGTCTCCATGTCTAAAATATCTTGTTTTGATGAGTAAAGATTAGCTTAAAAGGTCAAACTGAATGTTATATCATGTACTGTAGTAAGTGTAGAAGGACATTAAAAATATATTCATAGAGAAAAAGAGCATGTGTATATTCATTCAGTGAGAACAAATATATTCAAATATATACAGGAAATCTACTACATCCTTCTAAGTCTCAGACCTAAAGTACTCACCATTAAAAAGTCAGCAGTTGATAATGTTTATCACATAGTGGGAATGAAATTAGCCCAGCTTTTTTTTTTTTTTCATTTAGGATAAAAGATATTCTATAATAACTGGTTTGGTTTGGTTTGGTTTTTTTTTTTTTTTTCTAATGGATTCATGGACTTAGCAGCTCTCACAAATTGCTGTAGCTACTTTTACTTTGGGATTTTAAAGTCTGGTAGTGCTGAGTTTTGTCTATGGGAAGCTAATTTGATAGCCATTGCTTAGGGATCAGAGATTCCTCCCCTTCTTACTGTTCATCCTGGTAGTAGCTCTGCTGCTGACCTACTTCACGTTTGACGTTTCTGGGCCTGGATTCATTGTTCCACATAAGGAACCTAATGATTGCTGAGATTCCCCCAGTGTGTCAGTGACAATCAGATGGAGCTGACAGATAAAGAAATAGGACCTGCAAGAGCCCTGTGTTTTCTGAAGTGGCAGCCAGAACCCAGGTGAAATATCTTACAGCAACACCAGTGGCACTGTGTCAAAGTGGCACTTTGGTGTCTACTTGTGTGAGTGTCAACTGAGCCCTTAGTGACAGGGCTTTTGTGTGTAGTGGGCTGTAGTCTCTACCTGCTTTATTTGCCTCCCTTCTCCCTGATTTTGTAGACAGAAATAGCCTGCTTGTGTTCAGGTCAGCATAATCCATATTACAAGAGTATCTCCAGCTGGATATATTTGTATGTGGCTTACCAGCAACAGCCTTAACTCAGGAATATGCATTTATGTATTTTCTTTTCTGTGGCCTTTCCACTCTGCTCATTGCTGCTGCCCCCGGGGAAACATTTGCTTACAAAGATTTGTCATCTGTCATCCAGAATTCATCACAATTTTGTTGCACATTAGATTTGACACAACTATGATGAATGCTCAGGGTGTTGCTTTGCCATTCTGTGAGTGCCACTTAAATTTGTACAGTCTGTGTTATCCTGGTGACTCATTTCACTTTGATACCATTTTTCAATCGAGAGGGCTGAACAGCATGTCTTGACTTTGGTTTCTTGCCAACTGCAGTGAGCTTTGCTTTCCCGCATCACAGAAGATCCTCGCCAATAAGCAAATATGGGCAGCTGAAGAACTGAGCTGATCAAAGCAGCCCTGTCCTCTCCCACAGAGGTGGGAATAGACCATGGAACACTGGAGAAAAACATTTCTCTAATTCTTGTAGGCCTTCCCTCTTCAGCCTCCTGGAAGAATTTCTTTCCTTCAAATAATTTTAGCAGTATTTTGTTTAAATCAGTATGTCGGGGGATAGGAACTTCTTTTTTAGATAGGTCCTATGTTTCCCAAACCTGCTGCTGGCCCACCATGAGTGCCTTCAGAGAGTTAATTCGCTTCGCTGTGATTGTGTTTCCTTGTTTGTAAATGGAAACAACCTCCATTGTAGTGCATATCAAGACCTTCAGATGAAATGAGAGCCTTTCCAAAAACCCTAAGATACTATGATGAGGTGTGACTTAGCACATACTCTCCATATAGTTACATGAACAAAAAAAGATGTGTATGCCACCAGAACCAGTTATTTATCTTCACAGCATGTGTCAGGATGATTTCTGAATTAGAGATGCCATGCTCCGAGGTGCCAGCAGTCTCCAAATAGGTACACTGTGTAGACACAATTGCCCATCTGATGCACAAGCAGAAGGTGGGATCTACATTATGCCATCCACAGAATGGTCCCATGGGTGGCTGGGTACTTCCACAAGCATGAGGCAATACACATTGACACTGCTGACTGACAAGTCACCCACACCCATAGCTGAAACTGGGGGTGGTCTTCTCCTTAAATAATGTGTGTATCAGGTAGCCAGTCTGTCAGCCAGAGGAGAGTGGGAACTCCTCAGCCCAAAGTAAGCTTCCTAGAGGAGAAGGGGAATACCCTACTTTCTGCAGAGATGATTAAGAAGTTTTTATTTGGGATATTTTCTTTTGCTCTCCTCCTCATCCATTACACGGACAGGAAAGAGAAGCAGGGCTAAGTGTGGGTTCAAGGTTAATATATATCCCACCCATGCAGAGCAGTCTCATGTGCATTTACTGCAGTCACCCATACAAAAAAAGCCTTCATTCCTTCTGGGACACTGAGCACTTCATCACAGCCCAGTTTGCCCAGTAATCACAGCCTGCTTACACAAAAACATGAAAACAGTTTCAAACCTGTGAGCTCACACTATTGTTTTTGTTATTATTCATTTAGAATAACAGAATGAAAAGCCTAAGGAATATGGAGAGCAGGAGTGCAAGAACATGTTCACATCATGAAGATTCATGACAGTGTTGCTTGATCCCAGTGACTCAAAATACTCAGGGGCTTGCTATTTTCTATAACAAAATAGTATCAGAAGTAGTCTCGCTACAGACATATAGAAACACTCCAGGCTGAGGCTTTTGTTCCTTAGTAAATGTACACTGAAATGATGTGCAAAAGACAAACAGCATGTAACAAAAGCTTTATAAGACAGCAGAACACATATTGAAGTTGAAAAAATCGAGTTACATACGTGAAGTATTTAAGATGAGCTTTGAGAGCCAGGAATGAGCCTGTGTTTAAAACCGATGCAAAATTTGGTCAAAAAAAGAAGATGAAAAAAGGCTGATACGGCAGAGGAGATTGAATGCATACATCAAATACACATTCAGTGTTCTCTGACTCATGACATATATGCATGTATACAATAAATTAGCCAGCCTAAGGGACAAGCATGCATCCAGTGCACCAAGTTTACATTATTATGAATGCCTGTAACATTTTCTCCTTCCACAGGTAATAAGAGCTATGTGTTGCATATTTCTGAAATCGAGATTAGAACTGCGCTTGACATTTGTTGAGCACGTTTATTAATTTGTTTTTAATTGTTGTAATAGAAACAGATATTTCATTCTTCCAGTATGTTTGTCTAAATAGAGAATGCAGTACAAAATTGTTCTTGCCTGTGTCTGGTGTAAGGGAGGAGTTATTGATTTCAAATCTTCCTCTGTTTGTAAAGATGATTTGTATTATCTATGTGTAAAAATGCAAGATTAAGCATTGCCATAGTTGATTACACTGAAGACGTCGGTCAAAATCAAAGCAACAGAGTGAAAAGGCTGCTTTCTGCTTGAGGGCACCATTGTTTGTACTGAATATATAGCTCTAGTGTCTTACCCTTAGGGTCAAAGCAATTAAGGCAATTCTCCCTGGGACTCATGCTTTTCTGTGCTTTATACAAGATGGTAAAAGCTCTGCCATGCCATGATCTGCATACACAGAAAGCTTTTCTTTTCCTGAAGGTTTAGAATTAATTTATTGCATGCATTTTTTATTATATTGGTAATGTTAACATTCTGACATGTATTTTTGGACTTTCAGAGTCATAATCAGGTACATATTGTGGTCTCTTATCTTTAAACAAAGGTAGAAAAAATTCAAACCTGCTGCTAAATTCTGTTTTACAGCAGTTACATGTTGGTTATACTCATAATAGTCATTCCAACCAAATGGAAGGATAATGTCTACTGGCATGTCATCATAATGAATTAATGTGAATTCTACTTAATTAGATATCTATATCCAGATTACATTTCCAAATGAAAGCCATCCTGTATTTTGGGTTGGGTCCTGTAACAGCACTGTATAAATCACTGTCTGTTGATAACAGACAGTTGAGTAACAGGTGTGTGATTAATATCATTCAAATAAGAATTTTTCAAACAATGAACCTGATCCTTTACTTATATCTGACAATAATGCAGTTGGCTTGGTGCACGGTTGGTTTGCAGGCATTTTGTAGTAATTTATAATTTTCAGTGATAGAGGATAGACATTTCACTTACAGAAGAAAATCACTCACAGAAATGATGAATGTTGCAGCAGAACCTGTACGTTTGGGGAAATAAATAGATGTGGTTTCTCTTGTCAATATTCTGCTCCCATTAAAATAGTCTGGGATTATAATAGAAGAAATAAAAACTAGGTCTTTGTAAATCAAATGTAGCACCATTAACTCACTGTGAGCTGGAGATGGGACAGAAATTATGCCTTAGTATTTCCCTTGATCCTTGATTTCCCTGCTCTGTAAGAGAACAACAGGTTCTGTTTTGCTTTTGAAGCCAGCCTTTCTAAGCAGTATGAGCATAGACACATATTTGGCATGTGGGAAAGACACTTGCCTTATGAAGGAGTAATCAACTCATTTCTCACTTAAAGGGCCTGGTTGTCAGTGCCATGCACTCTCCAGGCAGGCATGCTGAGCCCTGAAGGTGTGATGTGGGAGAAAGGAGGGTGGCTTCTCTCCAACACCCAGCACAACGCCGGTAGGTCGAGGCTGTGGCCTCTCCTACGTCCTGGGGGCAGCAATAACTCCTGTTGCTTGAGACCCTGACTCAGGATCAGAACTGTCTGCTGCTTTAGAAGTGGGGTAAGTTCTGTAGGACTTGAGACCCCAAACCTGTGAAGGCTTGTGGAGCCATAGGCATCCATTGAGAAAACATGCCTTGCCTCCTCTTTGCATACCCAAGACAAAACTCTTCCTGTAGGGCCTTGAGTCCAGCCCCCCATGCCATGCGTGGGTGTAATCAGACCTGCTGTGCCTCACTTGTGTGGAACTGTGTCTGTGAACACAGAAACATGTGAGAAATAATCTAAAATGAGTGTTGGTAAAGACAGATTGAAGAACAGCATCATAGCTGCAGGGATTACCAGCTTGAATTTTAATTCTGTCATTAACTACCTAGAAGGCTAAATGGTCAGGGGTCCTTACCACTGAAACAACAGCCAGCCACTCAGTTAAGACATGCATTCCTGACGGCCAAGGTAGAAGAGAATCTAGCCCCACCTTCAAGTTTGTGGCCAGGAGAATGAAATACAGAGTGTATTTTTTTATTTTTACTGTTGAAGAATATGGGTCAAGGACGGCATAGACTTGATTTGTAAAAGATTTATTGAGCAATAAAGGACATTCTTTGAGAATAAGTTTTAAAATTGTAATCTGAAGTAATTTTAAGGTAGGGTTGCTGATGCAGAAGTGCCCATCTTAGCTGTGTTCTAACATTGCATGTTGGATGCAAAACAGACAAAAACAGGTGGTGGACATGAGTGCCACAGGGGGAGTCACTGTCATTGCATCTTTGAGTGAGGAAGCTCTGAACAGCCCATCTGTTCCCCTAACAAAATCCTGAAAAAGGCAGATAACACACTTCTCTGATGTTTTGGGAAGGCTGACCTGAAACAGAGACTGGACAGGACTAGAGAATAAAGTAGGAATTTATTGAAAGGCCTCTAGGATCCACCTTGGGCAGGACAAGAGCCTGACCAGGGCTACACCCAGGATGGATCAAGGATAGTCACAAAATGGCTGACTGGTCACAAGAGCTTACATTTTTATAAGTTTTGGTCCATTTGCATATTGGGGTTTAATTGTCCAATTACAGCTTTGGGTTGTGAGGTCCCATCCTTCTTGTTCCTCCCTTCAGCCCACCATAATTAATGCTGTTGGGCCTGAAAATTGTCCTTGGTCCTCAGCAGGAAAAGGATTTGCTTTGTTTACCTGCTCTGTGAAGAGAGCTTACTGGCACTTAATACAAGGCTCAGAACTACATCCCTAGGCAGCACAGAATCTGAAAACATGAAAGCTAAAGCTTAAGGCATCATCTCTTACTGTGCAAGAATCCCATAATAAACTAAGCTCATCAAGATGTAATAATCAGTACTTTTATTATAATGGAAAGATTCAATCTCCTTCTATAATAACAAGTCCATTCAGACAGTCTTTCCAGCAATATTAAATCTCCATTCTCTCTCATACACTGGTACTTTCTTGGATCTTATTGTCAGAGAAAAATGCTTTGGTTCATTGTGGAGATTGTGTTGTGGGATATTACATGCACAGCTTCAATCCAAGAAAACTTCTTTAAACTAATGAGTGGTGAATCACATTTCTATCTAGACACTTGAGTGTGTGCAGCAGTCTTACAGACTCAGTTCTTCTATTACAGGTTTGTCAGCAAAATCAGTGATGTTGCAGTTTGCTCTGTTTTAAAATATTTCAGACTTTCAAAACCCAGAGCCTTTCTGCTCTGCCTAGGGCAGCATTAGCATAAACTTGCCTCCTCAGCAAAAATATTTCCTTTTCCTGGTCACAAAAGTTGTGACATTTAATGGATGATGTTTAAACATATGCACTTAGCTGGTGTAGAGCACCACCACTGCTCTGCTCACAGTGGAACAGTGGCAACTTACGTCTGACACTCGACTTCTTCAGTGAAAGAGGACAGGCCTTTCAGGGAAGGACTATACACAGGCATGAATTATTATGGAGAAGTTATGTTGTTCTGCATTTCAGCAATTGGGTTTGGAGCAAAAAATATAATTAAATTATAGTTAAAATAATTAAAGTTCTTCCCATACCCACAATTGCAGTAAGTTACAGTTCTTGGTTTTTAAAAAAAAATAATATATATATACCTCCTAAAATTCACTCTAACTTTAAATGCATATTTACATTCCTAAGCCTAAATACAAATTCTAGTAGGGAACACTTTCCCATGCCAAAGACTATTAACAATCAATACTTTACTATCTCTTGTTAAAAAACAGCTAAATTTGTTACTTGTGGTGTCATTCTTATGCATTTTTTCTCTTCTTTCTCACCTTCTGAGAAGGATGAGCAGGTTCTCACCCAGACCCTTTTCTGTCAGCCAAGGGGCAATTACATGTTATCTGCAAGTCAGTCTATGTATGTAGCTATAAATTCAGAATTCTTGGGTCACCCATTTGAGGAAACCATGTATTCAAGGCACTGTTTTATTGCTGTGGGGTTTTTTTCAGTTAGATAACAGTATCCAGTTTGGTTTTCTTTCATCTTTATTTTTCATGTGGAATACCTTTAGAACAGGAACTGGAGAGGGGAGAGTATAAATGGCATATAAACAGGCCAATATCAGATGATGTCCTACAGCAAGATACTTCAGTGGATGATTTGTACTGCCAGAGAAGAGTAAAAATCTCATTAAAAGAGAAAAGGAGCTAGGTAGATGTCTTTTGACGTTATATTTCTAGCTGGGTGAAGAGCTCTGTGATTCCTGAGGTTGTCCAACGACATGGCCTTGCATCACATCATGGTCTAGTGAGTGCCTCACACTGCACAGTTGCCATTGTACACAGCTCCCATGTAGTTTCCACTGGATGCAGTCGAAGTACATTGAATACCAACTAAATCATGGGCTTATACATAGATTCAAAAGGCAAATGTCATGTGTTCAGGTTACTGAAAGAGTGACTATCCCAAAGTTTTAGATTTGAAGCAGTATGACCAGCTGTCCCATATCTAACATAGTGTCTGTTGCACTGGAATTTTGCATTACAGCTGATGTTTGGAATTCTCTAGAAAAAGTAACACTTTGCCTCATATTTTCTCTGCTTATGTTTATGTTTTGGTGTGACATCTCCTCTTGCAATTTTTTGGATTTGTAGCAAAACTGAAATCTATATATGTGTAACTTCCATGAAATACGAACTCAGTAATGTGAGCTATGAGCTTTAAGATGCTGCTAGACTGAAACTATCTTACCTCCAAAATATGACATTATGGGATTGTTTCTAAACCTGGCAACATGCCACCTATTGCTTGAAGTTTCTGGATTTATATTCCCAGTGTTTCTGAATATCTTAGCAGTACAGATCTAGTGAGAATGTACTAAAACATAATTTGTCTGTAAATCTCCCCTGTCATATGCAAACACTATAAGATCTTCAAGGGAATTGCTTTTTCTTGTTTACCTACAAAAAGACACACTTTGCCTAAATTATCAATGTAAAGCCCTGTGTGCAAAATACAAAGCAAAGAAAGCATGCCCCAGAATAATTGAAATTATTTTGTCTATCAGCAGTGTAAGGATCATAATGTTAGTATTAATGCAGAAGGCACAGGGCCAGAGTTTGTCATCAGTGGCTCCACTGACATCAGGGGTGTGAGCAGGTAGAGCCAGATAATTGTCACTGTAAGTGAGGGTCTGACAAAACCTGGATGGCACTGGGTGAGCACTCATCACTGAAAGAAAGAAGTGAAGTGGTAAACAAGAGTTTTCAGTGCTAAATGGCAGCTTAGCAGATGGGAAGACAAGGCCCTCCCCTTACCTGGTATCTTCTTCCTGCAAAGGGCAGTTTCTTACTCTCTCTCTCTCTCTGCTGTTACAACCCAAGGGTAAGGTTCTTCTTAATAATAGATCCCCTGGGGTGCATTAGAGTGAAACAACACGACATGACTAGTGTTTATCTCTCTCTCTCTACATATATATATATATGTGTGTGTGTGTGTATAGTGTTTATTTTAGAACAATTTGGTTGCAATGGAAAGGAGATATGTAGCCATTTTGGTTATTATCTATAGCGATATAGCAATATAAAGCATAACAATTACACTTAAGAAAATATATAAGGAAAAGAAAGAAAGAAAGGATAAAAGTAGAAATATACCACCAGCTGTGGATCCAGAAATAAGACATGATTCTTGCAAGTTTGGTGTCAGAAAGTCACAGTGTTGATCCCTGGGGGTGGGGGAAGCCCACAAGACCTAGAGTTGGACAGCTTAATATAGGTTCAGGTTTAACTGGGAGCACCCAGGTACCGCCCCTGGGGTGGAGTTTTACCCTGTCTGAGGAAACATCGTGCACCAGTTTTTTTGCTAATATTCAGTTTCAGTAATGTAACTCTGTTAGCTGCACTAAATATCTTTGGTTTTAAATGTGACTGATTATTTTAGTGAAACTGAACTTGAAAGTTTTCTGAACAACACATTTGGGAAGAAAAAGTGCAGATATATTCCTGTTAGGAACTTGTTATTCAGTGTATTAACATGTGGTGAGTCAGATTTATGGGCTCAGGCGTCTTCTGTCTGTATTTTTGTGTGCATGTGTTTAAACCTGATAGAGTATGAATAATTGAGAACAATAGTTTTCAAGGAGAAAAACATATGGAGCAACTGCTGTTGACTCTTCTAGGAGTTCATTGGGGAACAGGTTATTCCTTTTACAACTCCACTTGTAAAATCAATCCACAGGACATCTAATAAAGCTGGGGAACCATTGACTACTAAGGACACATAGCCTGAACTTCAGGGTTTTGCATAGCTCTGCTGAAGTGGTATGAGCTGATAATGACTTGAGAGAGAGAAGGAACTGCTTAGCATTTAGGCATGACAGTGCTCTGGAGTGAGCCAGATGAGTACCTGCATTCATAACTCCTGACATTCAGTTCTGGCAGAGGTTCTTCCTTAATGTCTCTCTGGTAACCTGCAGAAAACCAAACCTGCAAATCAGACCCAGAGAGAACTTGTTTCCTTGGTCATCGACTTCCCCTGCACATTGCACTCCTCTGGAAGAGACTGATTCCTGTTAAAAGGTTTGTCGTTCACCTCTGAGCAGCTCTGCTCTGTTGACTAGACTTGAGCAAGGAAATATTCCAGCTTGCATTCAGGAAAAACAATCACGCAGCTCTGCCCTCTTTCAGTCACCTTTCATTTCTCTGCTGTCTGGTCTTTCACAGCAGACCACACAGGTCACATCCATGCTCTGGCACTAAAGGTCTCAGAAGCAGAGAAGCATGTTTTGGTCAGTGACATTTCTGTCCATTTGAGAGATCACCTCTGTCCTCTGGGATAATGTCCCAGGTGAAGCCACCTACACTGCTTGGCTGGGGAGGAAGGAAGCTGACCTCAAGGCTTGTCAGTGACAGCTGCTGCATTTCCAAGAGGGACCACTCTGTGTCTCAGAGCTGATGATTTTGGGAATCATTTCATGATTCAGATATTTTCTCACTTTTCACCTGAGACTTGAAAGGGGTTGGGATTTGGCTGAGGAGATGTGACAGATATCATGGTGTTAACCAAGCCTTCCAAGAAGTACATGCAGAGATAGATTTAAATTTAGGTGCTGCAATCATGTTGGTTCACTTTGTGCTTATGTTTTTTCTATTATCTGTAGTCATAGTTTAAGGAAGACTTATTTGAAATCCAAATGAGTCTAACAAGAGAATAGGCATGACAGATCTCACCACTGCAATAATAAAAGCTATTCTATGACCAGGGATACACCATGTGAAAAACCAAGTGGCCTCCAGTCATTCCTTCTTAGGTCACAGGGAGAAGAAACTGAAGGTGTGGTGGGTCATCCCTCCCAACATCAGAGAAGGCAGCGACCTGAGAGGTGGTGTGGTGTGTCCCAGCTGGGCTCAGTGGAACTGGAGTGCCTTGTACAACTGATTGCAATGCCTGGCTCCACATACATGCCTGCTGCCGAGAGCACTCTTCTGCAGATCATAAATAACACCTATGTGGCTGTTGACAAATTTCTGCATATTTTCTTCACCATCCATCCAAACCACTTAACCTTGACATGTGGATCTAATGGGGGGAATATACCTTGTAACTCCTTCATTTTATAGAATCCACTTTGGTGGCTAATCGAGGGTGGGTTATAAATTTCTTAACCTAATTACAAAGTACATCAGATCCAGTTCTCAAGAAAACAACAAACAAAAACTTGCCCACAGTAGATGGTCAGTATTTTAAAATCATCAGATTATAAATATTTTTAAGTGATCTAAAAAGGAACCTATATTTTTGTGAGGACCAAGCCTTATGAAAGCCACTATTTTTGACACAAAAACTTACTTTGACAACTGATTTATAATCCTGGCTCACATTTACAGACAGTTCTACTGGCTGTGTGTATTATTTGATTAACATAGCTTTTAAAAGCTGGCTATGGAACAATTTGAATATACCTTATAATGGTCAAAATATGAAAGGAAGTCTACAGTGCTAAAATAGCAGAGAATGCAATTGTGAGTGGGGAAAGAATAGCTAAAAATCTTTGACTAGAAACAAAATAATAGAGTATTTGCATGTGTGTGTTTGTGACAAATTATTGAGGAGTAAAAACTGGGATACAAAAGAGGGAAAACTAGGAAGTTTGGAAACTAAATTTCCTTGATAAATTGTGAGGAGGAACTGTCTTTTTTTTTAATATTCTAAACTTGAAGTCACACTGTATGCATAAAGAAAAAAAGGAGCAATTGGAGCCAGGATGTTAATAAGGTTTGATCTTTAAAAAAAAAGAATGAGCGAGCAAGAGAGGGAGAAATATAATAATGTTTTGAATTTGAATAACATCTTAGCTAACAGCAATGGAAAGAAACATCAATTCAGAGGGAAGGAAAGTGGCCAAAATTGCATTATGGAATATGAATCATAGAGTAGCTAGAAAGCTAAATATGTAAGGCAGCAGCAGCAACAACAAAAGGACTGGACACCTTACAATGATTCTGCTGTTGAACAAATTATCTATTCCTACAATTTTTCTACCAACAAAATATAACACAGATCGTCCAGAAGAGAATAAATAACTATAGAAACTATGACATTAAAAAAACAATTTGTTTTTAAAAACTACTTTGTCATCAGCCTCAGCTGCATACACTGTTAACTTGTACTATGCTGCCCTTAGATATCTGTTGTGTCAAAAAAGGTTTCAGATGAGTATGAGACTATCTTTAGTAAATAAATATTCTATTTACATCCTTTTTAGCTTTCTCCTCATAAGTTGTTCTCCATCTTTGCAAAATTTTGAGAAGCTAGCTGACCAACAGATAGATAGATACCTGATGATTTTTTTTTTCCTTTTCCTAAATAATGGCTCTTCCTTTGTTATCTAAGCAATGCCTGTTTTGGCTGAGCTTCCCAATTCAGAGTCACTTGGGTTGCCTCCAGTAAAGCATGTCACTGTCATTTTAGAAAACTGAGGTGAGATATTTAAGTTTGGGTGTTTTTAATTCATGGCTGCACTATCCTTAGTGTCTACCCTATATCTCATTACATAAGAACCCACTTTTCCTCTCTGATTTTTAGCATGTGCCTGAAGGACATTTTAGGGGTACTTTTAATCTACTTGACTGCTCTAGTTCAGCTTGCCTTTTTCAAATTCTCACTGAATTTTGTCCCTAAAGACACACAGCTTGTTTTTGTCAATCAGTTTGGGTTTTTTTTTTCCCATTCTCATCTTTAGATCCTCTGTTGACTTCCACTGTCTTATTTCATGTAATTATTCATCCAGTTATGTGTGGAGCTTTTCCCTGCAAGTTCTTTTCTTCCTTTTAGCAACAGTCTAGGCAGTTTCATACCTTTCACACTGTTTGTTTTCATGGTAAAATCACAAATTAGTTCTCCCAAACCAACAGCCATGGACGAATTAAGATTTAATATTATCACATTATTTTCTTTTTTTAAGTCCATTGGCAAAAGTAATTGAAAGTTTTTGCTGGAACTCTCAAAATGTAAATCAGACTGCAGTCGACAAATACAGGATTTTACTAATTTTTTAAGTCCTGGGACTTACCATTTTATTCCAGGCTTTTTATTCATGAGTTTCTTAACCTGAATACAAATTTCTGTTCATATAGCAACCTGAATACAAATTATTGTTCATATAGCAAGCTAATAAACATTTAAACCCAAAAATATCTCTCAAAGACCATCTGCCAGTGGTTACACCAGAGACTCAGGCAATCTTCTTTGAAAGTCACGTTAAGCCAAGTGGTTGCTAAAAGCATCTCTCCTGTTACATGTCCCTGTGCACAGGGTGAGGTTCAGAGCTATCTACTTAGCTCTGTCTATCTAGAGGAGTGAATTAAGCAGGGCCAGATAGTGTTCTCAGGTACTGGATCTGCATTATCTGGACTATTATGTCATTAGAGCCATCTTCAGCATGAACTTGGACTACATTCAATAGGCATATAATGTTAGTAATAAAATAGTAATGGGCTATGACAATAACATAGTAATAATAACAATAAAAACAATAATGGTGATGATAATGTTAGTAATTGTTGTCCACAAAGAGCATCTTCCTCAGATCTCCCACAGCCTCCCTATAATCTTCAGAGTATTTTGTCAAACCGTATTTAAATTCACAGTCTCTAAGATGATCTCTAAGTGTTGTGCTGTATTCCACCAGCCACAACTTTCTGTTATTGCACCAGGTGCAGAATGGCACCTGCGTTTGCCTCAAAGGTGACTGGCTAGTCAGTTCATTTCAAAAGAGAGCTGGGAAGAAAACTAACACAGATGTAGCATGGCCAGGCAGGAAGGAGGAGCAAACTGGGGAACCAAATTACTTAGCCAATCAGCTGTAGATGCATACTTCTCTTGCCCACATGATAATGTTGAACTTTGCTAGCCTAAGAACTTTAATTAATAGGGAAGAAAGCCTGTCTTAGGAAAAGGAGCATTTACTTGACAAGAAACCAGGGCAAACAGCTCTTCAATTTTTGCTTTCCCTTTGGTTTGTTTAGGAAGTTCCAGATTTTTAAGTAAATGCAGCAGCTGTGAGTGTGAAAGAGCTGGAGGAGCAAGGCAGAGCTCAGATCTGTGCTGTGCTTGTGCCCTGATGTGCTCTGTTCAGAGGGTGACTGGGAGCAATGTTCATGAGCTCCCTTGTGGGAGGCTCAATAATGTGATGATTTTTTAGTGCTAAAAGTATCTTGGAATGCTGTAAAACTCCAGCAGCATGCATAATGCCTGTGCAAACACTCCAGATGCTTGCACAAGTGTCTAGCCTTGGATGCATAAACAATCTTGTTGACTTGAAGGGCGCTTCTCACGCATTTAGAATAAGGCCCATTCTTGTGCCTGTGGGTGAAGGGAGCCAGAAGCCTCCTTCTGCAGTCACACCATGTTACTCCTGTCTTTGATGCCTGCCCTGATTTCCAGAGGAAGAGTCTGCAAACATTGAGCCAAGATCAAATATGTTTACTTAGGTTGAGTATCATTGCCTCACTCTGCTGGCATTTCCTTTCACTTTGGTGGGGCATTTGCAAATCCCTGCCACTTGACAAGTGAAAACATCAGCCTCGGTGGTGGTGTCTGTGTGACAGCACAAATCTCAGCCCCAGCCTTCCCTTCTGGTGGTGCTAAAACAGACCTAGGATCAATCTCCCTGTCAGTAAGTGCAGGGCATATTAACACTCATATTACAAGCTATGCAATATTACTTTTAAGCTTCACACCATTATGGGTAATTAAGGGATGATATTAACCACTTGCTGGTTTATGGGACAGTAACCTTGTTCCCAAAGAGACATGCCACAACACCAAAAGGAACCAGATTATTGACAGGAAAACCGTGGGTGACATTATTCTTAGAGCTATATGAAGAAATACTGATCTTGGATGCTTCTGAGAGCTGTTCTGTTGGTTTTAAGATAAGAAAACCACCTTTTAGGAAGAAAAAATGTCTATTTTTCTGCTGATTTGCTTTTATCCTGCCATGCTTTCAGGGCTGAATTAATAAATTGTTTACCTGTGAAGTCTAGAATCCTATTTATTAAGGGCTTTATTTCATAAAGAATGTGTAATTGTCTCTGAGATGGTGTTTCAGCTTCAGAAACTGGAGCTACTGGAACAAAGTCAACAACAAAACTACTTTTCTTCACGCTGATATAGGCATGGCTTTTACAACCCACAGACTTCAGTTTTCTGATCCTCAGTTTTCAAATTGCTTGTAGTTACTTTGTCATAGATAATAACATAATGTGGAAAGTAATGGTTTATAGATAGTTAAGAGGGGATATACTGGAGCGCTTTGATGTTGGTACTACTTACCACTAAGTGCTTTCTATCCAGATGAGACACAAAAAAACTCAGAGACTGGTAGCAGTCCAAAACTTGGAGCATTTTTAAACACAGAAATTAAGAAGAAAATGAAAGAGGCCTTGAACAGAAGCTAAACAAACAGGAAAGGCTTTCTTCCCACAGCCCATCTTACTGAAATGAGACAAGTTAAGATAATGCACAGTGATGGAAATCAGACCCATTCAATAAAAAAGACCAAGGAGCATATTCCCTTCCAGATGGGCAAGTGAAAGTGAAAATGAACTTCACAAACTCAACTGTGTGTACTAATTAGGTCAAATTCACTAAATACAATATTCTTTCTTAGTAGAACAACCTATAATCTTAGGCTGACAATTGCAGGCATACATGAAAAAACAAAAACGCTGGAACAAAATCCCATTAAGGGCTTTGGCCTAAACAGGCATAGAGAGGTATTAAAAGTAATCCCTGTTTCTATAGTCAAATGAGTTTGCCTGAGGTTCTGCTCCACATTTTCAGCTGTGTGCTCAACAGATTAAGGCATTTCTCTTTCCTTATATTTGCCTGTTGAAACACTCTCTTGGGCATGTGAACCCTTGTTTGTATCTGTCAACCCTGAGAAATAAGGTGAATGAAACAAAATGACACCCACAGCAAACGCTTGAGTAGGTGTCCAGAACTTGTGAGATGCATGTTTTGATTACCAACAGCATTTTGAGACATTATTTGTAAAGCAGGGAGGAGTGTGCAAATGCAGGAGAGCTTCTTGTGAGAGAGAGACAGGGTGGCCAAAGTGGCTCTGGATGCTGTATCTGCCCCAAGCTTACATACACTGTTGTTAGAAGGGAAAAAATGAGGGTTTGATTAGGGTGGAAGAGGCACTAGGGGTGAAGCAGACAGAGTTTCTTCACTTTTGGCCTTCTGAGGTACTCAAACTCAAAGTTTGGAATCTTACCAGATAAAATGAAATACCTAAAGTTGAAAAGCCTTGGTTCACGTGGTCTAACTTCGGGAAAAATAGTGTAAAAACCCTGTTATAGCGCTCAAATAATTTCCTTACAATAAATCACTAAATTCTAAACTTCTGTAACCAGCAGTCAGCATTGTTCAAAGCCATATTACCCTGAGAGAAAAGCAGTCTGCCTATGACTGGGCCAGTGGACTACTGTGAGATGTAAAAAGTCAGGCTCCTTCATCAACACCATCCCAGCAGCTGCAGAAGCACTGCAGAATTTGGGTTAAGCAGAAAACTGCTTGGTGGCTCCATCCTGCTTCCCACAGACAACAAATATTTCCCATCTTTTTATATCACACTAATCCATCTGTAAAATTCTGGCTGTGTGCAGGGAACAGGGTTGGGCCCCAAATGTGCAACTGTGGGCATTATTTTCTAGCAGGATGTGTGAGAGCAGCTAGGATTTGACTGCTTGTGCACTTTAATTGTAAGGTCTAAGTATTGAAAGTCTTACTGCTCATATTCTAGTTGTTGTCATCTGAACATTTGTGACATCAGGACAGCTGGCCATAGAAAATGCAGCTTCATGTAATCTACCCCCTTATTCATTTTGTGCTATAGTAAATATTCAGGCAGAGTCAATTATAAAAGAAGGGAAGAATTAAAACCTAATGAAAGTTAATCAGAGAGAAGAACTTCCTTCAGGCTGGCCATGCGTGTCTGTAGTTTGTCTGTCATTTATAATGCTGCAGCCTCTGGTTCATAGTCAAGCTGTAATTCTGCCAGTTAATGTATCCAATTAACCCCACTAATGAGCTAATCAACAGTGTAAAATCTGTGTAAAATCACTGAGAGTATATGATGAATGGGAAATGCACTGAACTCTCACGGTATAAAAAGTGCTTTATTGCACTTGTTAAAGTGGCACAGTCTTCTGCCTCTCTAAAGGGTAATTTATCACTGGGGTCTGTAACAGTGCCATGCCCTGATAAGGGAGAGGTGGCAATAAACCCATCATAAAATGATTACTCAGGAATGCTGAGCAATTAAAATGTCTCTGCATATCAGAATCATAGGCTAGAGAGCAAAACTGGTATTTTTTGGTGTAGGGTGCTAACAAAAGATAGGCAGCTGCTTGAAGGTAAGCCACAATTTGAGAACCAAATACATATTTAATATAAATATTTCAGTTTAGGGGTAAAGAATCTACTGAACCACTTGTATTATGATTTATGAAAATAATTTAAGGTTTTGACGTAATTTTCAGTATGAAAAATGTTTGCTGCAGTGATAATCCTGCTAATTTCAACGAGATCATGTGACTAGGAAAGTAATCCTCCACCCAAACAAGCATAGCAGAACCTGACTGGGAGAAAAGAATCAGATGAAACTATTTGTTTTCCTATAGTCATGACTAATGCAAAACATTGATAACAGTAATTAATTTGAACATTTTTTTATTTTATTCAATATCTTTCAGTATCTCTTTTTGTCAGATACAGTTTGGAGAAAAGTAATGTATCATAAATGAAGATTGGAAGGAAATAAAATCAAAATACTGGCATGCAAAAACCCCTCTTGTTAAGTAAAGGACAATAAAAAGGGATAAAAAGAAGTCTTAACCTTTGAAGAAAAAAGAAACAAGAAAAATTTGCTATGTACAGGGATGAAGAAAATTATTTCAGGAGTCTGAGAAATCATTTCAATGGAAACAACAGAGTTAGAGAACTCTTACAGATAATTCATTTTATCTTTACCTTGTGCAATTTGATTATGCATAAGAGTAGGGTGAAATGGTTTACATGACCTGCTTGAGATCCAAATTCCTCCATGACTAAATTTGATTATTGAAGGTATTTTCCATGCAACAAGAAAACCATTCCATTTTTTTTTTTTTAATATGTAAGAAGCAGCAATCATTTTAGCAGAAAGAAAATGAAAGTTAAGCGTTGTCTGGGATATATTGAGGGATACATATGACTTTAGCCCTACACTTTATACTGTAGAAAAAAAACTGGATTGCAATAGGCACTGCTAAAATATAGCCTTTGCAGTTTGTGTGTATTTATTTTTTGGAATCCAAAGGCAAACTGAATAATTTTGACAGTGTTTGTCAAAACATTCTGTAAAGAGACAAACTGCAGGACATTTTTCTTGTGGTCTTTGTGCTGGGTTTTCCCAACAGAGTTACTGTTTTGGCTCTTTTTGATCTTCCCTGCCACTCTTGCACTGATAAAAAAATAGGAGGTTTGAAACATTTCATGCAGAGTGTAAGAATTCTCTGTCAGCATGATTATGTTACAGGGTGTGAGTCCACGTCCCAGGCTGAGCTCTGTCAGGTACTTATGTCCCCCTCTCACCTTCTCTCTGCTCTTTTCCACCTTGCACTCTTACCTGGAGAGGGGAAAGGCACCAAGTGTGCAGAAAGGGGTCTGTGAATTCACTCAGGCAGCCCTGGGCACTCTCCATCACCACCTTGGAGCAGATGAGTGGTAAAAAATAAAAGGAGATAAACTAAAGATAAACAAAATGAAATCTCTGTGTGGTGCACATGTTGCAGGAGGTGTGGAGGTGTCTGGAGAACAGGAAAAGGAAGTTAGCTTTGCAGAGACATTGACATGGAACAGGAGTGCTAATAAGAAATTTTTAGAGGCGAAAGAATTTAAATGTAGAGGAATCTTATTTACCAAGAAAAAAATCCTAGGATCTTTCCCTAAATTTACAGAACAGTGGACATCTACACCATTCCTGTACCTTCTCTGTGCCCCCAAACTTGCTAGCAGAATTATCTATTTTTTTTCTTTCTTGTAAGTTGGGTTAGTAATGCTGTTGCTGTGTTGTGAATCAGAAGGAAAATCAAGGCTGTGGTTGTATTGCGTGGATTGTCCATATGTGTGTTCAGACACCTTACTCACACACAGAACTGAGATAAATCTGCAAGTTATTTCTGAAACAGGTCAAGTTATTATCAATAATAATAATAATAACAACAATAATAATAGTATTGTGTTGTTTGGTTGCAGGCAGTTCATCACTATGGTGATGAGAAACAGTTTGCATTGTTTTCTGGTTTGCTGACTTGAAAAGATTGTTACATGCTTTGAATTACTCAGTTCCTCTTTGGACTGTCACAAGGGATGGAAATAGAAACTGGGACATGCCTTCTGCTGACACTAGGATGGGTGACACACACTTTGGGTCATCAGACACCAGCATTGTCACTGAACCTGGGGCTGGTATTGCTCCATGCTTCCCCTGTGTTGGACAAACACCCCTGAGCCTTTGCCATGAATTAAGCTGAGGAGCTGCTCTGGGTTAGAACTCTTTCTAATCATTTTCTGAGTTAGTTTTAACCCAAGCCAGTTGTTCCCTTTGGCTCTTTGCATGGAACAAGAATCAGGGAGGCAGAGGAGTAGTTGGTCTGGGGAAGGTGGGAGCAGGACACTGCCTTTGAGTATCAGTGCCAGCTCATTCTGCCTTAGCATGCTAATGCCAGGCAGCCTGCATGCATGCCTGAAGCAAGCTACAGCCCTAACGTCTCCACTTTCAAAACATGATGCTAAAAATTTGCTGTTTGCACTGGTCCTGTAAGGATGGGTTCACAGATACTGCAGTAAGATGTTTAATATCTAGATTAAAAAATATCACTGCATTGCACCTACTCAGTTACCTGGGAAAATATTTGCTTTTTGAAAAGAAGCCCTGAAGCAGGGGGTTTCAAATCAGACCAACAAAATAATCCAGAATTTTTTCCCCAATGAACTTTGTAGATGAAAGGTGCAGCAAAATTGGGTACCAAAATCATGTATCTAGAGTCTGGTAAAACTGATTAATGACCCAGCCTGAATTTATGTCTAGTGTAAATAAATCATATCTCTCTGAAGTTGTCTCAGGCATCAGACAAACATAAACTTAAAAATATTCTCTTCAAGTTCTTTTTTGCCTAAAGTTACAGTTAAAACCATATTTATATGCCTGAGGATGGGAAATGTCATATTGATGAATGAGTTATAAGCCTCCCTTTTCCTGGATTGGTCATTTGGGGCCCAATTCTTCTCTCTGTTCAACTCTGCTGAATTGAATGGCATCGAATTGACATAAATGAGAGCAGAAAGGCAGCTTGGGTGTGCCTTTCACAATCAATAAAAATAATTTCATACAAAGATGAATTTTTCAAGTGTATCACAATCAATTAAGGTGCTCCTGCTACTTGAAGTACATGTGCCCAAATGCAGAGTCTGTTTTCATTCTGCTTTCCATGAAATTTGACTTTTTGGCTGGATTATTATGAATTTTGTTCTATTAAGTGGAAATATAACTCTCATTCTCCTTTTATGAAATAGGAGATATTGTGTGCTTCCTATGAGTTCCGAGTATATTTTCCTCTGTGTGTTAAACTCCTTTATCACCATAGACCTTAGAGAATACTTTCCTGTGAATGTTGCCAGTACCAGCATAGCAAAATACCTGCAGGATCAAACAACAGTTGTCATTAGAGCTCATCTACATTTCACGCTCAGTAGAGACATACTCTGATTAGTATAAAAGTTATCTACTGTACTTTTCCTGTATCTTTGTGTCCATGTGCATTGTATCTGAACAGTAAAGCACGGTCAGTGCAGTCCAAGAGGTCAGAATCCAGGTACCCCTGTCCCACAGCAGGGAAAAGCTACAAAACTGATAAACTGTTGATCAGCAGGGCCAGCCTCTAAGCCATATATTTCAGCTTTGTGTCCCCACTAGACAAAAAAAAATTCCCAACATGCTATTCCAGCATTTTTAAGTTTTGAGGATCAAAACTGGGATCCAACCTAATTTTTTTTAACATTCAGATTTTTTCAGTCTAGCATTTGCTGAAATTAATCCAATATGAAACAGGTTTTAGGCAAGAAAGATATTCTGAAGCCCTTCTTACAGCTGGGTTATTCTGCATGCCATGAAAGGCATATTCCAAAACTGAGAGTACTTCACTGGCAGTTCTGACTGGGAATGAAAATTTGGCATTCAGCTGTAGTCCAGCTCCTCCTTTTATGCCATTTATAATTTGGAGGTAGTATAATTTAGAGGTATGGTTTTCCAAAGAAATCCTTAGAGACTTTAACTAGGAAGCGTATTTAAATAAAAACAAATAAAAATTGGACTACTGTACAACTTTATTCCTCTTTAATCATATCCCTAGATTTAGCTTGAAGTGCAGAGATGCCTGAGGCTCCTTAGTGATGCAGCCTGCTACAGGTCAATGTTATGTTCCATGCAGTCCATTACAGACCCTGTGTTATATTCTAGATGCATCTGCATGGTTCAAGTAAAAGCTTACTTTATACCTTTTGATATTAAAGTTTATTTTTCAGTGTAGGGATCTAATTAGAATATATTCAGTCTGTAAACAAGCCACTGTATAGTTCAAGGAAATTTATTTTTCCTTTCAGCAGCAAAAGGATTTTAGTTAGCAGCTGATATGCAGATCAGCCAACCTTGTAGAAAAGGTAAGCAGTGTGAAATTATATATGAGTTATTAATAATTCCTAATAGGAGGAAAAGACCTGACAGAAAGGGTGAATTAAATGACTGTAATAATCACAGAGATGCATTACTTGGGATTCATTTCAGCACATTTCTGATACTCTGCAATGGGAGAGGCAACTTGTAACTCAGCAAGAAAGCATGTTCTTCCTCATTAACAATATTTCCTCTTGAATTTAAATTCTTCTGTTTCATATTCATACACTGGTGCGAGTACTACACTTGTAGGATAGCTTTTTATTATTAAAAGGCTTGTCTAAATACATCCATTGAACTACTGCTCCCAAAGTGTGAAAGAGCTTATTTATGTCTATTCTCAGACCTTTATCTATTCATCTCCTCCTCCACTGAATTCTAAGAAGTCAGTAAAGAATTATTTGTTAAGTACTGTATAATGGCAAAAATGTTACTGCAAGGAAAAAAAAAAAGAGAAAATAACAACATGCTACATTGCAGAAAAATCGGGTGGGAAACTATTCAGCGATCTTATTATGCTAACCTTATCTCTCTGCTAGAAATTTTAATGCTGCTTTGATCCAGTTGTCTTTCTTACAACTGATTTTCAGATTCTGGTATCTCTTTCTATGTGCACATACTTTCAGCACAGGACTGTCTATATTCTGTTGGACAAAGCAAGATCATCTGGATAATACTGACAGCAGACTGAAATATTTTAAAGAAAATGCTTTCCTTGTATGCCTCTAACCTTTTTTCAAGACCCTGCATGTATTTCTAGAAGGGCTGGGTGAGTTAGACAAGCACACATGCATGTGTACACCACCACGCATCCAAGCCCAAATAAAGGAAAGCCTTTTGTGAGCATGGAGAATACATAAATGTCAACAAGCGAGGTAAATAATGGCCATTAATTTGGGTAAAGAGACAAGAGCTGAGTGGGAAATTAAATTAAAAGCTATGGAAGATGCCTTCGTAAAAGAGAAGTGAGGAAAAACAATTGAATCAGGCTGAACATGTACATGATTATGGACAGCCAGTGATAAAAACTACATGAAAGTGGAAGTATGCAAAGTCTCTGTGCTATTATATATCAAATTTCCTCATAATCCAGCATAGGTCTAAGTGTAGGCATGAAGCTCCATACTAATTTACAGAGAAACTGGGACAAAGCAAACAGGACTCAGTGAATGACTTCTGTTCCGTAACTTACACAGAGGATGAGTAGGATGTTATTGCAAACATACATACAGTGTTAAACAAGTCCTTAAAGTACAAAATTACTAAGTAAAAATTACTGTTACTGCTTAAGTTATAGCACCAGTTTACAATGAATTGAAAAATACCAGCATCTGTGTGGGAATTTGGAGGTGGAGGAGAACGGAATTAGCTATTTACTGATTTCTTTATTGGGTGAGTTCTCTTATATTTGTTATTTTTTATACTTAAAAAATTTGCACTGTAATTTATCTGTTTAAATCTAACCTGTTTAAATTAATCTTAGATGATTTCCATTTCTTTATATTCCTTAGCTGGTCAGTATCTCCTTCTATTAAATTGGCAGCACGCTTTCCTCTTTTGGTTTCACTTATCTGTTTGGAATCATTTTTAGAAGTTCTGATGAAAACACAAACATCATGAGAATATCTTTGCATCCAGTGATCACTTTTGCTAAGTTTTTAGATCTTCTGAAACTGACAATAAAGTTACCACTTATTTGCATTTGAGAATAGGTAGATGTGTAGAACGGTTAGTCATCTTATCTGCCATGACCAACAGAGGCTGGTAAGAAACAAATAATTTGCATTCTCATCCACATCAGTGGAATATGTCATGTCTTTAAGAGCTTTTGCTGAATTTGGAAAACAAAATAGCCCAATTATTGTTGCAGTATTTCTTTTGGGAAAATTGTTTTAATAATTGCTTACATGGTTTTCTTGGTAAAGTCAAACAGCAGTGACATGTTCCTGTTTGGAAGTTCTTTCTATTTTTCTCAGTAATCTCCTAGTATTAAAGGGTATTTTCTAGGCCAAACACCATTGGGGTAATTGTGCACAATTCATTTTTGTTAGTTAGGCAAACAAAAAACCTCACAGCACAAATCTTTAGAGCTGGAATTCTACTTTAAAGCTGTTTTCCTCAGTGCACACAGGAAGGTAGAAAATGCACACAATCTCTTCCTCATCATTTGAGATCAAGCACGTACTTCAAAAATTACCTATTTGTAAAGGAAACAGGTCTCATGTTACTCCTTGAGTGGCAGCAGACCATGCACTCTGCAGATGTTCTTTGGTCCAGTAATCTCAGTTATTTCAGGGGATTACTAACATTACAGGTTGTGCCATTAAACTACAGATTTGTTTTACAGCAAAGTCAAGGCTGTTGAAACGAACAGAAAAGAGAAAATTTTATAATTGTGCCTTACCTTTTTAGGTATCACAAGGGGATTTTTATTTAAGGCTCTCTAACATTGTGCACTATATGATAACATTCTCAAGTGCTTTTAAACTTAAATTTCTTCACACAGAGATGGACATTTTCTATGTTGGTCATATTTCTCTTTGAATATCTTGGGGAAAGTATCCAATCAGCCAAACACTTCCATTTTGGAGCCTTTAGTGATGTGATTTAACATGTATCTTAATAAAGAGTAGTCAGTACAACTTAGGGCAGGAAGGACTGTGGTACCAGACAAGATTTCCAAGGTTATAAGCTTTTGAAAGCTTGCACATCAGAAAATCTCTTCTAGCTTCAGGGTGTAGGTCTTTTTACAAAAGAGTAACAAAAAGATGGTAGAAAAAGGAATCAGCTATTGGATTCAAAGAAAAGGAGGTAGAAAGAGAAACTAGAATAGAACAGGACCAGGTTTTTTTGGAGTGTGGGTGTTTTTCTAGGACACACAGAATTTAATCAAATCAGGAATTAGCTGAATGGGGAGAATACACGAGAATATAGATATAGAAGATGAACAGAAACCATACAGGGCGTAAAGAAGATGCTGAGACTGGGCAAACATGAAGATGAAATAGCACTCATGAAGAAAAGAAGATTGGACAAATAAATAAAAAGAAATCCAGTGGTAAATGGGCATGGCAATGTCTGCGTGACTGATTTGTGTCTGGCTGTACAAAAAGAATATATTAAGGGTAAGGAAGCAGCAAAGTGGAGGAGAAGAGATGAGAAAATAAAGCCGGATGCAAGGATTTGAAGAACTGTGAAAGGCTAGGTATAGACTGTAAATTTTCAAGGGATAAATTATGTAAACCTAAGGGAGACAGATCAAATTCTAGGGAAATGAGTAGAAATGCCTGTGTTCACTGGACCCCCTGTACTGAGCAGCAGTAGGAGAACCAATTCCTGATTTTCTCCACTTGTATTTCACTATCGTGAATAATCTCCTAATATAAGATTGCAACTGTGTTATGCAGTTGTCACTTGTGCCATTAGAGATATTTGAAGGCTGGCTGGATGTGGTCCTAGGCAGCTGTCCCTAAGTGAGCCTCCTTTAGCAGAGGGAATGAATCAGATGACCTTCAGAGGTCCTTTCCAACCTTAAACAGTCTGTAATCCTGTGAAGACACAGGTCAGTGTCAGGCAGTGTGAAGGAGAAGCAGATCCAGGGAAATGACTCAGCTTTTCTGTGTCCTGTGAAATGCTGCACACCCCTCTCTTTCTCTGTCCAGCCCATGCACAGGAGTTTCACAAAATTAAACAAGTGTTACAACTTTCTTCTGGGGCATTATTTCCATTCCAATAGGTTGATGGTTGGACTCAAGGATTTTAGAAATCTTTTCCAACCTGAACAATGCTATAATATTTTTAGTTGCATAATTACATGCTATTTGTTGACTGTTCCCTAAGAAGATGGAAAACATAACTGGTTTAACAGAGCCTGATGGCCATAATGCAAGAAAGTTTTTTTGAAAGATAAAAATACCTGCCACTCAAAGGAATACTAAGAATACCTAGAGTTTCACTAATCTTCAAACTTGGAAAGAATCTCAAAAATCATACAATATTTATATTATCTATTTAGAAGCATACTGGCTACCCTGATTTAATATCTGTCCTGACAATTGTTATTTTTCTAGTTTAGTGAGAGCCACTAACATTTCTCTCTGCAATAAAGACCATATGAAGCAGATGCTAATAGCACTGCATTTTTGGTAGTATAATAAATATTAAAATGAACCGTCACAATTTGATCATGTACCTTTTGAGAATTTATGGAGACAAGTGATCTTAATCTCTATAAGAGCAATAAATATTTACATATATAAGTGAGCTCTAACAGCACAATAAGGGTTGTATTCACATATAGACAGGACTTGGTTTTGCCTGCTCATTTTTACCCAGAAGCCACCAGCCCTTTGAGTGTAGCTTGTTCTGGTTTTGGCACAGCTTCTGCTTTCCTCTATGTTCCCTTTTCCCTCAGTCCTGAAGCTGTGTTGCGGATGCTCACAGGAAGAGAAATACACTGGCCACCACTGGTAATTTCAGAGATGTTTTGGTAACTGTTTGTAAGAACAATTCAGTGAGGCAAGGCGACTTCTAACAAGCAATTTGATTCTTAATCACCAGGGCTTTAAGTAGGAAGGAGCTAAGTGCTATCATGGGAAAATGCCAAAGTAATATGGGTTAGTTCTAGGGAGATGTAGGGGCCCATTTTCTGTCATCAATGGTGATTTTCACACACAGCACAATGACCTTAAGTGGTGGGATTCAGGAGTAAATAATAACAAGCTTCAGCACAGTTCTAAGATAATAAAGCTGCTTGTAGATCTTACCTCCATGAAATGAAGGGATAGAAAAGACATGACTCTCATTCATACAGAACAACAATGAGCAAAGCAGAATTTTAGTTCTTTGTTTCTTCATTAGAACTGGTTTTCCCTCTGTAGTGCTCTACTTTCCTACTCTCCTGTCAGCCTGAAGGAACAACTTTTCTCAGAAATACTGACTCTGCATGCCTTCAGTCTGGTTGCATAAGTGTCTCATGGGCTTGCAAAATACGTGGTGCTGCTGTGCACTCACAGCTTTGAGTCCTGAGTGTACGAAGGACATTCAGTGTGAACCAAGTCCAGTTTCTAGGACCATTGCACTCTCACATTTTTAAATATCTAATGGTGTTCTGAAGCTCAGAATAATTTCAGGTATGCTTATTTGTATTCCTGATTAAATATATATGGTATGTATGCATTGTATAATTCTCAAAAGGCATGAACTATGCACTTGGAATGTTTTTTAAAAATTGCTTTCTGAGAAAATACACAGTAACTGATGGTGCTATTGACATAATTCATAAAGGGAATAGTTGATCACCTGTTCTGTAACTGAGTCAATGAATATTCATAGTTCCCTTGGTATGGAGCTGGCATATTTCAGCTAATTAAGTCTTCAGCTTAGTTGGTGCATATGCACACTTTTTATATGATACCAAAGTATATTTAATTGGGGTTTGGCAGATAATACCAAAGAGAGTTTGCAAACAAACAAACAAAGTAGACTCCACTACCATTTCCATAAATGGAATGGTATCACTTTATGGACACCTGTCACCTCATTTGACAAAAGGGCCTAAAACTCACACTATTAGGGCAGGTTTCAGTTAGAAAATGGCAGGAGAAATACTTCTTTTTAGGTAAAGCACTTACTATGGACGTGCATACAAATTTCTACTCAGAGTGTTTATAAATGTTGTTGATAATTACATTATCCCTTTTCTTGAATGTATTTGAGAATACTATACCATCTTTGAATTAAAATTTTAGGATGTCATTTTTTCTTTGAGAATCTTGGATGCAAGCCAAGGTAAACTAAAGAGCAGAAGGTGGGCTGCTGCCTCAGTTTCTTTCTTAACTTCCTGCTGCCTTTTGGTGGGAACACACATGATGGTGGGCAAGGATCACAGCTTGTCACAGGCTGCTCATTGCCACCTCATTGCAAACAAGTTGCCCAATAAGATCACTTGAGGCTAGTTTTGGGGGGTGTATCCAGGTATGCTTTCAATGGCCTCAAAAACAGGACATTGAGGTCCATGCCTGGATCTTGATTGAATGCAGAATCCAGACTGCTGAGGTGTGGCTCAAGGCACACCTGAGAGCTTTTGTGCTCTCAGAGCCTAGAGGTACCCCAATATCCAATTACAAGAAAATGATAGAAGTGATGTGCCCTGCTACTCCACTTCCATGGAACCCTTGCTTAGTATCCCAATTGTCTTTGTCCCTGCCCCAGCAGAAGAATTAAAACTGTTCAGTGCCACAATGTTCTCATGTTAATGGGTACATCAATGCAGGCACTGACCTTGAGTTATTCTCTTCCACCTATGAGCATGACATCTTATTAATTTTTAGTCTTAAATGATATTTCCCTCTCTTGCTAGTCTTTCCTCCACCCTATAATGTTTTCCACCCTAATGGCCCTTTGTCATGCTTTTCTTTGGTATCTGCTATTGAACAGAAGACTTACGTGAGTCCACCATCCACAGCAGCATCTTTATGTCTAATTGACTCATGACTCTTTTTGGATTGCATCTTTCTCTCTGACCCATGACTGCTAACACCTTCTGTAATCCAAATATCTTATTCTGGAGCATGGGTGACTTAAGAGTTGATTATGAAACAGAGCTTTTTAATCAAAGTGATTACTTCAGACCTACTCCTTGTTATACAGGGCTGGAGTCCCTCTGGAGGAATCATATTGTCACAGGTTTAAGGAATAAACTGTCTTTGCTCTGTAGCTGGTGGGAAAATATCTCCATGTATACAAGCTCTAGGGCATCCACAGCAATATTTATATCAGATTAGATGTGTTGCTGAAAAAAGAAATCAAATCAAGTCACTCAGAAAAATTCCCCACACTCTGCACTAGGTTAATATAGTGGCACTGGAGTTAGAAATCATGTTAGGGGTATGTGGTTCTTAATTCAGGTAAAACTGCTTCCTGCCAAACTCAAGTTTACTTCAGCAGTTATCAGAATCTCATCTAGACCTGTCACCTAAGGAAGGTGTGGCTTTACTTCTAACCTAAAGTGTGAAGTGCTGATACACTGATATTGAATTCCACTTATGATCTCAGCCACTAAAATTTTGTTCAACTCAATGGAAATCAATTCTTCTCTTAATTTTTTGAAATTGCATCATTTCTGTGTATACTCTCTAATCTGCCCAGAAACACCATAGCACTTTCCTATGTATGAAGCTGTAAAACAATACAAACTCTTATAATCATGACAAATATTACTTTTATGTTATTTATACAATATAGCAAAGAAGGAATAAAAGATAGAACATGATCTCTTTGAAAAGAAAGGTCTAAACTACATTTTGAATATTTCTTTCATAAAACAAGGAACAGGCTGTTTCATGTTCTGCTTCAGTAACTTCTCATGAAGAAAATACATTTAAAAACTGATGAGTCTTTTTTCCTTTTCATATTTGTTTTTTCTCTCTGTGAAGCTTTAAAAAATGAAATCCGTAATGAAATTATTTTTTCTGTAAAGCTAAGAATTTCAAGCTAATTTTACCTTGCATACATGATGATTTCATCGTAAGTATCTAGTTATTACGTTGTAATGGCCAGTCAGATTTAGTATATAAATCTTAATTCATGATAACCTTTAGTAGACTTTGAAATAGCAGGTATGTCAAAAGAATTTGTAAAATAGCTGGTTTTACAAATGTTAAAGCTATATCAGAGTTGGGGTTTTTTTTATTGTTAACCATGTTGCAGAGAGTAAAAGTAATTTTGCATTCTAAAGAAGGCACAGCATTGGGTTTAAGTATAAAATGTTTTATTGCTTTCTGGTAGCAATAGGGGGCTGCAGCACCTGAGAGAACCTTGTAATGAGTTTTTAACATTTGCTAGCATTTCCCCTCTCTTTTACCTCAGTGCTTGTGAAAAAAAGAAAACTAGGAGGAAAAAAAAATGTTTCTGGGAGTAAATCAAGTCACACAGTGCCTAAAAGTGTTTAAAGTAGGGACTCAAGATTAAAACTGGTCACAGGAAAGTCAGTTGATTTGAAGAGGTCTCCAGGATTTCCTCAATGTCTACCATGGCAGGGACTACAGAAACCAAGAAACCAAGGTGACTTCTCCCAAAGACTGTCCTTTCCCTGGGAAAGTAAACACCACATGTTTAGTTGCCAGTATTTCTGTATTACCTGGGACACCAGCTTCTACAAATATGTTTATACTTACCCCTAGCGAGGGCCAGCAGTAAGGGCAGCCCCATTCAGGGGAGATGGCAGGGGCATGCAGCCAAGGGAGTGTAATTCCTCTCTCCAAAAGAGCCTTTGAGCCTCACAAGATGGGTTTCTTCTTTTATAGTGCCATCATTTTAATTAGCCTAAGCACTGAAATTATCTGATAGCGGTATTGTAATGACCTCGGCTAATGCACTGGTTTTAGCACTGCGTTTTGAATGAGCTAATGAATCTAGATGTGGCATGAAAATATTCCAACAGGCGTTTTATAGTATTTCTGTATATAGATGAAACCAGAGTTACAGTAATTAAAATGTTCTTGTAAGCCAGTAGCATTCCAGTCCTCCTACCCCTTACAAGACTATTTGGACTCATGTTAGCTTTTACCACTGTGATTCTCAAGCATGTATTTTTATCCAGACCAGAGCAGGATCCACTTTTGTCTAGTTTAATCAGTCTCACAGGAGACCCCCTGACCTGCTTGCCCAGAAAAGTGAGAAAATAGAAATTCACTTGATAGTCTTGTGACCTGGAGTCAGAAATCAAACTGCAGTATCTCTCAGGAGCACTAAAATTCACTTTCAAGAAGCCATGTATTTAGAGGCACCAGCCTAAGTTCCTATTAGAAGGTGAGACCTGAGACAAGTAACTCGTAAATAAAACAAATAAGGCTACTTGTATGCTGTCACTCCAAATTAATTGACTTCAGCTGTTGAAGGTATTTAATGGCGTTGCTTAGATTTTGAGTTTGGAAGTAGGCAGAAGTGTGCAGGCTGCTTATTGAGCACTGTGCTTTCTGTTTGCATTACAGATGATCAGTGAATAGCGTGGCCACTTGCAGGTAATTTGCAATATTCTCTGATTTTCACCTCTCCCATTTAGTGGAAAAGATGTATGACTTTTTTAGCTTGATAATAAAATATTGCTTTTAAGGTAAGAAATACATGTCCAAAGATAATGCTTTACTGACAGGGTGTCCACTCATTGAATCAGTCGTATATCTAAAGAGACATCTGCTAACCAAAGGAAGAATTAGAAATATTTTGTCTTGTTCCCTGTGGGACAGCAAACATCAATCAGTAGATCTGATCCAGATTTTCTTTTTCCCTGTAGAATTTAAAAGTCAAATTCCCATTCTCTTGATTTTATGGAAGTAAAGACATAATACTGTTGAAACTAGATAAAGTATTTATGGAATAAGGCAATAATGTGAATAGGGATGTCAGAATCTAACCATTTGACACTGAATAATTAAAAATGAGATCATAATGAAATTCCTTTCTCCTACAGGTGGCTACTTTTTTCCTTAACCTTTTTGTTAAATGCTAGGAATAAAATGTAAATAAAACAGGCAAAGGCATTAAGTTGCATTACAACTGCTTTTAACTTTAATGGCATTCCCTGAATCTGAAATAACCACTGTTACTTACAACTTGACCTCTTTGATCTGGCAATAACTTAGCCCCTTAAGCTAGAAGGTAACACAGTCAATTATACCTCAGCACTGTTTTCACAGGAGAACTGTCCTTCCTAATGTAGATTCAGTAAAATTGATAATGTTTGTCTTATTTTTTCTTTTGTGTAAGTAGAGTGGCAAATGATTCCATTTATGCTTTTTAAATCAAAGATGAAATAACAATGTTCTTCCTGATCCATTGCCTAAATTTCTAGGACTTAGTTTCAACTATTCTTCTCTTACTTGAGTTTTACTCTTTGCTTTCCCATACGTGCAAAATATACGGGGGAAAAAAAAAAAGCTACATAATGAATTTAAATATTGCCTAAAGCAAACCAGGGGCGTGTTGAAAATGTGTGAGAGTGATGAATTTATATTACAGTAGGTATGGATAAGTGCTTGTGATTTGAGTTCTACAGCAGATTTTTCCTTGCAGCCTGGTGTGGTTATCTGCATTATGACAAGAAACCCTTCAGAAATTCAATCTTTCAATCACATTTCCTACCTTATTCTACCTGTCTGGGGCTTTCCTTTTTCTCTCACTTCTTACCAAATTAACCGTGGGACATTATTTCTCTAAGTTGCTGCCTTAAAAGGACCCAGAGATCTCCTTCTACCTTCTGTGCTGCAGCTCAGCTTCAGGGAAGTTTCTCTCCCAAGGCTGTGTGAGCTTCTAGGTAGCTATTTGTTAGTTTTCTCTTTGTTAAAAAGCTGAACAATAGGGCCACCAAACACCTCCTTTCTCCACACTGTGTTAAATGTCTGTGTCTCTCGATGCAGAGCATCATACAAGATAGTGCCAGAAGACGCCCAGTTTGCATCTGCCTTCTACTGGGATAAAATGCAGGAGTGTATGAAGATCTTCAAAGCTACCTGTGGTAGCTGGGGGGCTTCAGCAACCTTACCCTTTCAAAGTATGATCAGATAGCTGCTGAGATATCAGATACTGCTGGATGTGGTGCCTGCCTGTAGGCAACTTGGTTCTGCAGATGGGGACAGGGAAGCTTCACTCTGCCAGTCCTCTGTGAGACACAGATGGAGCTCAGAGAACAGGAAGGGAACCCTCCTGTCGTTCCCATCGTCTCCAAGGAGCCAGGATGTGTGTGGGAAGCATGAAGGACTCATTAGAGACAGCAAGGTAGTTTGCCACTGAGAGCAGGAGATAACTGGTGGCAGAAGAGAGCATTTTTGTGAGGAAAGGGAGAAAATCTCACTGTGGGAGGAATGTATGTGGGAGTCTAGGCGTGTTTGCTTTTTGTACGCTCTTGTTTTATTTTGTGAAATATGTTAGGCTTCAAATAGAGATTAAATGAGGAGAAGACCTAAAAGGGTCCATAGATCAAAGGGTAAACAAACCACTTTGAGAAAGCTGCTTCCTTTAGAAAGAGGAGGCAACAGTCAACCTTCAAATATAGAGACTTTCTGCTCCTAAGGACAGCAATTTTGAATGTTATTAACCACTGGTCAGATCCCAAGGCTTCAAAATTTAATGTGGGGTTTGAGACTTTGAAAAGTTGGTTTGTTTACAAAGGGAACCTGTATTTTGTCTCCTACTCTTGAAAAGCACAGAAAGGCTTCAATGAACTACTGTGACCAGCCCTACTTAAGAAAAAAATACACAGTTCACCTCAGTGTTGACTACTTCTCCAAGTCTGTCTTTGGAGATATTTCAACTGTGATTAAGATTTCCAATTATATTACAGCTGGAAGGATAAAACACACCAATAAAACCAGAATAAAATTGCAGGGCAACCTGAGGACAATAAAGTAGCCAAGCAACAGGGAATGAAAAAGAAATTCACTAATAAAAATCTAAGCTGTTATGAAATGCCTTTCAGTCCAGCTTCTCAGAGCAAAATGCACATTCCAATTGCTTTTAATCTGGAAGGAACTGAGGCACAAGGCACTGAAACGACAAAATGAAAGGGCAAATGCAGAGAAATGTCCTGTAAACATGGAACACAGAGATGTCATTTGCCATGGAAAACTGTCAAAAGCCTGTTGGAGGGCAATTTTCAGTGGTCAAGTTGTATTTCTTATTTGCTTTCATTTTTGACAGGAAAAAACCTATGCTTTTCTGTATTTCTCTAGGAAGTACAATTCTAGACAGAACAATAAATTTGGGCTAAATGGGAAAAATTTAGCATTTAGTTTGATTTCTGCTTCAGAATGTAGCATAGAAATAGGATAAATAAAAATTTCATTTAAAAAATTAAATTCTTTATTCAAAGAATATTTCAATGTAATATTTTGACATTATAATTCCTCCACTTTTTATTCCTTTCTTCAGTAGTATTCACCAAAATTCACACAGTTTAGCAAAGCATTTTTAATTTTGCCTGCAGAACTGCATTTTCTGATGGAACATCATTCCCTTAAATTTTTTTGCGTCTCAATTTCAGTCATGTATCTATACTATCCTTCTGCTTATGCAGAATTGTCCCCTGAAGTATATTTTGCCAATTCTTTGTCCAGTCTTGCTATAAATGTCTCAGACAATGAGACTCCCACTGAAAGATTACTCCACAGTCTAATAGATCTGTCAGAAAGATTTTCCTGAAACTCAGACTATATTTTCCTTGTCTTAATTTGGGATGTCGTGGAGCAGCTCAGGAACTGCAAGCATAGTAAATCACTTGAACCAGATGGTATTCATCAGGGGGGTTCTGAAAGAAATAAAGTGCAAAAGAGGGAAGATACTGGCAATAAATCATTAAAAATAGCAGCTGTTCCTTTTAAAAGGGAAAATCCAGCCTGTACTTAGAATAAAAATTATTATTCTTTTTTAACTGAATAAAAGATCAGTTTCAAGAATGGCAGCCTGATGAGCTTAATCTCAGCTTCAAGGAAATCTACTAACAATCTAACTACAGCCCAAGTATTAGATGATTATAATTTTAGACCAAACTGTGGCATCTCCCACAGGGGTAAATAATGACTCTCTGGCGTGAGAGAAATGTCTGCAAGAAAAACAGCCATAATTGTGTAGGAAATTTCATTCTAGAAAAAAAAATCATGACTGAATGACTCTAACATTCTTGGATTTTTTAAAAAGTTTCTGGAAAGGAGTCTCTAGAAGAGGGGTTCATTGAAGGGGGAGTTTGCTATTACTGAGCTGGATGATGTAAATGAAGGTTCCCAATGCTAACATCTTGGGAGGCAGCAGGGAAGGAGTTTATCACACCAGGTGTCCAAACTTGCAGCAGTAGTGTCTGTCATGATAAGATATTTATTTCACTTTAAAATGCAATGTGCTTGCATTACAATAGGCAGGGTGAAGGAAATACACTGAGCAAATGGAGCATGAGCAAGTTAAGATTTGTGATGGTCCCTAGGTCTGATGGCAACCCTTTTTTCTCCTCAGCCTCCCAAAGAATCCTTTATCTCAGCCAGTAACCACAGGAAAATCAGTGCATCCTGCTCTACTTTGGATAAATTTTCCATCAGTGGAATTTAAATGACAAATAAACCTCTCCCTGTGAAGTTTATGTCAATTATCCCATAGGTAACTCAAAATGTGGCACGAGAAGGGCATATTTCTGTTTTCTTAAGAAGCGTGTATTTGTATTAAAAAGCGGGAGCAAGACAAATTGGTATTTCCATACAGAGATGAGGAATTACATTTATTATTATTCAGATCTTATCTCCAATTATGTTAGAAATTTAGCACATATTCCTGGGGCTTGAACCACCTGTTGAGAAAATCTCCCTGATTAGTGTTGCATGAGCAAGTTATAGAAACAGAACTGTGAACAGAGATAGAAAAAGTGGTTTAAGAAAGAGAAGTACAGAGAGCAAAAAGCTGCTGAGAGTCATGTAAAAAAGCTCGAGAGGAGTGAGAGTTTTAAAAGAATTATTCATTCATCTGAGTGCTTTGGGCAAGGAAAGGTAAGTTATTTCTTTTCTGCTGTGTCATTGTGGTGCCTATTTGGTTTGGATTTTTTTCTGTAGGACTCATTCATGTTGGCTCCATACTTCTGCTAGATTCATGCCATCAAAGGTATCTGCTAAACATCCTTCCTAACATTCACTTTGTCTTCTGTAGGCATCACAAATTCAGCCCTGACTCTGGCTGCTTTCATGTCCCATCTGCATTTGCACTAGATAAAGTCAGAGTCCCCATAGAAAGTACACTGGAATCCCTGTGTGGAAGGACTGATCTACAGTCTACAGGTAACCTAGGAGGATATATCTGAAGGAGGAAAGGGATTGCTGCAAATACCAACTCCACCAAAGGTTTTCCTCAAGAAAACCTGGAAGGCTGCTCCAGAGTCGGTACCAGCATTGTTCCTATTGTGCAAATTTCACTTGTGGTTATTTTGACTTCAAAACTGTCAGCAGAAAGAGTAGAGAATTCCATCTTAGCATGTGAGGATTGCTACTGAAGTCTTTGGAAAGAAATTTACTTTGGCTTAACTAGAAATGTATCCAAAGGTTTTTCTCACTAGAAACTCCTGTGTTGTCCAGCAGTACCTTTTACTGTTCAAAATAATCATTAAAAGGCAGATCCTTACCGTTTCACAAGTACTTTAGCACAGCACTGCAGTATTTTCCACCTGCCTGCCCTTCCACAAAGTGACAGAGCTGCAGTCTCAAAGCAAAGTGTAGTTTAGATCCTGTCCCTGTATTACCTTGGTTAAGGATTCCTCCACAAAGTAACAATTTTAGGCTACTTGCTGAGCCACTCTTCCCTTCCCACTACTAGCTGATGCCCAAATGCAAATCTCTGTAAGAAATCCAAATTCTGGGCCATTTTCCACACAAATCTGTGTATTCTGCTTGGATTTAATATTATTGGCACTGAAATCCATGTGCAAGGAAACTAGACATGATAAAGAAGAGAACGTGTTCCGATTTTGTGATTTCTCAACAAGATGGCTAAATCTTAAGAACGAACAAGACAGAACGAAAAAGAAAAAAAGTGCCCAAGCAATGACAATTTCTCTTGCCAAGTGTAAAAAGTCATGTGAGTCACCTGAGACAGGTGTGCTGTGTGGTATCCCTGCAGCCCTAGTGCTGTGATTATCCTGAGTGAGAGATGCATTGGAGTGCTCCTTATGCCACCTGCACCCAGGTTTCCCTCCAGTCTGCAATGCTGCCCCTACAAGGTCAGGAAGCAGCCATGGTTCAGCTATTGCCTATTGCCAAGACTGCACTACAAAACACACACACAACCATTGCCATCCTGTCTGATCCTTACTTTTTTTTCTCATACAACCCTTCCAGTATTGACTATGTTGCCTTCAGCAGAATTTGTTTGATATGCAATGAGCTCCCAGAATATCATCAAATTGCAAAGTAGCCTCTTAGACTGAAAGCTATTTTTGGAAGACTATGAAACCACTCACTCCAAACCTTTGAGATTTCTCAAAATATATTTGTTTTGCTTTGCATTCCTCTCTTTTTGAGGTTTGCATTTTTACACTATACTGTGAGTGCTGCAGAAACCTCTCCTTTGCATTGTCGTAGGAGCTTAGGTTGTAAGAACTGCTAGAGATATTCAGAATTTACCATAAAACAGGTTTGTTTTAGGGTAAATAAACCCTCTAATGATTTTTGGCATTAATTATGCTCTGCTTCTCAGAGATATTATCTGGAATTTCTACCAAGCTATTATAGAGAGTAGCAGGCACATAACACAATTGGTGATTAGTGTTTTGGGGCACAAAATGGGTCCTTCCTGCTGTCTAGATCCATGGTAGGCCATTGAAGATGATAGACCATCCTGCTGTCGATTTTTATTTAGAGATAAGTTGTTCATTTTAGGTTGTGTCGCTTCCTTAGTAGTTAGCATAATTTTAATCTTCTGCTTTGCCAACATATTACTACCATAATACAAAACCTTGCTGGTTCATATCTCTTTGAAGATTGCTCCCAAAGTTGTCCACTTTGTTTCCTTCCTGGAAAGGAAGTACTGCCTTGCTCTGGTTGGCTTGGAGTACCATGGTAATGAGGTCTCACCTGGGTATGGTTCTTCTCAACTCAGAGCAGGTTCTCAAACCCAGAATTCTCCAGAGTTAAACATACAATACACAAATGGGGTGAAGACTTCCCCACTTTCAAAGACACAGAAAAAAATCTTTGGTTAGAAAAAAAAATAAAAGATAGGCTTCCAATATAGGGATTATATCATGTGAAGGGAAAACATTGTGCTTTCTGCCCCTTTTTGTAGATAAAACATTAGTGGGTAAAATAGGGGATCATATTCCTCTTTTGAAAAACTTACGACTTAGAGATTTGAAGAAAAATCAATGTGACATTTGAATACACTTTGAAGTTCTTTCACAGCTTGAAACTTCACAACTTTTGTCTCTCCCTTTTTTTATCAACTGTATTCATTACATTTCCATATAAAGCGACCTCCTTGTTAAATACCATCTCTCTCCCTCTTGCTCTTTTCCTCTTGCTCACTCTCTCTTTTCCCATTTTCCCCCCTCCTGGCACTTTGCTCTCCAGGAGTACTGAACACTTTCTCTCAAAGGTAGCAACACACCATTCAATTAAAGCTCCGGCCTTTGTAAGGACAGATAATAACTTTGATCGCTGCATTTGTATAATTAAGGGACAGGCCTGCGGTTTAAAGGGGCTCCTCTCTCGCCTTTGAAACAGCGAGAGAGTGATGAGTTTTCTGCGGCAGCAGCGCGGTAGGAAAGTCCCCGTCTCCTTTGGAGTCACATCTATCTGCGGCCCCCAGCCTGCTCGTCCCTGTCCCAGGGCCGACGATTAGGCAGCCCCCCGCTGGCTGCAGATGGAGTGAAGCGGAGCGATAAGGGAAGCTGCCTTTCTGCCCTGCCTCAGATCGGCGCAGGGAGAGCTCCTCTTCACAGGCAGCCCCAGTGTAAGCCGTTTAAACAAGCGTGCAGGAAATATTGGGGTAATTACCAAGCGCACGGAGGGGGTCTCCGGCTGTCAGCGGCATTGAGAATGGATTCGAAAACTCGCTCAGCAGATTAATTGATCCTTTTTCTGCAGCCCGTCTTTTGAATAATTCTCGCAGCAGCAGCACATAGCCAAAAAGTTGGGAGAGTGTAGCGTGCCGAGGAGCGGCATCCTCATCCACAGACGTGCGTATTTACTGGCGTCTGCACAAGGCTTTCTTCTCCGCCAGAGCATTAAGAATTTTAGCGATAATTCATGCTTGGTAAATTTGTTTTCTGTAATAAGATCAAGCCCACAAAGGGAGAATGAAAAGCAGAGCCGCCTGCGCTTCCTTATCGGCGATGATGCCAGCTAAGTGCTGTGATCGCAGGCAGCTGCTCCGAGGTGCTCTCGCCTGCTACTTAATTCGCTTTACTTAGAAAAGAGTTCGCCGCTGTTTTAATTTTCAGTTTCGCACCAGCGCAGCGGCCACCAGTTCAGTGGAGCAGCGGTGGCCAGCGGGCCCCCACGGAGAGCGGCCAGGCTCCTCTCCATCCCGGCAGGCCACTCAAGTGGAACATCAGCCAAGTGGCAGGCTTGTTGCTGGGGAGATGAGCACCAGCCTCTCCGTTCCGTCTGCCCCTGCCCTCACTCTTCCCAGCTGGTAGAGGAGGGAAACTGGCAGCGAGAATCTTGATGCTGTACCCACTTGTCACATTTTCCTGGCAGAGGATGCGCCAACAGGAGGGAAATGGTGCGCGATGCATTTGTAGAGGTGCACGTGTGTCTCCTCTGTAGCTGTATTAGCACATTAGCAGGTATTCTGTGCCTAAAGCAGAGCAGGATGGGGCAGCAAGAAGAGCTTGCAAGTGGTGCTCTCCTGGGTGGCTAATATTAATTGCTCATTTAAGGAAAATAGAACAATGTTCTGTGATTTAGATGCTGTGCTGCAAAGAGGAATTCAAAACTCTTTATTAGCACTTGAGATAGAGAAAGTGTCAAAAATGTCCTGATCTAATTTTGAATACCTATATTTGCACAGAATTATCTAGTACCTTGGCAGTTTCTGTCAGGGCACTTTTCAATTCAGACTGCATTTTGTTGGCACACAAATTGCTATCATACTAAAATACAGTGAAGAGAGCAATTAAAATCTGTTTCTAGGATAGTTGTCAGCTTCTTCATACAGGACTTTTCTAGTACTGTGGAAACTCTCTTTAAAGCCCAAAACTGACAAGCTGCTGTGTGTTTTCCCTGTCTCAATTTTTTCCTGCCTTCATCGATGTTATTGGTACATCTGTGAGTGTCATATCCCTCACTCACAAAATACCAAGGGCCAGACTTTTGCAATTAAATTGCAAACATTTGTGCAAGGGAAACTGTGTGCTGAAATTATGTGAGTTTGAGAGACCAAAGATTCACATGACTCGCAGCTGGGCAGATGTCTGATCTGCCACCAATACATGCACTTCTCTTTTGTAGGCACAGGCATCCACATGGAAAGCCTGTAAGTGCTGGCACACTCAGGGTCACACTACAAGGCCCTGTATTCTGCATAATGTCCTCAGCAACCCTAATTTCTTGTTTGTTGTTAAGAAGTTTTCAAATGGAAAATTCCCTGTAGTATAGGCAGATGGATTTAAGAAAATTGCTGCGACTATTGTGACTACGTGCTTGTACACCTCCATCCTTCTGTCCTGTAAAATGGTAAGAAATATGTCTGGCTGATTTCACAGGGTCTTCCTCAAATATTCTTATATGCTTTGATCCACAGGTCTTACATTTCTTCAGCCTTGGATGTCATGACAGAATAGAAAGAATCACAAATCTCATTTGACACTAGGAATTTTACCTGTATTTGCACTATAGGGCAAACCAGAAGGGTCCGACTTCATCCCATTCAACTGCACTCCATTTTACATCCAGGTTTGCCCTTATACCTCAGGGACAGGGGTGCCTACAGAGCTAGAAATTAGAGGTTATCTCCTTTCCTGCCTGCTTTTGGCCATAGTTTGGTTGTTGATGAGTAGTAAAGGTAGGTATCTGCTCACGGAGAAGGCTGAGGACCTCTCAGCCACTCCAGCTAGCTCCAAGGGTAGTGACAGTCACAGTACTCCACTGCCTAAGGCTGTCATAGACCAGGAAAGCACAGAGAAGTACTCTTAAATGCACTAACCACTAGTCACATAAAGAGATTTTCAACAGGCCAGTGGAGAAAATTGCATTAGCTGTGCATTTTTAACAATCCACTCGTGACTGTGCAAATGACTATTTGCAAGTAAACGCATTCCTAGACCCCAGAGAAGGGGCTGTGGTGGTGCTGTGCTGAGGGTCTGGATGCACCTGTACTGATGATGTCACGCATGTGGGAGCCAATTTTGTTTTGAAAAGAACAGTGTATCTGCAGCTTGCACTCTGTCACAACATATGTGAAAATAATATCCTACTGCAAGTGGATACAGTGTAAAGGAAATCTTTGGTACAGTGCGCCTTCTTGAAATTAATCTCTAGCTCCTGAAATGTACCCGTTCTGAGGAGAAGAAACAAGGCTTGAAAGCACTCCAAAGAACCGTGTTGACACCACAGCTGCTGTTTTTAGTACCCCACTGTGCAGGGTAGCATCCTGAAAGAGACTAAAAGCCTGTGTCCGTCTACTCATGCCAGATCCAAAGCAGGTGGCTGTTAGAGCCGTCTTTTTCCAGTTGCCAGGCTTTCTTTTGGGGATCCATCTTAGAGCCAAGGGCAGTCTCCAGTGGGGCTTGCACCAATTATTTACTCTATTTATATGTAGCTAATTAAGTGATAATCCTAAAGAATCAGGATATATGTGAAGTAATAATTATTACTCACAAAGCACAAGCTGAGCAAATTATTTGTTTGTTTCTTTCGTTTATGCCCACATGCTTTAAAACTGATGACTGAAATTTTGTCACTTCACCTCGGGATGTAATTATGCTGTCAAAACTGGAGTTAAAGATAAAATAAGTTTGGTTGACGGTGGAAGAACCCAGAGCTTTGGTTTCATGGAAGCTGTAGAACAAAAAAATCTGTGGGTTGGACCCAACTGTGACATCAGAAATGTTTTTGAGTTCCCTATCAATGTTAAATGCTGGAAGGACTGCCCCTGGTCACAGGAGAGGTTCAGAGATTAGTGGTACAGTTTTAAGGCACAGCACCTCTGCAGATATGTGATGGTCTCCTCGTGTGGTTGCTTCAGACCCCGTTTTTGGAAATAAACGAGGAGGGTGTGCCCCACCACAGATTTTTCTTCAAACTAGTCTGTGATGAGAAAGGAGTACTGAACTGGGCTCCTGCATGCCAACATGTTTTGTTATGATGCTGTGTACATGGATGGGGTTGGTCTTTGTGTTCAAGCCATTATATTGTCAGACCAGGTTAAACAAAATACGGTTCTTAGTAGTCCTTGAATAAGCAAAAAATAAAATGTGCTAGGATACACCTAATTTAGATTCTCAAAGTTTTTAATATAATCAGCAAGGCTGTAAAAGTGCTGCTTTTAAATTTTTAGCAATCCTTTGATACCTCTGTAGTCTCAGGACCATTCCCAGGGTTAACTAAAGCCTAGTTCAAGATTCTCAACACTGTCAGTAGTGGGATCGCCAGCTGGAAGTGGAGCAAAAGGGCACTTTGAAAGGTGATAATTTGTAACTGCTTTGAATGGAAATAACTTTCCATTTCTCCTTCCTTTTCTCTTCTATGCTGTCTTGACTGTCTTGGAAGAAGTATGAATGAGGAAAGATGTCTCAGAGGTTTATTAAATCATATGGGATCCTGTTAGTACAGGATAAACCTTCAGGGATTCTCACTAGATAAACTTTATCTTGGATCCAACATAGCTGTTCTTGTGTTGAGCTTTTTTGTTTTAATCACTTTCTTGTGTTTTGCTTTAAAATACCCTATGACGGTAGCTGGGAAATTTTGGTTGTACAACAGTGTTCTTGCAGGAAAACTACCTCCTGCAGTGATACAAGTGTAGTGGGCTTTAGTTTTAAATTATGAATTATTGCAGTTCCTTTGATTTATATTGAACATTATAATGTACAAAAATAAGAGGAAAAGTTTTATTTCTGTTTGACCTCATGCGATGAATTCAAATGAGAAGAGTTTAAGTTTTTAAAATAGAAGAGCTAAGGCCATTTAATTGCATTGTTTTCCATATTTTTTTCCCTTTTATCTTTAAATAATTTATCAGTTGGGGTTACTCTGTGTGAGAGCAAAAGGCATCCTTTCTGGAGCCAATGGGAATAACCACCTACAGTTATTACTGTCAAGTGCTCTAGAAAATAACCAATCCTGTGTGCATGGCAACTATTTTAGAGACATCTCAATAAAAAGTATAGAGAAGGATGGATAAGATGGATGGGTGAACTGAGCAGAACCAAGCCTTTCAGTCTTTTTACATGGGATGTTCAGCTCACTGACAGTTAGAGCTATACTGTGCAAATAATTTTGCAGGATTGAGACCTTAGCTAACAAGCTGTGCAGAAAGTAGGAAAAAGATCAGTCTTCATTTTTATATAATCAGGTTTTTTTAAAAATGAAACTGAGTCTTTTCAAAGTAAAGAGGAAAAGAAGAAAAGGATATGTGAAAATATAGCTGAAGAAAAAACAAAGCAGAAGAAATTAATTTAGCAATCAGGAAAAAAACCCCACAATTTAGCAAGGAGATGCATTTTATTTTAACATTAGTTTAAAAAGGTTGATGCATATCTTTTGAACCTGAAGTTGGTACTTTCTTCTGTTGTCTCAGGCTCTGTCTCTTGAATCATGCAATGCAAATCTGTTACTTGAGATTCAGCGGCTTGTTTGAAAGGTCACTCTCAGTTTTGAGAGTGGCTCCTACTTTGCAGTGGCTCATACAGAACCATTGAGTTTTTGACAGATCCCTGGAACAGCAGACCTCTTTCATCAGTGTAAAGGACAGGCCTTTTGCCCTAGTTTGTGTTTGAATGCTGCTGCCCATCCGGTTCCTATCTGCCCTCACCCCTGTCTCTCCTTGGATCATCTCCAGTTTCAACTTCAAATCTCTGTGACAGCTATTGCAGGTAAGCAATGCCTTCCAGAGTACTGCTGGCTCAGTACAGAAAAAAACACAGGAGAAAGAAAAAGATAAGGAAAAGGGCAAGATTGTTTGAAAGGAGTTTTACCATTATTTTTACTTGCAGTTTCCTTAAGGGTTATTTGTAACAATAGTACATATAACATTTTTAGGACATGTTAAGTCATTGGCAGTGTCTTTAAATTTTATCACACAACTCGATGTGGAAACCTTGTTCATGTGTTTTACATGCTTGTAAACTGCAGACAGTCCTCCTGCAAAATACAGGGATACGGGTAGACAACCATCATATAAAAATCTGACAGATTGCCTCTAGTGAAGTCCCAAGTCCTTGCTGGGTACCATTTTACTTTCAGAGGAGTCTCACTGAATTTTTCTATTGCCAGGAACAGCCAGTAGGTTTTCACAACATCTTTCCTGCAGGAAGATTTCACAAGGGTGGAATTGGAGACATGACAGAACATCCCATTTCTTCAGCATTTAAATTTAATCAAGTCCTTTTGTCTCTGCTGAAGACCTCTTAATTGAAATACAGATTTTCAGAAGGTGGTTTGCTTGGGGTGTTTTGCCTGTCTCACAGGCACTGAGATCCTATTTCTACATGGTTTAAATAGCTAAAATAAAGAGTGAATGCTGTTTAGAAATGGGGGGAAAGGATGGGGGCAACCACAGGAAGCTATCCAAATTATTCTCAGATCTGGCCTCGTATTTGATCTCTGTGAGGCTGGACCTTTCAGTTTGCATCATTGTGCCATATCTCACACAAAATGATTCAAAATAAGTCAAAACAAGTCAATTTTCCTTTATCTGCAACGTTGAAACCCAAAGATGCATAATTCCAAACACATCAGAAAACATCTCTCTGCTGTATAAAACCTACATCCCAGCAAAGGCTCTGCAGTCTCCACACCTCTGCTTTTCTATTTAGCAGAAGCAGACATCCCACACTGTCTGCTGTGGGCCAAATAGTAAGGGTTTCAAGCTTGAAAGGTGTGCAGTTATGGCCTAGAAATTATCTGGGTGAACACTAGCAATCTATCTCCTCATGAGAAAGTAAGATAATGATAATTAGACTGAACAGTGCATGCTTTCCACTCCACCAGCACCACCGAGTACTTAAATCAGCTGGGATCCTGATGTGCTGCTAAAGAGCTTAGCCTGCCCCGTTTATGCTTTTTATTCATAACTTGCACCTTTATGCAGAGGTGATCATTTCCTAATAAATAGCAAATTCAACCACATTATACCTGTCAGACAGTTGCAAATACCTAGAGACGCTATTACACAAAAATGATTGTGTATTCTCCATTTTGGGAAAAAAACAGTGTGTGTCAGATTAATGAGGTTATGAGCAAGTGAGCAGAATAAACCAGTAAAATGTAATTAAGCCATTTAGCACTCCATAAAAACAGGAACACATAACAAAGTAATGCGAACCACAGGGTGCAGTTACTTACCAGCCCCAGTATGTCAGTAGGACTTAAAGGGGCCCTCTCTTGGTTTTCTTCCTTCCACTTTCAAGGCAAAAAAAAAAAAAAATTTAAATCACTTTGAGCTTTTAAAGCTGTCCAATCCATGTGCCATCCACATTGTATGTTATGCTCTCCTTCCCTACCTGTTTTCCCCCCTTAAAGTCTTCAGCAGGAGAAGGATTTTTTTAAAGAAATCACTTGATATTTTTTCCACTCTTTCCAGCTGCAGACAGTCCCACTTCTTTAGGCTTTCTTACCATGTTCTCCCTTATGTAGCAGAAGGTGTAAACTCATCAGGATGCAAACACACCAACCAAAATTGCTAGTGTGTGACATACTTTGGTTTTTTGCTTCTGTGTAAGTCACTGCATTAGGGATGCCTGGACAACTGAGCCCTAGGAAGCAGAGACATGATTCTAGGGAGAGAGTGAGAGGGAGTTAATATGTGTTCATTTTAGGACTGAAATAGACTCTCAGAGATAACCTGCAGCAGATGCAGATCAGTGAAAATATTTTCATTGCAGAGAACAGACATTTCAAACGGTTGTTGTCTATCAAAGGTGGTAAAAGTAGATTTTCATTATGCATAAAGCCATTCTAAATGCCACTATGCAAGAGGAAAGGGTCTAAAGGGAGAGAGATTAACATGCTTCCAGGGTGTGTTAGATTCCCTCTAGTGGCTGATCTTCCAGAATTTAATAAATTACTATTGGCAGGAGCTAATACGAATATAGTCCCTCGTTTAGCTGAAGTGGTAGATGTTCAGATCATGCTGATGGGGAATTACAGTAAGGCATAGGAAGAGGAGAGGCAGGAGGGAGGAACCAGTGTGTTAGCCAAGAAGTGCATCCAAAAAGGGAACTTCTGGAAGGGACACAGGATATGATGTGCCAGCAGTGGCTTGATGTGACAGATCAATGGCTCATGTCCTACAGAAGCCTGGATGCAGTGATGGCCTGAGGATTTACATGCTTCATGATAACAGAGAGCTAAAGAAGTGAACTTCAGTAAACCCAGAGAAATTCTTTGGCAGGTTCTCATAGGGAGGAGTACAAACACAAAGAAGAGAGTTGGAAGTTTCTAGGGGACAAAACACAAAAAGCTGACCAGGAAGCAATCCATCCCAAAGTGAATAAAATAGAGTGGTTGTAATAAAACCCTAGAATGCAACACCAGGAGCTATTGAATGACATGAAAATCAAAGAGAAAAGATAAGCAGAAACAAGGTGCTGGAGGCTGTAAAATAATACATGGCCATGCATAGACATGATCAGAAAGGCTAATGTGGAAATGGAATTACAATTAGTGATGGACATAAGAAACAACATAATATTTCTATAAATATAGTTGCTTTATGGGAGACAGGGGAAAATACAATCTCTTGCCTAATAGAGGCAGGAGACAAACATTCAGCTTGTTTCTTTATATAATGTTAAAAAATAATGAGCTTGTAATTGCACCTCTGATAGGATTAACAGCAGTTAATGAGAGGACAAGAACTCTGGCCAGACAGTTATAGATCAGGTCAAATAACACTTAGATAGGGTTAGTGTGCTCCAGTCCTTAGGCTGGCTGAAATGTACCCTCAGAGTATTGAAGAGATTAGGATGAGCTGTTGCTGGGTAGTGATTAACACTCTGTAGGGAAGGGTGAATTCCAAAAGACTGCGAGAGGATGGACACAGTTCTTACATTGTTTTTTGGTTTTGTTTTTGTTTTTTAAAAAAGGAAGGAGGAATAAAAGAGAAGGGGAATTAGAGACTAAAAAGCTGGTTTTCTGTGCCTCTGAGAGTCTGCAGCGATAAGATACAGGAAACATGGATTTATCAAGAATAAAACATATTGAAACAAGACCTTAATGAGCAGCATTGCACCTCCAGTGGGTAATGTGAGGAGGCAAAGGATGTGACCTCAGGGCTTTGGGCCCATTCACCTGTGTCATTCTTGCAAGCAGCCTAAGAAACTATGGCCCAGGTGAAACTACAATCAGGGTGATACAAAACTGAAATCAATAACATGGTGCTCCAAAAAGACCAATGCAAAGTGCAGTCTCTGTTTAAGACTGAGACCCCTGTGCACAAATGGAAACTGGGAACAGGCTGCTCCGGTACATGGCAGAGGTGTGACTTGGGGCTGGTATTCTGCATTCTGAGGAATACACTCCCAATGACCAAGGCAATAGTGGCAGCCTCACAGGTAGCTTGTGCCTTCTGTGGAGCTGGCTCTTTTCATTGCTGAGTTTTAAAGACATGTGCAGGTCAGTGGGAATTGTGAGTGTGTTGTGAAGAGAAAAAAGATAGCAAGGAGCATGGTTGTCTTCCAAAGTTTCAAATTCTTAGTTAAGGGGCAGAAAGATTCCAACTTTTAGATGATGCTGACCTTTTGAATGTGTGGCTTCAACTTTTTATTAATAACTTCTCCTTAGACTGTGAAAATTGAAAAGAAAATTTTTAATAAAATAGCCTGACCTCATACTTACATAGACATTTCCTGAGTTCATTCATACTTTAGTTAACTAAAGAAACTCTTTTTTAGAGTAACTCCCAATTTATTGATAGCATTTACAAATTTAAGAGTCTAGCACAGATATTTCTTAAATTGTTTCAGTGATTAGTAAAAATGTCAACTTAAATTCTACTCTGTTTCTGATTTTTACTTCTGGATATTGTTATATAATTTTATTATCAAAGTTTCCTTTCTTATTACATAAAGACACAGATAAAGTTATCCCTTAACCTCTTTGATGAACATGGCTGTCCTGGAGTGTACATGTTTCCTTTCCAATCCTCTAAACATTCTCACTCATTTTCCCTGAACCCTCTCCAATTTATCCATATCCTTAATGAATCGTGGACATCATATTTCATTCACCATATAAACTCCCAAACATGAAGCTCTAGTGCCAAATCTAGGCTTAATATAATTCCCTTCTGCTTGCTTAGAGAAATTTTCCTGTTTATTCTTCCAGGGACAGTATTGGTTCTTCTGGATGCGGCATCCTGCTGGCACTCATGTACTATTATTTGACCACTATCACTACTAAATGCTTTCTGGGGATCCTGGAGGAAATTCCTGCTATCCTGTAAGTGTCCTATACTTTTTATTCCTGGATATATTCCTTTACGTGTGGCTGTGTTACTACACTAAGGCTTTGCAGTTTTTTTCTAACCTAGCAGGTGCTTTTCTTTTTTTATCAGACAGTTTTGTGCTTTAGCTTGTTATTTTCTCTGGTCCTCCAGGGCATTGATAAAACTGCTCAACATATAAGGGCTAAATCCTGTTCACTGTACAGCTCTGATAAAATTTCTGTCTATCATTGATGATACCCTAATATGAATCCATTAAAAATGTGTTGTGCTTGCTTTCCATTGCTCCAAATTCTTGGTCAAAGTCCCAGACCAGCCATCAGGTCATCTCTAACTAGATACTTTATATCATTTGTGACTTATTGAGAGGGTGGATGCCAGTCTTCAAATGATTCTGCTGTGTGACTGAATGAAGTCCTGCTAAACACTTGGGAGTCAAAAGCAAAGCTCACACCACACATGAGAAATGCTATGTGTTGGGGGAGGGATCAATAATTACATTTTAGTGTTGCCATGCAGTGATAAGTAGTTCATCTTTGACTAGTTTCTGTGAGGATCAATGTGAGATTTGGGTGAATTAGTGTGGTTAAATGTTTGCAACTCAATAGCTGTAAAATTATGATAGATACCTTAATATTACTATATTGGCTTTCTAGAACATCCCACAGAGGTTTTAGTTGTTTTCTTCATTTTTTTAAAAATCACTTTACTTACATTCGCAACCCAGTTTTGAGTCAGGGTATAAATTTTCCTGACATATTTCTTGTGTGTTTTTATCTGCTAGAACTTCAGGCATTATCCTTAGTAGCAAATCTATTTAAAGAAGGTCATCAAAATCCCACTAATATTTATGTCGTTTTCTGAAGAAATATTGTATTGTCTTCCTTGATCTAATTTTAGAACTTGAAAATTAAAATATCTAGTTACACTGGATTAATTTACATGCCCTGATTTTTTTATTATATGTATAAAATATCACCATGCACTGATCTAAGTGATCTCAGAAAAGAAGAGAATTGCTGGTATTCTCACTTTGCAGACTGACCCATTTTTTACTGCTATTTGAGGAGTTAAGGGCCACTAAGTTAACATATATTTTCTACTTTGAGTGTCAAAATGCAGACAATTAGTTTTATGTTTGACTTTGGCATTAAGTCCCAGGTTTCAGAAAAGTGCTGAGCCTTTTCGGTTTCCTCTGAGTGCTGGCAAGTGCCTGCAGAAGCGCACGCTGTCATCTGATAAGGACAATAAGGAGAGCATCAGCAGCATTCCTTTTTTTTATTCCATCATATATAACATGCTTGTCAAACAAAATACAGCGCGGTGAGGTAATGACTGCACGGCGTGAGCAAGTTTCCGAGCAGGAGGCAAAACCCCTGGAGCAGTTCTGCTGTTCCAGGACCTGAGCCAGCAGCTCTCCGTGGCTCTGCTCGTGCCGTGCTGCGAGCAGCCAACGTGGGGCTCTGGAATCATCCCTGCTCTGCGCCCTGCAGTCACAGCCCAGCAACAGCATTGGAGGCTTTTTCGGTTTTTTGGGTTGTGCTGTCTCTGGGCTAAACCGAGGCCCCTGGAGGCCCTGGCCAGGAGGAGGGGACTTTTATCAGGTGCCATCTGAGCAGGGGGACTGGGCTTTGGTACCCCCTGCCTGGCGGAGGTCTGTGTGCTCCTCCGGCCAGGCACGGGCACATCATGGCACAGCTCGAGTTCCGGATGGAGGCGAGGAAAGAGCATGCTGAGAAAAATAATTGAAAACGAAGCTGCATTTAAAAGTAATCAAATTACTCCTTGGGATTAAATTTTTAGAGCCAAATTTCAGCCCTCATTCTATGGCAGTGTGTTGGCAGGGCTGCGTGGCTTGGCCCGGCTCCATGCCTGGGGAGAGTTTACTACTTTTCTGAGTAAATACAACATATGAAGCCAGATTCTCATTGCTTTTATGCCTAAGTTAATGCACCCCTTTTTCAATTCAGCCTCCCTGATTTATACATATGTCCATAAAAGAAAACAGAGAAAGAATAGCTCCACAGCTGCTAAACCCTTGCCGACTGCTTCCAGAGTGCTCAGGGAAAGCACTGGTAATGAAAGATAAGAGAGCATGATTACTTGGGGTCTGATTACTTCTTCAGAGATCTGGACCTGCTCTTTCAGCTACAAAGTGAGCATTAGGATGAGGAGTGTAATTCCACTGTGGCATCTAAGAAAGGTAAAATTCCATTGTTCAAGGACTCCGCCCTTAAGAGCACCAGGGGATTTATCCTAAACTGTTTGCCTTACTGCCTTTGGGCATTTTGTCAATGAGAGCAGTTACTACACAAGAGTAGGAGGACACTTTATAGCTCCTCTAAAGGAAAAAAGATGTTCAGAGGACAGACGTTATATCTCTGGTCTTCCAGACCACTGCAATTCCCAAAAGCGTAGTCATGGAGCAGCCAGGTTTTGGTGTTCAGAAAAATTAAATTGGTTACTGAGTTGCCTGTGAGAAGATTTCAAACAGAGAAAACACTGCAGATACCAACCATGAAGATTTTTTTTTGTGGCTTATATTTTCAACAAGCACCACAGTGACCCTGGGTATTTACATACTATATACACACACATTTATTTGTGTGAATGTTTAAGCTGAGCTCAAATTAATAGTTAAGCAAGGAGGGGTTAAACTGTTGGGGACAGTATGTACGTATATATATATATGTGTCTGTGTGTGTGTGTATGTATATATGTGTGTATATATATATATCAGTAGATCTCAACTAGCAGTGACAAATGCAGCAGCCAAAGCTCTGTTGCACTGAGGTGTTGCATTATAACGTATGTATCTGTCTTGCCCAGCTCTTGTGCTGAGCCCCTCCACATGCTATTTGAAGATTTTTTGTGTCATATATCCTACACTGTGCTCTGACAGTATCTAGGCACTACAGAGTGAGTTAAGAATGGACTGACACTTCGAAGACTGTCCCTTGCTGTTAGCTTAGCACTGTTTCATGTGAAAAATATCTTCAGAATGGCTGTTTCTTTCTCAGATAACAGACCTGCCTACCCTTGCGAGTGACAGCTCCATCTCTTCCTCTTCAGAAAACAGAGGGCATCATTAAAATTCTGACATCCATATAGGAACACCACAAAAAGAAAACAATAAATGTAAATACTAGGGTCTGGTATATGTCAAGATTTTAATGGAATCCACACTGTCAAAGATCTCAGAACCAAACAATTGCTCAAGAAAAATCTCCTCTCTTCTTTCCTATTGTGGTCCTTGAAAATTGGTAGACAGGTCTTAGAAGAATTAGATTTATAGTGCCCCAAGGTGAGAGTCACCACATCTGTGGTCTCATTAGAGGACTTCTCTTCCTCCACAAACGCATCCATCAAAAGTGGTAGGAAAGAATTCATGTAAGGAAATTGGATGTGCTGGCTTCCTTGGAAACTTGGTTCAATATTCACTGAAATTAGAGTAATTATTTAATCAGGACCTTATGTTTATTTTTGGTTTTGCAACATGTGTTCATAAGTGACAGGGCTAAACTTTTTTTTCAAGTTGTTTCCAGAAGACAAAAGAACTTTGAAGCAATAACTTTGAGATTGCTCTAAATCCATGAGTGAATTATGACTAAATGTAAGCATTTAAGGGTATAAGAATATCAAAGTTGCTCAATCAGATCAGACCCATTCAGGCTCCGAAAATGGCCACATGCATGATAAGGAATTCTGTACTAGAAGAGTGCAACCGTAGAGTAATTTTCTTCCTGCCTTTCTGTCAGGTAGGAAGAGCTCTTTACTTGAAATATTTCTTTCTAGGTTTTGTTGCTCTTCTAATACAATCATGAAAGGTCTTATTGTCCACCAGTGAATAAAGTACCTGATGCCCAATTCTGGCCTTTTCCCAAAAAATGGATACAAAGCAAATACAGGGCTCAGTCTCTCTCTCATTAGTCTGATGGCAAAATTCCCATTATGTTTCCTACCACTGGAAGAATTTTTTCAGTTGAGACTTAATTCACAAACTACATCACAAAGTCAAGCAAATCCCTTGTATAATTTCTAAAATTATGTCTGACAAAAATTGAGAAAACCCACAAAAGTATGGAAAATTTTAAAACCCCCAACTTTTTTAATATTGTCTCACTACATCTTCATCAATTTATTTTCTGCAGTGTTAAAAATCATCAAAAAACTGCTTCATTCTTAGTTAACTGAAGTATGATCACTAGTCAATAAATCTTTTACAATTATTTTTTCTTTTGCCTTGCCATCCTATTTTTGGTCAATCCAACTTTTCCTTTATATCAGCTTCTTGGTTTGGCCAGTAAAGGGGAAATATCAGTCTTTCAAGCATGCCTTTCATTTGTAGCTGTAAAGGACTGAGATTAAGACTGCAATACCCAAAATGCCAAAAGTCCTTTCTATCACTGATTACTAATTAAGAAGTCCCTTATCAAAGGACATCCATTCATAGAAGAAAGGAAATCTCATCATTGAAAGGGCCAGTAGTCATGAAATATAAATGAGAAGATAACAGTAATGCTATGTTCTCTTAGCATGCATCATATCCCACGGTGATTTTTTACTTATAAAACATTGAACTGATTGCATACTGTTCTGCTGTGTATCACTCACAAGGACTACTCTTGGGTAATGAAGTGTAATTAAGAGCAATCGTATCTATCTCTTCATTCAAAGCCAATGACTTCCTTTCCCATTAGTTACACTCTGGAAATACAATGCTTTACAGACATAATCTTTAGCATTGATTTAATTGACTCAGCTGTCTTCAGATGCTAGAGCTGTTTACTAATGGCTATATCATTCATATGCTTTTTCTTAGTTCAGAAGTTAAATATAAACTATATTCCTTACTAATCATCGGGATAGATTATTAGATGCAGTGCTAAGCAGCTGTCCCTGCCTTTGAAGAACA
>VWYP01004352.1:116683-152915 GCA_013400435.1 Pycnonotus jocosus
TGGGAAGTTTCTTTGCAGTTGAATTTGAATTTGCCAAATCAGGTAATTCTCATTACCCCCTTTTTTTTTTGTTTTGTTTTGTTTTTTTTTTTTCCTTTCTTGAAAATCGCTTGCCATTAGAAGCTAATGAAATATTAAGAAGACTCAGGGATATGTAATACCTGAGTGCTTGGTTTCTGACTGTGGAGAATCTGCAGTATGGGTCTGTGATGCTGAGGTGAAGAGCACAGAAACTGAAGGAAGGTTTGTGCTCCCTCAGGAGTGTAGCAACTTAAATACACGTGCTATTCCCTATGAGTAATAGCGTAAGGTTAATAGTGGCATCCTTTGTCTTTCACTGGAAATTCACAGTAATTTACCGAGAAATTTTGAAGCCCAGTAATGATATGCAGGTGAAACTCAGTGTAGACATGCTAACATTGAGAGTAATCTAACATTTTTAAAACATGAGCTTATGAAACTGGACACACTGTGATTCCACAGAATCATAAAGCACCTTGAGTTGAAAGTGACCTTTAAGATCATCTAGTTCCAAATCGCTTGCCATGGGTAGGGACATCTTTCACTAGATCAGGTCTACTTCTTCCACTTTCATTTGACAATCTTTTATCTTGGTCTTCTATTATTAGAGGTATGTTTGAGTGAAAGAGTTAATTGCCTACTCTCTAAAACACATATGGACAAAACACAAACTACAGGCTGAACAGTGTTTGGCCATTGAGAATCATACGGTAAATCTGCCTTTTTAGTCCTTTTTTCTTCCCAAGACCACTGCAAACATTAGGCCTGTAGTTTTCTGCCAGTCAGCACCACCACCACTGTGTTAATGGTCATCAAATGTCAAGAACTACTTTCACCTTGACAAATACTTGGAACAAGAGGATAATTACTAAATAAAGCCTGAATCTTAGGGATAAATGTGTAATTTACAATGCAGCACAGAAGGAGGATTACCTGTATAGCATTTCCTGGGTAGGTGTGTGCACACACAGAGAGGAGAATCTGTTCTTCAGTCACGGTCTACATTTGTAAATGTTAAAGACAGTGAACAGGTGACTATTTAGCATGGCAAAGAACTAGAAAAGCATTACTGCCTCCTCTTTATTTTTCAGTTGTTTAAAAAGTTTTTTTAATGAAGTATTGCAAACTGGCTTCTGAAGAATCATATGGTGTTTTAAATACTTTCCAAGGAAAGAGAGTACTTTTAAATATTGTATTTCAGAGCTCACAGGAGACCTCAGACAATTTGTTATTCATTTCAACCTAATGCAAGCCATAACAAGCTTACTGGATAAGGTGCCTACTTTCTAAAATAGTTTGACTCTCTAATGCCCATTATTAATTGTTGTAATACATACAATTCACTGCAATTTATTGTACATATCTGAGCATTCTTTAGGAAATCAGGATAATAGGATTCCTGGACATTAAAAATGCCCTGAGCAATGTATTCTATTACTTCTCAGCTATCTTCTGTTTTGAAAATATAAATTCAATGAGCTCTTAGAAAAGCGGGATCATTAAGAGGGCAAAAATATTGGGGTGGCAAAACAATAACGTTCTTCAGCTGTTAACAGTCTCTGAACTGCTAGAAATGCTTCCTGCCATCTGCATTATAGAAGCCAAGGTAATGCTAATGATGTTTTGTATCATCAGGATCCTCGGTGGTGTCATTAGTACAAACACATCTCCGGAAAAGTTCTCTGGGTAGCAGAAGGAGCAGTCTGGGACCTGGCCCCTGCCATATCCCCCAGCCCGTGCAGTGGGGGTGCTGCCTTTGTGTGACCCCTTGTGCCCTGTTCATTCAGACAGTGGCACATCCTGAAACTGCACCAGGGCCTTGCTGGGTTCAGGAGGAGGTTGTTATCGTTAGAGCTGATTGGAAAACAATGTTACACATGACAAGGTCTGTGGAAGATAGGAAATATTTTACCTACAAAAAATTAGAGCTGATTATGGCAAATCAGAACAGCATTTTGATTTGTTAACCACTGGGCTTTCTTGTGTCCAGGAGCTCTGGTTTTTCCTTATGTCTAAGCAATCCTTAGCACAGCACAATGATGGTTCAGCACTTGAGCTCTCATAAGCTTCAGTGAGAGAAGTAGAAATAAATAATAAATATAGCAGTACTCATAGCTCCCAAACTATTGATGCTTGCTGATTTTGGAAACCACAATAAAAACAATTTCTCACATTTCAAGCACAAGAAAACCTCATGCTTGTAAAACTTAGGGAGATGTAAAACCCCTTGTTGACTTTTGTCCTTCTGGCACTGCTGAATTTGGTAAGCCCAATCCTGAGGCATCTGACTGGCTTAACCCTCTGCTGTTTTACTCTTCACACAGTGGTGATTTACATGGGAGTTTGCCTTAGACAGGGCAGTCAGGCTTTGATATTTGATCCCCATGGGAGTGTTGATTAATAAAGCCTGAGAGGAAAAGTTATAACAGCAGAAAATGAGAGCAAGTGAGAGTCCTTTGTAAATGAGAGTCCTGGGATCTGCACTGATTTCAAATTACATTTCTCTGTGTGTGTGTGTGTAGTCAGTGCTTTGGCATGTCAATGCCTCTTAGTGCACTTTAGAAAAGATGCTCTGAACATTAATAATCTGTCGAGCTAAGCTATCTTAGCTCAGGTAATTGTATAAAAATAGTACCATCAGTGACTTAGGAATGAAAAGAGGAAAAAAAAATCAACCTGCAAAAAAGGCACTGTAAAAGCAGGAGACTAAAGAAAACAAAAATGATAGATATTACAGCCAAGAACGAAGTATTTGCTTCCTGAAGGCACAATAGCAAATAATTGGTTCCTTTAGAAGGCAAGATCCAAATCTGGGGCATAAAGAAATTTGAGAAGTAAGCTGTAGGCTTGACACTGGGGCCAGGCACCTGACCTCATTGCTGTGGGCTGTTCGAGAGCAAACAGAACTTTCTGCATTTTCTGTATTCCAATTCTGAAAGGGTCACTGTGTGCTCCAATAGCCCTGGCTACACAAAGCAACTGACATTTTTTCATATGACACCACATGACCTTCCTTAATGTGGAGAAGACTATGAATCTACCAATTATTACTAAAAAGTAATAATCAGTTGTGTTACACGCATGTAATAGCATCTCCACTAAGATGTATCAACCAATGTTCGTAACATATGCTATCGAAATTTCAATAATGTCTTTAGTAACTGAAATTGTGGTACACTCAAATTTTGTTGGTGACCTTCACTGAACTGACTGCAATTTGGAAATACTGTGAAATCTATAAAGGCTACACTTTGCAACCAGCCAAATCTTGAATATGGGTTATAATTTCCACAGCATGCGAATGGCTTAATATTTTTATTTTATTTTACCTCTTATTAGTTGTACATGGAATATTAAAGCTGGCTTTTTACAGTCAGTATAACTAGGGGTATTTAAATCAGAACATAGATCTCTCCTTTAAGTGCAAATCAGAAGGACAGACACTTAATAGTTTTGAAACATATGGTTAATAGGCCTATATTTTTTATTTATAACTCCATGATTATATTTTATTTTTCAGTTTGTAGATATTGGGAAAGGAATCTTCAGATGGTTCTTGATTATTTTGAATTTAGCTAATGTGATATGTTGCCACAGTCCAAACTCTAGGCTCATAATAAGCAAAAGATAAAAGAAGGAAATACACCCATTCCTGGTTTATTACTAAATGTTATTTAGAATTTTTTTCCCTAGTTTTCCAACCCCTGGGAGGGTTGTGGGATATTTTGGGAGTTTTTTTATTGATTGTTCTTCCTCTTCAAACTTCATTGCTGCTCTCTGTGCTGGGTTTTTGAGCAGACCTCAGTTCTCATTTCCACCAGAGCAATTTGTATGATTTGGGGACAAAAAAAAAAGGTGAAATAGCTCAGTGTAGGAAGAAAAGGCTGTCCAGAAGTGATCAACTGTCAAAGCCAGTGGGAGCCAAGCCCTCGGGCAGCCCCTCTGACTGGCTGGGCAGCATCAGTGTCAGGCAGGGAAACAGGTCCATCTCACATTTCAGCTTAGGACCTGGGGAGGGGAATGGATCAGGGTAGGGCTGTGCTACAGGCTGAGCAGCCATCCTGGATCACACAGTGGGAGCAGCTCCTGTTCCCATTAGATGAGCCTCGTGCTGGATTTGCAGAGGCCCCGGGACAAGGTGGGATGGAGCGCTGCCCTGATAGATCCTAAGGGAATGATGCAACACCTCACTGTAGCCAATGTCATCTCTAGAGCCACCACTGTGATTGGGGAATAGCGTGATGGACCATGGGAGACAGGTGGTTTGGAGGAGAGCAGGAATGATGCCGTAATCAGTGTTCCACCCCTGCTCCCACGAAATGCCCACTCAGCAGATAAACTGAGTATCCCATGCTGCAGGGGAAGTCGGACAGAAATGTAAGGTGACACATGCCTAGGGCTGGTATCCTGTCTGCTGAACCACAGATCTTCTGTACTCACAGTACTGTAACTGGAATAGCTTTCCTTTTCCAGTTCATTTAATGAAGATGGGATCTTGTGGACCATTCTTTATACTTCAGAAAAGCTGTGTCTCTCATGGACCCAAGGCATTTGTGACCAGCCAGCTGAGCATGCCACTAGCAAAAAGCTGTCACTCAGAATTTAAAATAGATATCTGTTTATACAGATACCCTATATGTACTGTCTATTGTAATGTCTTTTTAGTCAATCTATGTTTTAAATGGTTTTAAAGGAAAACATGGAACCCTTGGCAACTCTGCAGCTAATTCTGCTTCACCATAGCAGGTTTGCTAGAGCTTTGGTCACTGGCTGGACTTCTGACAGTTTACCACAGCTCTGAGGGGTTCGTGGCTTTTCTTATGTGGTGTTTGTGCTATTCCTGGGGATTCTGTGGAATAGCTGATTGAGGGAGACAACAGAGGAAAAAGAGTGGGGTTTTTTTGTTTTCTTTCATTCACTGTTGATACTCTCCAAAGAAAAATTGGCAAAAAAGGGATGAAGGTAGCACAGGATTGCTGCAGGGATTGAACACCTAATCTTTTTGTCCAATTCAAGTATCTTTGTTTTATTCTGTGCAGTACAAGCTGTACAAGTCCTTATTTGCATAGGCCACTTATGCAAGCTAGACCAGCAAAATTTTGTGTTTTCTGTTGTGCACAGCAGTCCTCATGAGCACTTCAGGATCTCATCTGTTATCCTTGTCATTGGAATTACTCAGTGTATCTCGAAGTAGTTTGAGGACAGCTGCTCACAGAAGACACTGAATGTTTGATGTGATAGTCACTGCTCAGGTGTTATTGCCTGACACTGGATTCACTCCGTGGTGCATGAACAGCTTTTCAGTGACAACAGTGGTCTGATCCCTGAATTCATCATTCTCTGTCATTTGTCCCATGCTTGATGGCATTGCTGAGGATCAGCACTCTTTAAACTCCCACCACCACTCTTCCTTGTCTACTCCTTCATGCACGTCTCCTTAATGCCCTGTGACCTTCTGAATCCTTCAGCAGACACAGGGCACATACATGGTTTTGTTTGTCTAAATGGCAACCACCTACCAAACTGGGAACTTCAAGATTTTGGTAACTGTCTCAATTTTTGTAGCACCTGCCTTTTACAGGTGTTGTCACATTCCCTCTGGGTTGCAATCATGGGTAGTTCTCATCCAGGCAGGTAATGTGAGTAATTCCTGGTGCTGGGTCTATTCAAGGATTTTGAATTAAATTGTGTTTCCTTTCAAACTCCTAAACAATAGAAAGGAACGTTAATATATTGTTATGGATAAATTATCTTAGAAAGACATATTTTGACTTTGACTTAAATGAGCTCTACTAATAAAATAGGAATGGGGAGACTGGGGTTTGACATGAATTCCAGGAAGTTATTTATAGAGCTGTAAGAACAGATTTTACAATAATTAAAACAGGGTATAGGTTATGTTAAAGTAAATTAAGTCAATTTAGTCCATCATCATTTTTGCAGTGTTGCAAATTAACATAAGAATGACAACTATAGTTCTCACTGACTTAAACAGCAGTAGTTAATCATTGCAGTTAATCATTATCAACACATAATTCATAATGATCAATCATGCTTGACTCTAGGATCATAGTGAGGTTATATTAAATACTATATAAATATATAAGGACATCAATAACTGTCCAAAACCTAGGAAAATCAGGCCCCCATTTTCCATTTTGATGTAGTGGTGTGAGCTGTTCCTGTCATGTCTCTGAGTTTGTTAGGATTTGTTTAGTTTGAATCCATCTTGACAGGTAAGATGGCTGCATGTATATGCAAATGGCATAAATGTCCCATATTTGTCTAAAGTAGAACTCTTTGCTCAGAATGGAACTGGTGCCTTGGCCCGGAAATTCTCCTCCCACTCTTCCCATGGCAAACAGAACCTCATTAAAAATAAGCTGTGGTTTTTGAGATTCCTCTTAGTTCCTACTCAGCTGCTAACAGTTGCTTGAGCAAGGGCTTGTTCCAAGGTAGACACTGTGCTGTGGTTTATAACTATTGTAACACTCATGTCCAGGAGCACCAGCACCTTTGAAAAGTAGTTTTGCAGACTGCCTGTATGGCTTTGTAGGCTGCAGATTACCTGTATTCTAAAAGCCCATGCTCTAGACCATGTTTTGGTTCAGGTTTTTTACAGAATTTCACTATTTATATGTTCGTTTACCTCTCAGTGAAGCAGAAGAGCAGTGACATAAATTAAGTGCATTTTTAGAAAGCTTTGGAGTACTGCTTTTCAAGTTAAATGTGCCTGGACATTTTAATGAGTCTTCTTTACATGAAAGCTTCCCAAGTAACCCCTGCTTTCCTGGGATGGCTGAGCACCTGCCTGCCCGTGAGATGTGCTCAGTGAATTCTTTGTTCTTCTTTGCTTGTGTGCATGGCCTTTGCTTTACCTGCTAAGCCGTGTCTCAACCCATTTACCTGTCTCAACCCATGAGTCTTCTCAGGGTTACTTTTCTGATTCCCTCCCCAGTCCCACTGTGGAAGGAGAGAGTGAACTTAAATGCCAGTTGGGGTTATCACAGAATATCCTGAGCTGGAAGGGATCCATGAGGATCATCAGGTCCAACTCCTGGCCCTGCACAGGACACTCCAAGAATCGCCTCGTGTGCCTGAGAGCATTGTCCAAATCCTTCTTGAACTCTGTCAGGCTGTGCTGTGCCTACTTCCCTGGGGAGCCTGTTCCACTGCCCAACCACCCCCTGGGTGAAAAACATTTTCCTAATATCCACCCTAAACCTACCTGAGCTTCATGCCATTCTCTCTCGCTAAAACATGACACCATGGTTCAGACGCAGATTGCAACCCAAAACAAACAATTTGTTTTATTTTCCCTTGAAAAGTGAAAAGAAAATAAATATTTCATTTGGAATTAATTTTAAATGTTTTAGTTTGCTCTAAGAGAAACAGGAGACAACACTGTGTGCGTGTCCATAATGAACTTCAGCAATACTTTGTTCAAAATGAGTGTTATTACAGCATACAACAGTGCTCAGAGAAAGTCAAGAATTCAACACAAAATAAAAGCATTGAAGTTTGATAGCTGTATTATTTCTAGACAGAGGGTAAAGACCCACTGGAGCAGTTGCTAAGTGCCCTAGTACTGCAAAGGATGTGTGAAAGTGCTTTTTTCTTAACCAAACAAAACATTTCAAAAGGAGCAAACCCCTTTTAAATTCCTCCATGAAATGAAAGTCTCTTCAAGGGTGGTTTGTCAGAATTAAACCATTAATTCGTCAGATTTCAGCAGCGTCTGATCTTTGAATAGTATGCAGGCTGTTTTCTGCCTTGAAGGACAAGCAAAGCCATGTGACTCCTGCAAGAGGGTAGAGCTTAGAGCAGCAGGTAAAATTGTGCTGTATTTGCCTCAAAACAGGCTCTATCCATTGTCAAGTAATGAATTCAGAATTAGTCCTCTTACCACAGGTGTAATTTCAATTTTTTTTTCAATCTTTTTTTCATTGTGCCAATAATTTTTTCCTGAGTTTGAGAATCCCTCATGAAATTGTTATTTTTATAATGCTGCAGTACTTGTCCTCTGGGAAATCACACCTTGCTCTGCCAAGAGCACAAGTTCTCTTTTTAGCTTCCGTCCAGTCCTTGGCCAAGTGTCTCTTCTGCCCTGTCAATGACACTGCTACTTCTGTGACTGCTGTGCTCAGAGAAGGTGCTACCAGTGCAAATGATTTCTCAGTGTGCTGAGACCATGCACAAATTACAAAATATGAGACATGGAAGGCCTGGGAGTAAGATTCTGGTGTGCACCTTTTTTCTGTGGTGCCTTTATTCCTCTGCACATTTTTACTGTTTAACTGTGCTAAAATGATTGATTACTTAACTTAAATTAAGAATGGATCCCATCTTTGTCCTTCCATTTTTTGCTCAGAATGAGACTTAGAACTGGAGGCAGGTGAACAGAAAATACTTGAAAAATAAATTTTATTAAAAAATATCTTAAGTGTCTTTCTCCCTAAAAACTAATAATTCTAAAAGTTTTTAGTAAAAAGTAGGCTTGAAATTACCTGAGATAAAAGAAGGTCATATTATAAAAAATATTAATAAATAATTATATTAGGAGTTTGGAAATTACCTCCATTGTGGGGTTTTGTTTTAAGAACTAAAAAAAAAAAAGCTCCTCAACTGCAACATATGACTTTTCAGGTTCTGGCCTCTGAGGAGGCAATCATGTGCTGAGTGCCTGGACTTCTTGAAGAAGGTGTGGGAGGGGCAGGTCAACTTAGAGTTGAATCAAAGACAGCTGAACTGCCAGCACGGAGCTCTGCTATGGAGGGGATGAGGGAAGGCTTCATCAGTGATGGGTAAGTACTCTGTTAGTTTGGAGCTTCACCCAGGGTTATAAAAAGGTCTCTTTGTCCAGCTTGGGTCTGGAGCCTAAAGCATATCACCAAAACAATATTTTCCCATGCTTTGGCAATGAAGGACTGAGCAGGGTTCACTGCTGTGCTTGAGGAGAGCAGCAGCTGTACCTGTACAGGTGTGAGCCTCAGTGCTTAGGGCATTCTCAGTTAAAGGTAGAACATGTCCCTTCAGGCTGAAATGGTAGCTGGTGTCTTCTTTTGAATTGCAGTTTCAGACTGAGAGGCAGGAATATACACAAACCCCTCTTTGCAATGCTAAATCTTTTATTGTGTCCAGCTCTCCATCACTCAGCTCTCACAGATTCAAGATGAAGAGGGCAGAGCCTCTTCTTAGGGTCATTTGTTTCGTGTCTTGATTTATTTATATTCGTCACTCTTCTGTTGATGAACTATTACTATCAAGATGCAAAGAGCAGAGTGAAGGACTCATCAACATTGATGCTTTCAGGAATACTGGTCTGTGTGTTTGCCTTGTTGGATGTGTTTAGTTAGAAAACTAGTTGGTTTCTGAAACGCAGTGAACTTGTACATTTTACAGGATGCTCCTGTGAAGAAAATTTGAGTGGAACTTTTAAAAGAGAGCCAAATTATTTTCTTCTAAAAAACTTCTCCTTTTTTTGGTGTGGTCCTGAATATAATAATCCATTTATTTCCCTCCATATTCTCCTTTGCAACCCTGTATGTCTCATAAGTGGAACAATGGTGATTATTTTAGGGGCAGATCATAAATGCGAGGTCTTATTTAATTGAAATAATAAAGTTCTGCAACATGTGGTAGGTGAATATGCTAAATATATAGGTAACAAAAAATAAGAAGCAAATACAAAAATTGGAATTTTAGTTGTATATGTATTTTCATCTCTAAAAACTCAGTGATTTACTTAGGAATGCACAAACCAATTAGTGAGTATGTGAATGAGTGACATTGTCATATTGACACGTACCAGGCATGAGGAATGTGTTATGCTCTATTCTTCTATTCCTCACACCATTTAGGAATATACACAAATTATTTTAAATCCCAACAATTGTAAATTAATGCATATTATGTGCTTAAGAAGCTGCAGGCATCTGTTTCAGTAAAATGTGTATGACTGTACGTGCAGCAGATTATGAATAGTTATTTTTCAGTCTTTGTTAAAGTTTTGGTAAAAATCTTAGCTATTCAAAACTGAGAGGTCTTGATAGCCAATGGAATGAATGAGAACTATAAAAATATGTATATTCCTTGTGTTATATTCTGCTTGGGTTACCAGAAGATAATTTTTCCCAGATGCCAGTTTGCTGTGGGCTTTTTCATAGCTTTGACCTCAAAGGCATCCTGTGTAATCTCAGCATTTCATTGCTCCTACAGGGAGATTGAATGATCTGAAAATGTAGTCCAAGGGCTGGTCTTCAAAAATTCAGGTACTTCTTATCTAGAGCCACTAGTATCAGTCAATACTGAGGAATGATTGCTTGATAAGGTTCAGGTGCTTGGAGGGAAAATTGCATGAACAGGATGTGAGTCACAGCAATGGGAAAACTTGTGTTCCATTATTCACGCTGGATGCACGTTGCCCCTGTCCTAAGGACCTGTCTCCCTTCTCTTCCCTGCAATTCAGTTACAACTCTCATGATATCTGCTCTCACACATATCAGTTTTGGGTTCTTGGTTGGTTGCTTTTTACAGAGATATGGTGGTTGCTAGTGTCCTTCCTTTGCATTCATTTTGTCATCTTAGTGACAACTCCAGACCCTGGCAGATTTTGAGTGAGAGGGGCCTGCAATATCTATATCAAATCTGCAGTACAGCTTGACCTAGATTTTATTGTTATTATCATTTATGCAAACAGCCTTCCTCACTGCTGAGTCCCTGCTTTGACAACGTGAGCTGAAAAATATCTATGGACGTAGAGCAGGAATCTTAAATTCCTCATGTTATTGCAATAATGGGGAGGGGTAAAGCAAGCATAGATGGCACCTTTATTATTGACCCAAGGTGAAGCAGTTGTGGTGCTCTGTGCTGCTGTGTTCCTGTCAGGAGCCAGCAGCTGGGGTGTCCCAGTGGCAGTGTGAATTTGTGTCTGCAGCCTCCTGAGAAATGCTGTGACCTGGTGAGGCCAGTGTGGCTCAATGAGGGCATTGAGGAAAGAACTCCTCAAAAGCTTCCCTACATAGTCCTGCAATCCCATCTGGTTTGCAGCTCAGAAACTGCTGCTTAGACTTGGTATTCAGAGGTATGAACACACTCATTTGTTCCTCACCTGTAACCATAAAGATACCACCATTGCTGTGCCTGGAGCTCTTTCCACACCCAAGCCCCATTTAAATTGCCCTTTATTAGATTATTTGAGGAGCAAGACACTGTAACTGTCACCTTACAAGTAATTACACCTTGGACACGGTTAGAGATAACCTCAGTTATCAGTCACCTGGGTTGATAAGGGTCTGCAAGAAATGATGAATTCTAACTAATCCTTTCTTTAGAATTCAGTGGGCTTTATTAAAAAGTGGGCTGCCTGGTTTTTGTTTATGAACCAACAGCAGCAGTGAAGGGTTTTTGATATCTGCCATTGCTGCAGCATATGTTTCCAAGAACTTCTTGCTAAACTTGTTGTGAAAGCAACTTGTTATGGTAAAATGTATTTTCCCCATGCAAATACAATTTAAGGGTACTCTTTAATTTCACTGAATTCTTCTCAAGTCATTTTTTCATTTAACTCTTGTGATGTAATAATCTAAAAAAGCCCAAACAAACAAAAAAAACATAAAAACCCTTTACATTCTTGTTACAGCTGGGAACAGGTTTAGAAACTGAAAGACCAGGTTCACATAATATCCATTAATTGATTCAATAAGGTTTCGAGCTAGATGTCAGGGGTTTAAGGTTGGTTTATTCTATATGCCTAAATCTATGCACATTTGTAGTTCTGTTTTGCCACATAATTTATCATTCTCCATTACCACATTTTCCTTTTAGCCTAATTTGCTATCCCTGCTATTTTAACACTGAGTGTTTCTTTGTATAAAAGTGGTCTCATTCAGACCTTCCCAAACACTTTTTTTCCTTCTGGGTCTCATTCTACCTAGAGAGTAGGGTTAGACAATTTGGTTCAGGAAAGCTTTTACAGGCTAAAGAGGTTAAAAAAAATTCAATTTCTGGTTGAATAGACTTCTAATTTTTAAGGAATTTTGGAGTTGTCAGAGCCTGCTATACTGAGAGGGTGTGACACTGCCATCATCTACACAAGCAAAGGTGTACAAGGCAGCACAGCAAAATTTGGCTGAAGGGTTGTGAGCTCCTATTTCACCTGAATGTGCCATGCAATCCCATTAAAAATTATGGGCCAGAATCTGGACTTTTATTTTTTACATTTCCATGAGTCTTGTTCCTAAGTTGTCCTCCTTACTCTGATAATCTCTACTGCCAAAATATACAAAGTGCTATCCAGCACAGGAAAGAGTGGCAGAGCTTAGTTACCTCATGCAAACTAATAGATTTCTTAAATGTATTTATTACCAAAGGATTCAGACAGAAACCATGGACACCCAAGGGACCTTGGCACTCATCCTGCTTCTGAGCCCAGATATATCCAAAAAGCCTGCCCTAAGGGAGACCCATCACTAGCCTTGTTGAACTTCATGACCACCCATCTGTGTGCTACATTTTTTTCTTAGGATAATCTGAGGATGCTGGCACAGAGCTTCAGCTCCCTTTCCTTTTCTAGAAAAGTTCCTATTGATAGTGAAATAAATCACAAAGAAAATGATACTGCAAATTCTCTCTTCTTCATCCTAAACGTGTTTATTGTTATATTTTCTCCTACGTGACAATATCTCCCAGAGTAATTATACCTAAACAAATGAAAACAAAAGTATATGAATATTCTTCATACTATAGTGAGTTGGGAAATGGGAAATTTTTGCTATAAGTATCCCTATTCCAAACTTACTTTTTTCTGACCTCTTATATATGCTGCTAAGCTATAGAAACATTAAAGTAAATTTAGATAACAAGAAATTAATATGATCCATTTATGGGTCAAATAGTAACTTTAGGTGTTCTTTTTAAGCTTTTAATTGTTTTTTCCAAGGACAAATGAAGAATACTTGTAACAGGTAGTACAGTAAGATAGACTAAAAGCTTTCACATAATTTATATACATTTTATTTGGCAAAAAAAATATACATCAGAGGTCAATATTTTTTTAATTGGCTTTTTGGAACTCAATACCGTATATGTGTCATAGCCAGACTTAAATGTTAACTGAAATTATTATGAAGGATAGACCTTATTTTTAGATCCAAAGCAACAAAATCCTGATAGACATCATTTCACTTTGAGTGCCATTGTAAGACTCTCCAGTCTCACAGGTAATAGGCAACAACCCAACAAGGCTCCGCTTCATGCTATAGATATAAAATCATTATGAAAATCAGGTTCTTAAATTTCATCTTTAATTTTCCTGCCCTTTTGTTTTGGTAACAGAATTTTGTTGATTTTGCGTCTAAACTCTGATTCTGGGTTCAATGCAGCTCATTTGGCATTTGATAGTTTGGAAGCTGTTATACTTTATTTGTTTCCATAAAGATTGATATAGGAAGAGAAAATGCTACTCTCTCCTATATCCTACACTTGTTAACTGATTATATATTTGAACTCTATGTCCTATTTATCTTCCTGAAAGAAACAGAAATTACTTTGTCACAAGCTACAGAATACATGCAGGACTGCACAGTGTTCAGTCCCTACTGCATTCTGAACAGTGATATATTTTAGCATCTAATATTTATGTTCATTTCAACTTGTATTCTCATTTTTCATCTGCAGTGCCCTTGGTGATGGTAGAAATTAGTTTCATTACAGCTTCCTCTAAAAGACATCCATGCTTGGAGGAAAAAACAGGGAGGGAAAAGTCATCCAGAGGCATGGGCTCCAAATTGATATGTCAGGGAGGTATACCCATGAATTTCCTGTTGAAGTATAGTGATCCATAATCCTCTTTTGTATTAGAGACTTAAAAATTACTTTCTTTTATGGTATGTCATTTAATTATACATGTCTTTGTATCAAAACTCTGGTTTCAAGCCTAGGCTGGAACCATCAGTGCCATGGAGGTCACCTTGGAACAACAAAACAGATAGCAGTCTTGATAAGCAAACACTCCCCTTCCATCAGGCATGGGCACGGCTGTGGCTGCCACAAGTCCCTGGGAAGTCTCATGGTGACCTTTGTTCTTGTTGCATGGGGCAAGGCTGACACTCCATCTGTCACTCACTGCCTTGATCAGGATTCATGTTTGTGCCTCCTCTTGCTTTTCCCCTCAACGGGGGCTTCCCTTCAGGCTGCTGCAGCCTAAAATTTAGCAGCGAGCTGCTATTCTTCCTGTGTCTAGCCTGTGAGCCTGCATCTTTATAAAACTCCAGCAGGCCCTTTTCTCCTCCCCACTTCCACAAGAGAGACATTTTGAGTAAGTCAAGGTTCAGTAAGTGCCAGGAAACAGATGAAATAATAAAACATCCTTCTAATGCCATATGAAGTTGTGGTAAAGGTTAATGAAGGAAAGGGAAATGAAAGGGGAAAAAATGTTCTACGTAGCTGAATCATCTACATTCAAATTGGCTAAAAACACCTAAGTTCTTGAACAGCTGCAACATTTTTGGCCCTATTAATCTGACATTTGGGCAAATTAGCAAAATCCATTCAATATAGATGAAACTGTTTGGCAATATACTGAAAAACATCTTACCCTTTAGACCTCTTTTTGCAGAAAGAATGGTTTTGTGCTTGCTAAATATTTCGTATGTTTCAAACTTCAGAAAGCTGTTTTTCTTCCCATAAGGAGCTAGTGAGTTTCCATAGGGTCTCTGCAGCTCTTTACATGGAAGGAAAACAGACAGGCAGGAACGCTGCAAAATCAAAGCTACTTAAAGAGAAGGTGAAGGAGAGACTAGAAGAAACTCCAGGACATCCAAAAAAATTGACAAAAATGCAAAATTGCAGTCAGTGTGCCACTTGCGACACCATGCGAGTGAATATGAAGGTGGTCATTTTCCATGGGAATAAAAACTCATTTCCCCAGGATCTGGATGTTAGCTCAGAGGTGGTGTTTGGGGCTCCAAGGGCAGCCAAAGTCCTGGTTGATGGCAGCTTTGGTTTGGGAGAAATCTTGTGTTGTTTGCGAATTTAGGAAACGGCACCCCACTCTCTCACAGTGTGATTGGATGTGAACAAAGACTTTTCTCCATGGGGAAAAAGACTCATTCTCCCAGGGTCTGGGGGTCAGCACAGAGGTGGCATTTTGGGCTTGAAGGCCAGCTAGAGACCGAGTTGATGGAAGCTTTGGATTTAGGAGAAATCCATCAAAGTTGTCAAATTTTTGAGGTGGCAACCCTCTCTTGGCCAGTGCAAGTGGATAGAAACAGTGGCCATTTTCCATGGGAAAAAGAATTAATTTCCACAGGATCTGGAGGTCAACTCAGAGATTGTGTTTGCAGGTCCAAGTGAAACCAGAGTCCTGTTGATGGCAACTTTGGTTTGGGAAAAATCTTGCAAAGTTTGCAAATTTTTGACTTAGCACCCCGCCGCTGTCTAGTGCAACTGGACACAAACAGTGGCCATTTGCAATGGGAAAGAGAACTCATTCCCTCAGTGTCTGGGGTCATTTCACAGGTGGCCTTTGGGTCTCCAAGTGCAGCCAGAAACCTAGTTTCTGGCAGCTTTAGTTTGGGAGAAATTTATCACAGTTTGCATATTTAGGAGGTGTCACCCCACTGTCCCACATGTGAGTGGACAAGAATGGTGGCCATTTTCTATGGGAAAAAAACTCATTCCCCCAGTGTGAAAAAATTTGTGAAAAAATCTGAATTTCCAAAGTTAAACTGCTTTTTCTTGTGGCATTCAATGCTTTGTCTTCTTTCCTCTTTTTCAGTCTGTGTATATTTGGAAACTAATACCTGTTTAGAGGAATTTTGCTTCTCTCAAGTAATGTTCAAAAGCCTCTCATCACAGCATGCAAGTCTCTACAACAATCTTTAATCTACAGAATCCGTAAATAATAACAAAGCATTTTCTAAAGTAATTGTAATTCATAGCCCTCAAAAGTAATTTTTACTACATAAACAATGTCATCAATTAAATTTTATGCTTTTTTTTTTTGTTGCCTTTCCAATTCTACCACCCTCCCCATCTTAAGGGGTTTTTCAATCTAGATTATTTCAGTCCATGCCCTTAAAAGTTGCATTAATTCTATGTGGAGGAAGCAGTCTAGGTGAGATATAGAAGCAAGACCAAGCTGTGAAGGTGATAAAACCGGGGATATTTTAAGTCAGGTTTGTTGCTAAACGACACTTCACATTGGAAGCTGCACACTAAATCTCCAGAGCCTTTGTTCAATCTATGTTGCAGGTTATTTCCTCTCCTTCTCCCTCAGCTGTGCTGGATACATAAGGGTCACTTTGGAAGACAAAATTATTGATATGTTTAATGTCACTGCTTTATTAGGGAAAAACTGGCACGAAACTCTTGTATTTCAGTATATCAGAGGTAAGTTCCTTGCCCCTTCCAGGGCTGATTAGTAGGAAAGTCCAGAGGTGACCCTGTCTGGTCTCCAGGACTGTGTGGTTTATCACTTGGTCCTTCAGCTCTGTCTAGGCTTTCTAAATCACAATACTCGGAGAGAACTCATGCAGGGTCTCTCAGTGGTGTTTCTTACAAACTGACTGCTTGCAAAACTACAATAGAATTCCAACGACCAAGCAGTAGGGAAGAAACAAAAATGCTATTTTTAGCAATTGCCTGTGAAGAACTGGAGAGGAGGTGCACTAAGGAGGAACCCACATAGCCAAGTTCTTGATGCAGCGCTTGAATAGGCAGCATTTTCTTTATTGTAGGGAAAAAATCAGACTTGTGCTGTCAGGCTGTCTGGCAGAAGCTGTGTAAGGGCAAGGGGGTTCTCTGTTGGAGCAGTACAGGCTTGGGGTGCTGGTGAATTATTGAGGTACAGAGATAAATTAGAAATACTGCCAGGAGGCCAGTGAGTGTTCCAGGCAGTTGCTATCTTTCCCACTTCACAGTACACTGTGAAATACTTTGTGTGTACCTCAGCTGTACCTGTTTCTGAAAGTCCCAGGCAGGAAGGAGGATTACTGTGCTTTGTGAATGCCACAGCTTCTTCTGTTGCTACCCAGCTGCTGCAGGGAGGAGAAAAAGCTCCTGGGTGCTGCCCTGCCCTGCAGGCAGAGGCTCTGAGGAGGATGAGTTCAGCCAGGTGCCAGTGCAAAGGTCAGGCCTCGAAATTTCTGCACATACATGCTATCAGCAGCAGACCCTCCTTGTGCACTGCAGATGGTTCAGCTGTGAGTAGTGCCTGCCTCCCAAGCCTACTGGGAAGACCGGAGGGAAAGATGCTGTCTTCTGCAAAGGTGTGTTGGAGTGTAGGCTGCAAGCCAGATTTAAAAACATGAACTGTAGTGGTTTAGGGCATGGCCTTCAGCAAAATGAAAATGAGATATTCAGGACAGAGCTGTGGTACCATGAGTTGCATCTCTGATGGAAGAAAACAATGGTCCAGGGGAGACACCCAACCATCTTCATCTTTATGTAATTCTTAATTTTTTTCAGATTGTATTTTTTGCATAATAGGGCTAACTAATTGTATTCTCTAAATTCAGCCAGACAAATTCTCAATATGAAATTGTGTTGATGGGGGAGTTTAAGTTATGGTTATTATACTTGTGTTTAGGGACTGTATTCTGAAAATAGCAATCTGAATGAAAAATAGAAAGACCTTGTATAGGAAGGACCCAAAGAGAGAAAGGAGTAGAATGAAGATTGGAAATAGAAATTAAAAGGAAGGCGAACAGATAAAGCAGTCACTAGAAGGCAGCAAATGTCATAGAACTTTGGGGAGACATGTAGCAAGGCAGAAGCAGAAAAAAGAGATGTGGAAAGACTAAAGAACAGGGAAGATATGGGAAAACAAATATTGTCCATATAGCATGAGAAGAAGTAATCTAAGTCTAATATAAAATAAGGCCTAGAAGAAAGCCAGATATCTAAGTGTATCAAAGTCATAACAAAGACTCATAAGAGAAATAGAATATTGAAGAGAGATGTAGGAAGCAAGAGAATAAACAAACTGTAAAAACACTGTAGGGATTTGAAGGATTTTTTATGTCTTCCTCCTTATTAAGTCTCATCATTAACAGGAGTACTGTTTGATCTTATTTATAGCATCAATATATTGCTGCTGTAAACTCTTCTCCAATATTGTATCAGCAGCAGCAGCTGCAAGTAAACTTGAAAGCTTCAGTAGAGTAGTGCAAGATAAAGCCACAATCAGCCATTCCTTTCTCTCATTTCCAGTGAGATGATGCTGATCCTTTGGACTTCAGCAGATCAGTTCCCCTCTGCCGAGGGGCTTTTTAGACTCTCCAGCACCTTCATTCAAAAATGTGCAGAGCAGGCATTCAGAATAACAAGAAGCCCATTATGGTAATGATTGATTAGGAGGAGAAGAGGAAAGCAGACTGCTAGGGAACCTACGTTTGTTAATCAGTGCTAAAATAATGGGGTTAATACCATAAATTAAAAAATAATCATGAAAGAGGGCTATGGCTAATAACAGAAAGAGAAAAGGATAGGATGGGGGAGGGTAGGCAGGAACACTTCAAATAATGGGAATAAGGTATGAATGAATAAGGAATGCAGAGAATAGATACCATATGTAAATGAACCTTTTGGAGTAAGATAAATACTGCCATACACTAATGTCAGTTTTGACAGTAATAGTGATTAGTGAGAGTTGATAATTGACAACAAGTACCTACAGCCAGAGCAGACACTCTGTACGAAAGTCCTGTGACACTCTTCCTTAACTCAATTAGCTCAAATTACAGAGGTGTAGCTGAATAAGCAATATTATGAACTGTGACTCACATAAGCATTTCACTCTCGGAAGGTAATTCAGAATCTACTAACTAGAAGCTAACAGCCAGCGGGAGCACATGCACAATTTATGACTTTCATTTAAACAGGACTGCTTAACACAAAATAGCTGCTTTAAAAATGAGAGTGCTTAAGTCTATTTTAACACCTTTCTCAGCATAGAGAAAAATCTGTGTTAAATCAAAACTACCTTTACAACCTGTAAAACTCTCATGTTTTGCTACTAATGTTGGCAAAAATAGATGCAGCTTCATCAACATAGATACATCTTTTTTCAGAAAGATGCCATTAGCTTTACTTCAAACATCAGCTAAACTCAAAAGAGGTACTCAAAATATTTCTGAGTACGTTTCATCTAACATCTGACATTGGCTACCAGGTTCAACTTTCCTACCACATTGATCCAGGTGGTGTTTCTACTGACTCTCACATCTATTACCTCAAGCAGAGTCAGGTCAGCTGAATCTAAAGGTGAAAATATTAATGTAGCAGTGAAAGCTTTCTCTGAAAAGCTCTTCAAAACTTTCCCCAGAAGAAATAAATCCCTCAGTATTTATAATTGCCACCTCACATGCACCATCTATACAAAGCACATTTCTTAAAGCAAGATAAATTTTTCTCATCAACTGTCATGTGTATCCAATCTGAGAAAGTCATTATTTCCGTGGTCATCAAGGAATATGAGAGACCTCTTTATCTTCTCTTCAAATTCTCACCTCCACCTTGCCAGGACTTGGGGGAGCTTGGATAGGGGCAGGCAGACCATCTGTGATTTGTGAGATTTTCTGTTTTCAGCTCTCTTCTCATGGATTATTTCCTAAGCTTTCTCTCACTGTTTTTTGTGCGTGCCACATGTGAGAAGATATTTTTGGGTTTAATAATGGTATAAACAGAGCCATGAGTTTTCACAAACAGATGTGTGGAGCCATACACAATCCTGAGAGAGAATCAGATTGTCCTCAGAATGTCTGCCAGATGTGGCATGCCCCAGGGCACACCATCCCGTTGATCCCATTAATTGACAGTACAGCCTGCTCTGTACTTCAGTAAGTCCAAGTAGGTGGCATTAGAGCACATAGTATTTCTTGCAACCCACTTTCTCCATGGTTTCCACTCATTCTTGTGCTTCAAAATGTAGTCCTTGCTATGCACCTGAAATGATGACAGCATAACCTTCTAGTTTTCAAGTATGAAAGACCTATATTGTTAAAAATAAACAAAAAAACCCACAAACTCTCTTATGTCGCAGGTGTACTTCTTCTCATCTAATCACTTCTCCACAAAGTCTCTCTCTTACAACAATTGCAGCTGACGTGGCATTATCTCATTTTGGAGTACTTGTTCATGTATTTTCTTTCTGCCACACTGATAGCTTAGCAAAAAAAACCAAACCAAAACAAAAAAAACCCCAAAAAAACACCACCAGAACCAAAAACAAACACCAAAAAACCAAACCAACAAACAAAAAAAACCCCAAACAAACAAAACCAGGTTAAAACTATGTGGAAGTTTTTAGTGGAATATAACACTACAGATAGATCAAATCTAGGTTGAGAAAAATTTCCAGAGCTGAGCATCTAAACATATGTAATGATTCAGGCCTGAACTACTGATCATTTCTGTTGTTAAAAAAAGCACAAAAAGGGATTTTGAGACCTATCTCTTAATGGCTATCATTACGTCTCTTGACTCAGTATCTGGAACATTTGGACGTCTGAGGAAAGACTTATTTTTCCACTTTGAAGTCCCTCAGGTGCCTGATTTTGCTTCTCAGCATTGTCTCAACAATCCTGACCAGACTCTCACAGCATCAAGGGTGTGTGCAAACAAGTTGGTGCTCAGATACCAGGCATTGCCTTAGTCCCTGTGGAGCTCATTCTAGTAGGAAGGGCCCAAGTGTGCCTGCTGGTTTGATCGATTTAGGCTTCTAAACTGAGACTGGAATTAGGGATTGCCAGATCAGGGAGATGGAGATCCTGCTCCAATGTATCCGCTGCACAAGGATTTTAAACACCCATGTGTCCCCTTCCAGGGTACTGGCCTTGATGTTAAAATGATGTAAATAGGTGTCAGTAAGATTGCTGGAATAACTATGCTGTTGTGCAAAGGATGCAGACAGGAGGCAGAGTCTCTGCAGAGAAAGAGTTCTGCTCCCTTCCTGATTTTGCTAACCTGGAAGGAAGGGAAGAGAACTGGAATACATGCTGCTGTGATCTACTGCTCCAGTGGCTCAAAAAACTCAGAGGAGCTCATGTATTTTTCAGTGTTGACTACCCTTGTTTTGCAGGTGATGAATTACAGACCCTTTAGCAGCTATGACACTCTCTGTAATTGAGTTTCCTCAAATTAGCTCAGAGCTCTGAGAAACTGCCATGCAGTGAGACAACCCAGTGGGAGTATGGGATTTTCCTGCCCTTGCATAGTGTATAAATAAAGGCTCTGTTCTACAAGCCTTATGAACAGATAGCCCAGCTCCTTGCCTAAAGCTGGTCGGAAAAGATCCAGTGACTTCAGTGAGACTGTGCATGTTCACATCAGCTGAGAATCTGGCCTCAAGTATTATTAAATTAGGTATTTCAGGTCTATAAATAGCCCTGCCCTGCTGAGATGATGTGCCTGATTCATGGGGCCTGTTTTGCTGCATAGGGCAGTTGATGGGCAAGCTAACCAGTAGTCAGGTCATTAAAACACAATTAGACAGAAGGAAGCCAGAAATTCCGCCGTGATCCTCCCTCTCCATTCTGTGCCCCAGCATACGCTGGCAATTCCTGTGGACAGCTGGAGACACACGAGGATGTTCCCTCCTAGCTGCCGTGCCATACCCTCTCCAAGGAGAGCAGCAGCTGAAAAGCAGATTGCCTTCCTGAAAATGGGACATCCTGTCAGCAGGGAAAAGAAAACCGAACAAAAGGTCTGTGTGAAAATAATGCAGTCATCCGCCAGCACGAGGTGTATTCAGACCAATTCTTCATTAATTCTTTGAGATGACTGGTCCAAATAAAAGCAAGCAATATGTGAAGCAGCAGGGTATATGTGGATATTTATGAACTTCTGTTCATTCCTAAACCAAGGCTTTTCTTGTAGGTAATGATTATTTCTACTGTTCACAGCAGAGACATTGGAGCTTTTATTTGAAAATAATTAAGTTAAAACATACCAGAATCTTTTCCCCAGGTGATATTTCCCAGAACTATGGCAACATCTCTTTCCTAGATAGTGAACTGTCTTGGCCAAGCCTATTTTTGTATAGGCAGAATTAAAATTGTTTTCTTTAATATATGGTACTACCTTTATCTAAATTTAACGCCTCCAGTCCTTTCATCTCCAGTCAGTGCTAGAGGTCTTTCTGTACAAATCTTTACAAATCTGATTTCCCTTTTACTGACTTGGGCAAGCAAGTATCGGCAGCTGCCTTTGTCACCTCAGTGTTTGTGCTGTTTTCCAAATCGCCTATGAATAGTTATCTAGCATAACTTGCTTTTCTTCAATAAAATCATGCTAAAAAAATGTGATGCATTGGCTGAGACCCTTTTGCTCTGCTGTCAGTAGAGTTTTCATGTTGACTTTAATGGGGCTAGGGCTGGACACATAGGAATTAGGTTTTTCCAGCACTTCCTTTATTTGATTTTTAGAAAGACAGAAATTAATAAATTTTAGTTCTTCTCTTCCTTTTCTTTGTTTTTCTCATGTGTATAAAGCCTTAAGCAAAAATGAACCAGTTTTAAGAGAATGTAACACACTTCAGGGCCTTCATCATGGTTAATATTTTCTTGCACTGTTCTGCCTTGCAATACATTATTAAAGATAGTTTGCAAAATTTTGTCATCTGGCCTTTAAGATAGCCAAACTCTCATTTTTTGCAGTTAGATGGTGACAAGCACTGGGAAAAGTACTGGAGAATTATTTAGAAGAAATATGAAGTCATTTATGCTATGTAAACTGAACTTACCAAGGTCTGAAAATTCCTCTTTGTAGTAATGCTCAGTACTTTTACAGTGTCTTACATCTTCAACAAAGAATGAAAACATCCATTAATTAATTTTCACACCTTATAGGTAGCCTGGAGCTGCTATTCTAATTTTACATGTGAGATGCTAATTTAACATCCCATCTCACATTAGCTACAGGCTCTTTGCATTTCTCTGAGAGAAAAGCTAAAGTTCTGGACTTTTTTTTTTTTAATATTCACACTACCTGCTCTCAAAATTGTCAAAGCCTCTGTCACTTCTTCTCACCTCATCACAAGCTGTAAATATAGTCTTTACATCTTTAGCCATTTTTGGAAACTCGCTATTTCTTTTTACAAAACAGGAAGTATGAAATTGCATATGTAACTTAAAGAAAGTGTAGGAGCTTCAGCTAGAAGATATGTAACAGTTTGTGAAAAATGTTACTTTTAATTTTTAATTTAGGAAATGCGTAATGACCCACTTTTAAATACAGCTACATGTAGTTAGTTGATCACTTGATCCTTCCTTTGTGCCTTTTTTTGGCAACAACCAGAATTTCCCAACTTTCCTTTGTTATAATCAAAAATTTTAATTAAAATTAGTTTCAAAGCTATACTAGATAAAGTTTCTCAATCTTACTACCAGTTAATCTAATAGGAACTGGTTTTATATAACTTTCTTTTAAATTTATGATTTAAAGTGCCCAAAGTCTATAAATGGCTCTTCAGTATGCCAGGAGCCCTCTTAATATCAATCAACATTGTCTTAATATCAATCATATTGTTTTAAGGCTGCAATTTTAGTGCTTCTTTAGACACTTCTAGGTTCACATTTTGTGGCAATAAGAGGGCATGTATTAGTGTGATGAACAAGAAGGCAGAGTAAGAATAATTAATGATTATTGCCAATGGACTCTAAATCTGAGGAGAAGGATGTAGGAGGGGTAGTCATCTCTAATGTGAGATCTTTCTTTTTCAAATGGACAAGACCAGTGTTTTAAGTGGTGCCCCAGACATCATGTAAGGGTAATCTAACTCCCAGAATGTGCACGTGAGCTCAGGTTTTCAGAAGTGATTTCTCAGTTAAGGAGGCTGCTCAGAGAGTGCAGAACACTGGTCTTCAGGACCAATTAGTGGACTCTGCTGGCTGCTTTCATTATTACACACTGCTTCAGACACCTCATGTGTGAAGGACAGGGATAGTTATCCAAATACCTCACTCTCCCATCTGTCCTGTCTGTTCTGCATCCTACCCAAGAACCTGCTTTCAATTTCTTCACAAAGCTGCAGCACGTTGTTGTCAAAGTCATCATTTTCCTGTTACTCAAAATGTATCATGTTTTAGGATCTGATACTTAATTTCATCTATACTCCTATATCAAGCTGTTTTTTCCTCTTTTATTACCATCCATCAGAGCATGGTGGTTACAGATAACTGTGTATTCCTTCTGTATTCTGCTGGTAGAAGTGGCCTGACACGGTGTTCTCCATCCTTCTCATCCCAACAGGTGCTGAGTTTGTCTCCCATTCAGTGGCTGCTATTTGCCTCATGGTGTTTGGCATTTCCCTTTCAATCTCCAAATGAGCCAGTGAGATCTTCTTTGGTGCCCAGTCACTTCTGATAAAACAAGCCTGGTTTTGGTAGGTGGCAATGGCAGGTAAAATTGCTGTCTCTGTCCTGTGAGCACTTCACTGACCCAAATGACAGCCTCTCTATACACCCTTCTGGCTTGTGGTTGTTGTCAGGAGGAATGCTGGGCAGAAATGAGACAGACATTTCTAATAAGTCCAAAAGTTTGAAAATTTCATATTAGTTTTATACTTCAGTTTGTGTTGCCATGGTTGCACACACACTCTTGATGTATTTAATGTTACCTTAAACTGGTCCTTGCCAAAGGCAGCACAGAAACACATATAGTTTGAATTTTGCATGGTTGGTGATATTTGCATCCTAAATATTTATAAACATTTCAAAGGCATGTTTGAACTTAAGAAGGGTTGCCCACAACATTTTTCCAAAAAGTTTTTATATTTTTGACTGGGTTAGCACTGACTGTTGTGAGAGCACAATGCCACTCAAGACTATGCAATTTTTCGGAAACTGTCACAGTTCCAGACAAACCAAGTCACTGGTCAGTGCTGCTGGACTGCTGCAGGTTGAGGAGCCTTTAAAGCCCAGGTCAAATGCGCAGCTTAAGTAAAGGAAAGTTGCTTTAATTGAGGTTGAAGATACCCAATACCAGCTTGCTAGTAGGAGGCTGGGCTGTGATCTGAGACCTGCTAATATAGTTCCACTGAGAAGATTCTTGAGAGGTAAATGAAGTGATACTCAGATATGTAAATGCAATTGAGATTAGTTGTAAACGAGACTTTACAGATCATGGGAGGTCATAAGCTGAATATGTGGGCTGGGTGATGGTCTCAGGTACTTGGGCACCTTCCTTCAACGAAACAATCCTGGTGCATGCACTCTGTACACAGCATCCAGTTATTTATGAATAATTATAATAACTAAATATATGAAATTCAGTTGTCCTTGATTACCTGATTCGTGCCCAGCACAAAGCCAGGACTGACAGGGTACATGGAAAGGGAAAACATTGCAATGGGAAGAGAAAGATGGTGGAGCTGTTAAGCCAGTAGGCTCCTGGGTTCTTACATTCTTCCTGAGAGTTTTTTAGGATTTCTGAGTTACAAAGAAGGAGTTAATTTAAAGTCTTTATAAAGTTTCCTGAAAGTCCAATAAGTCTTCTCATAGTACCTTTAGGGTATTCTACATTTAGGGCCAGTGATATACTTCTTCCCACTCTTCCTTGCAGATGTATGAAACAGTGAGGTGAACAGCTCATTTTGTAAAAGGCTGTCTATCCTACACCTTTCACATACTTTGACTGAATTCTTGGCTGAACCTGTGTGGAGTAATTTTTTTAATTTTATTTTTTTTTAATTCCTCAGAAACATGTACAACCTGATGTGTGTGGAGGAAAATGTGTGAAAAGGGGGAAAACCCCCCTATTTTGTCTTTTTTCTGTCCACAGACCCCTGTTAAAAAATATTCAATTGATGCAGTACAGACTTTTTACTGTCTGACAAGAAGTCAACTGTGAATTCACTTCAGTAAAGTTTTAATGATGAATTGTACTATAGGAAAAACAAATATTTAAAATCAGAAAACCATGTATGCATTATTTAAATGTGAAAGCTACTTATTTTCATGTGCAAATGACTACCACCTGGAACTTTAGCACTATTTTTTAAAAATAAGATATATTAATAAAATTGCCAAATATCTTTAAAATCTGATCATATGCTTTGAAATTGAATATGGGTTTAGAATTTCCTGCTAATAATTTAGAGTTGTTAATGCGTAATATTGAATTGTTGTTGTTCAGAGAACAGTTTTTAATGTGTCTTGCTTGCATGAAGAGAGAAGCATTTTTCCCAGCTAGTCTTCTGAAATCAATTTCACATTTCTAAAACAAACTGATGTGCTTTTTATTCCTGGAGCATACACAGACACTAAAAATTCAACACTGTCTTTTCTGGCAAGGCAGGAGCATATTAGTCGGAACAAGAGTTTAAAACCTTCAACCTACAGCTTTCAACCTGCAACTTAACAGCTCTCTTTTGGTGCAAGACCAGGGTATTTGATTCCCTCTAAGTGACCCTAGGAGTTGAAAGGTTGGCCCTGCTTCCTTTGTGTGATTTCAGATCCATGTCACACTTCAAATCAAGCTTCACAGCCAGTACAGCCAAAAAGGCTTTACATCACAACACTGGAGAGAAAAAGAGTGCTCCAATGAGATCAAAACTTTAAAAGGCCTCCCTGTGTGGTCTAGGTGCAGTAGCCAAGCAATCCTGGCCAGATCTCCAGCATCACAGTCCATTATTCTCAGCAAATGATTTCCTGCTGACAAGATGTCTCTTTGCTTCTCTGTGTGTTGTAAACAATTGCTAGTTAATACAGAGATTAATTACTGCCTCTTTATTTTTGGGCACCCATGGGCATAAAAGCCCAACTGCATACTTGCAGAAGATACTCTCATTAGTGTCACCTTAGTATTATTGATCATTCTGACATCAGTCTTCTGTAACCTTTGATCCCACATGCCTGGGGTGTATCAGGTTGATAAACCTAAATTGAAAGCACCACCAGCACGCAGTCTTATTTTTCCAGATAAGATTTTTAAAAACTTGTGAGTGAAAGGTTCTTCATCCTCCCTAGCTTTCTGCAATACTGGGTCTCAAGTCTTGCTTGACTTGCACAAATGCAATAGATTCACATATTCAAACATAACCTGAGCACTGCTAACAATGACTAAGTTTTGGAAATAATTAACAATTTCTCATGCAGTACTGGAACCATTACCTTTTATTTCCATAGAAACTTTTTGATGAATAGTAATCGAGATTGGCTGGCTGACAGAGACAGCAAGCAGTCTGTTACTGCAATACATCAGCAGTCTTACTCATGACACTTGCATGCATTATTTAAGTATTTACAGTAGAATTACTTTGCAAAACTGTAATCTGAGGCTGATGAGTATAGCAAGTTTGGGCAGCTGTAAACTACAATTTTTTTCCAAGGTTAACTGTGCTAAGCTTATAGTGCACCTGGTTACTTTTTGGTTATTCAACATGGACTTTGTTTAAAAAAGAAGAAATATTAAAAACCAGGTAGTCCAGTGGCCAGTCCCTGTTTGTTTGCAAAAAGAAAGAATGATCTGCAAGAAAAAAAGAAAATGTGGCTTCATAAAAATGACAGGTCCATTACATGAACCACACAGGTTCCCTGGTTTATGTATTCTGTGAAAACTCAACAGCTGGCATTGGCACTGTGGCTACAGAGGGACTCCAAATTTTATTTCTCTGAAAAATTTTAGATCCCAAACTCAGGCTTGTGTCCTATCATTTGCATTAGACTTTTCTATTATGTTTATTGTAGGGATGTGATCCTGTCCCTCCACTCAGTCCTGATGAGGCACATCTGGAGTGCTGTGTCCAGTTCTGGGCTCCTCAGGACAAGAGAGTCATGGAGCTCCTGGAGCAGGTCCAGTGGAGGGTGACAAAGATACTGAAGGGGCTGGAGCATTTTCCTTAAGAGGACAGGCTGAGGGAGCTGTTCAGTCTGAAGAAGAGGTGACTCAGAGGGGACCTTACCAATGCCTATGTAAAATGTAATGTAAAAATGTAAATGCATATTGCTCATAATCCATAAGTTTTATGATCTTGTAAACAGTAATTAAAAAGTCAAAGAACAAAATACCTATTGGACAATCTTTTCTTCTGACTGATAAAAAATTTTAGCATATAGAAAAGATTCTTCTCCTGACACTTTCTAAGGACTGGATTTGGGATTACTCTGCCCTGGACATGTGTTGTTGCACTGAAGAGTGTCAACATCCCATCCTCAGGCTGCGTGAGACGCCCAGCAGGAGCAAAGCTCTGCTGTAGGGACTGCTCCTTTCTTCATCAGCATCTGACTTAATGAACAGCAGGCAGGGTTTTATGGAATACTCAATTTGTAAAGAAAAAACATTTTGAAAAGGCAACGAAATCACAGGGTGGATCATTTTACTCTGTTTTCCTCAAAACTTTGAATCTCTGGATAACCCCATTCTGCTTTTGATCTGCTCCTCTGCCTCCCTAGTGCAATGTCTCTGCTTCCTCAGAAGCAGATCCCTGGCTGTACACAACTACACAATATGTGACAACATGAACAGTTGGAGAATTCCCCAGCAGTGAAATCTGCCTCGAACACCTCCTTCCTCCTGCAGAGCTTTAGGGGACTCATGATGCCCCAGGGTAGCTATGCAAGCATACAGAAGGGTTCGAGTTATGGAACTAATTAACAATTATATATATGTGTGGGTTTCATTTTTAGAGCCACTGCCATTTGGATGACTGCCTGTTTGTGTATTGTATTTTAGCAGTAAGGAGGAAAAAAATTAAGGAAGGGAAAGGAGGCAAAAAAAATAAGGAAGGGAAAGGAGGGAAAAAAATTAAGGAAGGGAAAGGAGGCAAAAAAAATAAGGAAGGGAAAGGAGGGAAAAAAATTAAGGAAGGGAAAGGAGAATGAGGGGCTTGAGGGTCTTTTGCATTGAAAATTACACTACTAGTAAAGTAACATCACTAAGTGGTGGGCTTTCTAGCAGTCCCTCAATATCCACTACAGTAGAGATTGTATTATTTGTATTTGTATGATTTTCTAGCATTTTTTAACTTGTAAATTCTTATTGGTGATTTTGAATTCAGAGTATACCTATAGTCAGAATACTGGATATTGTGCTATTATTTAATCCTTTTTTCTGCATAGAGTTTATCTGCTTGAAACATGTTTTTATATATTGCTAGATGCAAAATCAATAATAATATGGTAAATCAATATAGGTATGGCAAATGCCTTAGTCTTAGGCATAGTAGAGCTGGCTGTAGAACTACAGATACAACTTTAAAAAAAAACTTTCTGGAGGCATAATGTACTATCATTTCATTAAGAAGATATTTTAACCTTTTCTTTTCACCCTTTTCACTTTCATTTGATTTTTTTTTCNTGCCTTAGTCTTAGGCATAGTAGAGCTGGCTGTAGAACTACAGATACAACTTTAAAAAAAACTTTCTGGAGGCATAATGTACTATCATTTCATTAAGAAGATATTTTAACCTTTTCTTTTCACCCTTTTCACTTTCATTTGATTTTTTTTTTCTTGCTTTGAATTGTTTTCAAATATGGCAAGAGGTCCTCTTGATGACCAAAGTATTCTGACTTTTTAAAAATTTGTTTACAGACCCTCAAATAGATTTTGAGTGAGGGAGAAAATTGTAGTGGTATCCTATCATCCCTCACCTGAGCCATTCTGTCCCTCAGCAATTGTGATTTTCTGAATGAATTTTTAAGTGACTTATTTGCAGTAGCTGCACAGAGACAGCAGTACTGCCTTTTCCTGAACAGAAGAAAAAAGCTTCTCCTGAAGCTTCTCCTTCTCCTTTCATTGAACCTCTCCTTGCCTTCTCACCTCTGCAAAGCAGAGACAGTTCAGAACTAAAATCCATCAGCATATTTTATCAGAGGAAGTGAAGGACACAAGCCTTGTATGTTTAATATCACAGAAGAAAAGAGGCTCTCTGATTTCCACCTCAGTCTTTATATGTGAGCTGTTAAGTGCTGTACGTTTTTTAATCCCCTGAGCCTTTGTCAGTCTGATGCTGTAGAATGCAGAGAGGAAATTTAGATTTCTTTTTAAAGATTATGTTCTTAATGCTTAATAGGAAGAGCAAAGTATAAAGAAATATGTCTAAACACCTTATAGAACCACAGAATCATAGAATCAATTGGGTTGGAAGAAATTTCAAAGACTGTCTGGTTTCAACCCCCCTCCTACAGGCAGGGACACCTTTCACTAGACCAGGTTGCTCAAAGCCCATCCAAGCCCAACCTGGCCTTGAAAGCTTCCAGGGATGGGAAATCCCCAACGACTCAGGAAAACCTCTTCCAGTGTCTCACCACACTCACAGTAAAGAATTTCTTCCTAATAGCTAACCTAAATCTACCCTCTTTCAGTTTGAAGGATGTTTTGTCTGTTCTGAATGGAAAAGTATGGGCAGTGGAGTGTCTACAGGAAGGCTTAAAGGCATTTTTTAAAAATAATTTGTTGGGGCTATATGTACGTAATGTTATTATATATTGATTTTAGATAAAGATCAAGATATAATGACTCACAATTTTACAGCCTGCCATAAGCAGAAGAAAAGCTTGATGTGCTTGATATAGTTGTGTTGCTAAGGATATATTGTATGGTTCTAATCCAGCTGAGTGATAATCAAAGAAGTAAAAAACAGGTTATCAGATAGAAGTCCCTTGCCAGCCAGAGGCAGAAATCACAAGATTGCCATGTGACCAGATTAGAAATTTAATTTCTGAAATCTAAATAGGCACAAACAAAACTAATAAGTTGTTGGTGTTCACTGTCTATGAAGAGCCATCTTGAATCCAAATTCTTTGAACATTTCCTATGTCCAGCAATAAGATCTGTTGTACCGATTCCTAAACCAGTTAAACCTGCTCCTGAGTCTGACGCTTCATGACCGTGTATCTTTTGTAGTCCCTTACTGTGACTGTTGGCTGTGAATGCCAAACTTATTGTTTATTAGGTGGGCCTAAGAAACCTTTTTAAATAAGGAGCACCATTTCTTTTAGCCTTTTCTCAAGTACAGGTTTTCCCCTTCTCTTGAACTTTACCTTCTGTTGACCAAGACTAAGTAAAGATTCTGAGTTTTTGGTTGCAAGCTCTACAGCTGTACCAAGCACTCACTCAGAGTGTCTCTGGGACATGTTGTGTTTTGCATGTATAATTTCTGTGCCTTTACTGAATCCAAAGTGTATGTGGCTTTGAAAAGCAGCTGCTTCTTGTTAGTTTAGTAATTCTCTCTCAAAGTGCAAACAGATTGTGGAGTTATATTCTCCAGACCATCCCAAATATTTTGTTTCTCCTTGCCACTGTGGCTGATAACTTGTAAAAGAGTTACAGAAGATCTCTATTTTAGACTATGGGATTTTTCTGTTCTCCTGAAGGAACTTGCCAAAGATGGATAGGTCCCTTTTACCTGTGTGTGCCTATGGCATTAAGGCTTTGAAGTGAGCAGACTTCCATCAAGGATGAGTTCAGCCCTGCTGGTTTCCTTCCCTGTGTGAATGTGCCTGTGTGAGAGAATATTTATTTACAATTATGCTTGTTTCTGTAACAAAAACACTTGTTCAGATGAGAGGAAGGGGGATGAGTGGCAATAGGTGTCCAGCCCATGGGGTGAGTGACTAGAAAAAGGCAAGCAGCTCAGCAGCCCCGCTGAGCCGGCGCCTGCAGAGCAAGTGCTGCCAGGCAGGGCTGCCTAAGGCTCCTTGCTGGGGGCCACTGATCCATTGGATGAACAAGGCTCGGATCAAAGACCAGGAGACAAGCCACGTCCTTTCCCTTTCCACTTCTTTGCTATCCATTAACCCCCACATACTTTTGTCTAACAAAAATGCAGACATACACACACACAACCATCTGTCCTTCTCACTGTGTTTCGTTTTCAAGATGACTGATGAGAGAAAAACACCTTTTCTGAGATGTTCACTGATAACATATCAGATAAGTCACAAAAATAAGATCACTGTAACGTATTTCAGGATTTACTTTTTCTGTAATACATGGTCTTTCCTGTCATGAAACACACTAACAAATAGGCAGCAATGCTCTTCAGCTGCAATGCTAACTGTGAGTGACTTTTAGTGCAAGAACATTATGGAACTTGAAGTAGAAAATGCTGCAGGAAAATAATGCTGATGGATTATGGCATAACAGATCTACGTAACACAGGTCTAAGTGAGTTTCAGTCCATGTACTGGCCTCTATTTGCTCAATGATAAAGAACATGTACTGCTCATACTTAATGTACTTTTCAGGCATGCATCTGAGAATGTAAAAAAAGGAAACCATTGTCTAAATGATCTAATGACATCTCTGTTTAAGTTTTGAACTGCATGGCACTGCTGGTGAGGAATATTAACTTTAGTGCTGTGCACAAGAAAAAATGCCTATATCCAATGCAGTTTCCTGTTACCTCAAGTTTTCAGAGGTGTTTGAGCCTGTAAGTGTCTTTTAAAATCAACTTTAAATGTTAATGGATTTTTTCTGATTAATATTATCAGAAATAATATTAAACACAGGAGTGAGGGCAAAGAATTTGATTTTGCTGTAATCATGTAAATTGGAGTGGACTGTGCTACAGGGGTGGTATTTGTACGTGTTTCAAACACTGAAGTGTTTTTTTTAAAATTTACTCACAGAACAGAAATTCGGCTCATCTAAGGGCAGGATAAGATTGCACTGACTGCTCACATAGTAGTCTTGTGAGGGAGAACAATGAAAATTAGTACAGATGAGCTGTTAAATTAAGGTTAACAATTACTCAGAATATGCTATGCTGGATTTTATTGCTTGGATTTCACATGACACAAATCTGGTGAAGGTCACATTTCAGGGTCAGAGGCAGTAACTTTTCCCCAGAGAGTTTTGTCACATTCACACTGTGACTCAAGGCCAGACTGCTCTTTACACAGACCTGATGTAGAAATCCCAGGCTGAAATTGTGAGCATGTGAAAGGGACTTGCAGCTGTGCTTCTGCTATGCAGTGCTCAACGTTTCCTGGAGAAAAAGGGGGAAGAAACCTTAAGTTATCAGCAGAAATGCAAGTGCTGTGTAACATATGGTTCTGTGGGAGCCAGTCCCTTACTAACAACCCAGATTTCAAAACTGATTTTTGCTTCTGGCAAGAAGTTCAAAAACTGCACTCTAGTGTCTCTAGGTTGCTGTAACACCAGCTTTGACCATGATTTTGAAGGGTTTTGAAGGACTTTTTAAGCTGTATCAGGATCCCAAAAAGGAAAAAAAAGGTAGTGCATAACCTTCAAACTAAGCCAATTCCTTACATTCCCAGATTTCCCTCAGCTTGGAAGAGTGTGATCATAGGGAAGTTGCTATCTTTAGGTTTCTCGTGGATTTCCTGACTAGAGAGAGGAATCTTTGCTTTCCATATTAATGTGCTTTGAAGTAGTTGAATGACAATAACAGGAAATTACTGTTTTGGCAAACATCTACAATTTTCATAAAATTTGAATCAGTGACTGAATTGATAGCAGGATTTATCCTATGAGAAATGGAAGTTATATTTCACTTGCTTAATGATACTGCTTATCTTCCTTGAAACATTTCACAGCAATGTATAATATGCAATGTCCAGTAGAAAGGAAACTTTCTATATCTAGGGAATAATACTTGTATCCACTTTAATCAAATGTTAAATACTACTGTAATATGCCACTTTAAGGAGACACTTGCTCAATGTGCCCAATCCCAGCACAGACTACTCCTAATTTTCTGACATGACCTTGGAAACACTGTAAATCATTTATCCTCTCATATTCCCTACATCACTAAAAACAGAAAGGTAATTGTACCTTGCTCTGCAAAGTGTTTGCATCCACCTCTAGCAGCACTGCTGGGGAGGAACAAGTCACTTCAGGCTGTTTTCTGAAGTTGCACTGGAGTAGCATGATGTATTTTCATTTTTAAGATAATGTTACTTAAGCATTACTTGCATAACAAATTAATTTAACGCAATTGCTGTTAATGAGTTCCAATGCATGTAAGTTATACTTGCATGGAAAAAAAAGAGCCTGAAACCCAACAGTTCTCTAGCTGTGTCCTAGGTTAAAATGAAAGATGTGCCCAAAGTATGTATTCTATCACCATCTTCATGGGCTGTTGAAACTGGGTGGGGCATTATTTTCCTTATCTTCTGTTAATGGGCCCATCAATCCTGTGCTGCATGACTCATAGATAATTCCCTCCAGAAGCCATCTCTGTTCAATGGGCCATTAAGGACCCATCGCATGACTCAGAGAATGATGTCACCTCACTGTGAGATGCTCCTCCCAAGGGGAGGAGCCAAGCATTCCCACCTGGATATAATCCAGGATCTAGGACAGCATGGGAGCAGTTACCCACTGGACTCCCAGAGGACAGGAGCTACCAGACCTTTCCATGGGATCACTGCTTCAACGAGACCACTTCATTGGGATTGCTACCATCACCCTAACTAACAGGGTGCCAGGTTGTATTCTGACTCTGTCAGTGGGTTTGGTTGTTTTGGTGGGGTTTTTTTGTACTATTGCATTTATTTTATTTTATTTTACTTTACTTCTTTCATTTTGTCCTATTAAATTGTATTTCTGACTTGGAGCCTCTCACTGCTTTTCCTTTGTTCAAACCAGTACACTGTGAAGGGCTCAAGAGCTGAAAAGGGATTGATTTCTTTGTCCAGCGGCCTTTTGGCCTCTTACTTTTTTCTTCCTGGAGAACACTTGTTGACTGGGGCAGCTGTGATGGAGAAGCCCGTGGGCAATAGCCTGGGAGGGAAGGAGCACCCTCCTCCTCTCCGAGGTTCAGCCTGTGGTTATTTGATGAGCCTGAAGAAATCACCTTACCTACCGCAGCCCCACAAATTCTCCCTACAAATTAGAGGCAATAATGCTTTTCTATGCTGACTAGGAAAAAACAAATCCATATTTCATTAGCAAGGAGTGCTTAAGGGCTTGCTTCATGCAGTTAGGGAAGCACTGCATGCAGTGCAGTGTATTCTCCTGTCAGTATCCATCCATGGCTGCTTCTCTGCCTCTTTTTTTCCCCAGAACTGGGCAGATTATTCTACAATGTTTTAGACTGAGAAAAAATAAATTTTGTAGCAACTTCATGGTTCAGTTAAAGGTGCATCCTTGTACCTGTCTCAGAGAAGAGAGGCAGTCCTTTATGTCACTCATGTCTTTTTTAATATACCTACAAATTATGCTGTATGTTTTACTTATTCATTTCATCCTTGTACTTCAGAAGTGAGTTTGAAATGCTTTTCTCCTTCAAGAAAAATGTAAGCTCATTTCACTAGATGGCCCTGTATATTACTGACAGGTGTCAAAAGTGCAATTCACCTGCCAACTAGCCTCCTATGCATCTCTAGTGAAGAATTTTTACTGTTCTCAGGCTTGTATCCTTTTGTCCACTGTCTTGGGACAAAGATAACCATAGATTTAGTCTGTAAAGCCTTGATTTTCCACCTCTGGAATGGCTCACATCCAACTTGACCCTCTTAAGTGCAGTCTCTGAAACAGATGGAAATGAGGCTTGGGTTGGCATAAATCTGACCAGTGACGAGGATGGTTTGTAGCAATTTGGACTCACTAGATGTGGAAGGCAAAATATACTTGAATAATGGGAACCACACTGAGCACATCCTTCTGAGGAACACCAGCACATGCACAGGGAAGAAGAAGGAATAAAAAGGTTTTCAGAAAACTACTAATTGGGCTGACATGTTTTCAGAGGAACATGGAATGGTGGGAAAGTAACACGGCTTCCTGTTCTGCACTGCAGCATCTGAAGGCAAAGGGGATTGCTCTGAGCCTACATAAACTTCTCTGTATGATGCTTCTGGTGATCAGAGTGTGGAGTTCTGATTAATTTAACTTAAAGGTGCTTGAGAAAAAGGAATTCAGAATTCAGATATAGGGAGCTAAAAGGAGATCTGTGATATACTTTGGGTTCTGCAGACAGCTGTTGGTTTTCACCTTGAAAATTTGGAGGGAATGTTCAAAGCCTGAACACTAATGGCTTCAATAACAGGGTTCTCCTGTTATGTAAAATTATTGCTATTTACTCCACAACTCATCTACAAGTTCCTTATGGCCTTTAGTCAAATGTAAAGTTGTCTAATCTGAGTAGTTTAGGGGTTTTCTTCCTAGGATTTTTGTATAGGTCCAGTAGAGACACCTCTGCAAGTTTTTAAAATTGCAAGTTGATGTTCTGTGATGCCTAAAAAGTGCAGCTGAGCTTGTAAAGAGAGGGGGATAATGTTTTAAAAATTATTTAAGT
>VWYP01004370.1:0-10836 GCA_013400435.1 Pycnonotus jocosus
CAAGTCCTTCTCCACAGGGCTGTCTTCAATCTGTTCATCCCCCAGCACAGACACCAGAGGTCAAAACACATGACCAACCATGCCCTGGGTGGAAAGATTCAGTCATGTACCCACTTACCTGTCCATCCACCCATCCATCCTTTCACTCACCCCCACTGGGATCAAACCTGGACACACAAATCCTTTCCAATGCGAGCAGCCTTTGTCCTGACGATGACAACTCCAACACTAAATAAAACAGAGGCTCCTCCTGCCCACCTAAAACGCTCAGGTGTCACCAGTTTCCAGTCCTCTGAAGCACCAGCAACCCTTGGAAGGTCCATAAATACCCAAGTGAGAGCCACCCAGCTCCCCTCACAGCACAAAGTAAGTGAACTGTAGGAAGCAGGATAATAAAAATGGGAAAAGTAAATTAAAAGTTTTCAACAGTTCACTCCACTTTCATCAAGCAGAATGTGTTTATGGTACAGGCAGGGAATCAAAACTATTATTTTTATCTTGATATTATTTACCCTTTCACACTTGCTATTTAAATATTCCTGAAATCCCAGAAGAACCAACAATTCAAAATACCATTTGATAAATATATACACACACATATATAAAGAAGGGGAAGCACAGACTCATTCATTTTCAGATTCCCTCTTTTTTCTTTATTTTCAATTACATTTTAAGTGCTATGATATCAAGGTGCAAATTTATCAAGACACTGAATATTTATTTCTCCTCCCCTCCCAGTAGAGATTCTCCAGACACAGAGCAGGCAGGGAGACCTGGTCACACCAGAGGGATGTATGATGAGGAGTAAATGATAAGAGGTTTAAAATGTCATAAATAAATAAGCAAATTAATAAGGAGAGCTGTGAGAAAATGAATGAGGTTGCTTGCACAAGAGAGGACAGGAATAAAATACTGTAATATTGAAATCTCTGTTTTACCAGTCTCTTTAGCCAATCTCAACTAAATAATTTAGAGAATCATAAAAAACTTTGGGTTGGAAGAGACATGTAGGTTCATCCATTCTAACCTCTGCCATGGGCAGGGACAACTTCCACTATCCCAGCCTGCTCCAAGTCCCATCCAATCTGGCCTGGACCATTTTCAGGGGTGGGGCATCCACAGCTTCTCTGGGAAACCTGGTTCATTGCCTCACCACCCTGTAACTCTTGCTTTAGACACAATAACAGAAGGAAACAGGGATAGAATCTGGATCAGAAGCCTGCATCAAGCAGAACAAGTGGCTGCACTGATCAGCCTCTCCCATGTCCATCAAAGCTGCATAAGTGGTCAAGTTAATTTTTAGTTGCATTAATAAGCAAAAGCAAACCAGGAAGGTGAGAGGCCTTGGAGAGCACAAGAAGGGTGATTTGTTGTGTGGATGACCATTGGAAAGTGGGAATCAGCACATTTAACATCCTTAGAAGAAGTCCAGAAACCAGCCTGAGGATGAGAGGAAAAAAGATGTTGCAGCTGGCAAAGCTAGCAGAGCAGGAAGGCAACAAGGGGTCAGACAGCAATACCCTGACACATCAGGGATTTAAAAACCTGAATTTACATCAACACAAAGAACAGAGATTTTCCAGAAGGGTATGGGGTGATAGGACAAGGGGGAAAGTCATTGAGCTACATGAGGGTAGATTTAGATTGGATTTTAGGAAGAAATTCCTTACTGACAGAGTGGTAAGACCCTGGCACAGGGTGCCCAGAGAAGCTGTGGCTGCCCCATCCCTTGAAGTGTTCAAGGCCAGGTTGGACAGGGCTTGGACCATCCTGGGATAGTGAAAGGTGTCCTTGCCCATGGCAGGGGAGTGGAACTGGATGGTGTTTAAGATCCCGTTCCAACCCAACTCCAGAAAACATCCAGAGTTCAGCCTGGAGATGAGATGGAAAAGGGCATCACAGCTGGAGAAGACAGCAGAGCAGGAGAGCATCATGGGGTCAGACAGCAGCTGGCCTGAGTCAGTGGTGATTTAAAGACCAGAAACACCTGCAGGGACACCTGGACCACAGCAGAGCCCAGCAGGGCAGGACAGGGCCCTGTATGTTCACAGCCACACTGCAAAGGGCAAAACCAGCCTGGAAAAAGGGATAAATGCTTGATAAAGTAGCAATCTTATTGGTAAACAACAGGGAAAAAAAAAAAAGGTGGGGAAAAACCCCTCATATTTTAATCAATCCTTCCCACTCCACAGCACACAGCTAGTAAAAATTCAGGATTCAGTCTGCTGAATCCTAAACCCTTTGTGCAGAATGAAGCACAAAGCAAAACTTGAGGCTGCCACCCCACGCAAGGGTTTGCAAACAAACATCTCTTTGTTCCTGCAGCACTCCCAGACACAAGGATGCACCTCGAGCTCCAAAATGTCACAGAAAACTTCAAATGCTAACAAGCAGAGGGTTCTGCAGGGCGTATGCAGCGTGCTGGTGGCAGAATGAAAGGTGCTTTTAGCTTTCCAAACCCTCTGCTTTTTGATATGCACACAAAGACACCGAGCAGTTCCATGGGAACACGAGGTTTCCCCAGCAAAGTCCACTCCAGCGCCAGATGCCGGAGGTTAATTGTACCCCACAGCTCGGGGGAGCTTTTATTAAAAGCTTCAAACCACAAACACTTTTCCAAGTACAAAAGCAATGAAAAAAAAAGTTTCTGCAGTCAGCCGAGGGCCGCTGCAGAAAGCAGCACTTTGTACATTTAAAAGTGGTTTTATTTCCTCTCCTTGTACTTCCAAATCCATCCCACTGCCTCAAGCTCCTGAATTAGCCTGGAAGGGGGAAAAAAATAACAAATAAACAACATCACACCCTCTGTGAGGTTGAAACTGAGACAAAACCTGGCAGGTAACAACCCAGGAGCAGTTCCCAACATTGTCATTGTGCTGGAAATGGATAAATCAGGATTTCTTTGGGACAGTGGCAAACTGGGTGCAGGAACATCCCATCCTCACCCAGTCACCGGTGACATGGGACACAGGTGTGGTGCACAGCACTCACACGTGTCTGTCCCTGCTCACAGCCCTGGACAAGGCTAGCCATGTCCCCAAATCACTCATTACACACATAACACGCTGTGCAACAGCACACACAGTCCCCAGTTTCCACCCAGAGTCCCTGTGCCAGCCCTGTCCCTATGTCACACACCCCCCGAGGTTGTGCCAGCCCAGCTCTGTCCCCATGTTAGACACTGCCCCCTGTGCCAGGCCAGTCCTGTCCCCATGTCACACCACCCTGTGCTGGCCCTGTCCCCTCGTCACATGCACACCCCAAACTCTGCCAGGCCAGGCTGTCACCCTGTCACACACATACCCCCTGTGGCAGGCTCTGTCCCCATGTCACCATGTTACACACCCCCTGTGCCAGGCCAGACCTGTCCCCAAGTCACACACACACAGAGCTGTCCCCGTGTCACACACACACAGGCCAGCCCTGTCCCCATGTCACACACACACACAGAGCTGTCCCCGTGTCACACACGCCCAGGCCAGCCTGTCCCCATGTCACATACACACACAGAGCTGTCCCCGTGCCACACGCCCAGGCCAGCCCTGTCCCCAAGTCACACACACACAGAGCTGCCCCCGTGTCACACACGCCCAGGCCAGCCTGTCCCTATGTCACACACAGAGCTGTCCCCGTGTCACAGACACCCAGGCCACCCTTCCCCATGTCACACACACGCAAAGTGCCAGGCCAGCCCTATCCCCATGTACACACTCGCCCCACCCAACCTGTGCCAGGCCAGTCCTCTCCTCATGTCGCACGCCCATACACAGTGCCAGGCCATCCCTGTCCCCATGTCACACACACACACCTGTCCTCGTGTCACACAAACCCCCAGCGCCAGGCCAGCGCTGTCCCCGTGCCACACAGACCCAGTGCCACCCTTGTCCCCACGTTCCCAGCCCGTGTCACCCTCCTGTCCCCACGGCCGGACCGGCGCACGTCCCTCACCTGCCGCCGCGCGCCCGTCACCGCCGGCACCCAAACATCACGTGATCGCTGCGGCCCCGCCCATCACGGCCACGTGTCCCTCCCTCCCCCCCATCATTGTAGTCCTCACCCCGCAGGTGCCGCCGGCCTCTCTCCCCTTTTTGGACTACAACTCCCAGAGTGCACCGCGACGCAGCGTTTCGTCCGCTTCACCCGACAACCAATCGACGGAGGGGACGGCCCGAGGGGGGCCCCGCCCACCTCACTTCAGCACCACCCTCTTCGGGGCGCGGCCCGGGGCATCCCCTCAGGAGCCGCCTCGGGGGATGTTCTGGCTCCAGGTACTCCTCATCCTCGCTGCCCTCCTCACCTTCCCCCTCCTCGGTGGGGAACCCCAGGAACAGCTGAGGGAGCTTGATGTGTTTATTCTATAGAAAGGGGTCTCAGGGGCCACCTCATCACTCTACAGAAGGGTGTAGCCGGGAGAGGGGCTGGTCTCGTCTCCCAATTAACAAGAGAGAACGTAAAAGGAAACGATATCAAGTTGCACCAGACTGGGTTCAAGTTGGATATTAGGAAAAAAATTCTTCACTGGAAGGCTGGTCTAGCATTGTAAAGGGCAAGTAGTGGATTCACCTTTCCCTGGAAATGCTNTACAGAAGGGTGTAGCCGGGAGAGGGGCTGGTCTCGTCTCCCAATTAACAAGAGAGAACGTAAAAGGAAACGATATCAAGTTGCACCAGACTGGGTCCAAGTTGGATATTAGGAAAAAAATTCTTCACTGGAAGGCTGGTCTAGCATTGTAAAGGGCAAGTAGTGGATTCACCTTTCCCTGGAAATGCTCAAATAAAGTGTAGATGTGGCACTTGAGGACAGGGTTTAGTGGTAAATTTGGCAGTACTGGGTGAATGGTTGGTACCCAGTGATCTTTCCGGTCTTTTCCAACCTTAATGATTCCATGATTCTCTGACAGGTCTGTGCCCTCCTTCTTAGTCACACAGTGCCCAGGGCACTGCTCACAGAAATAAATGAATAAACCCCACCAACCCCTTGCTACTAAAGCCACTAATTCTCTCCAAAACACCACAAATTGCAGCCGACACTGGAGGTTCACCCAGCCAAAGTGCTTTGATAGAGCAGTCTGGAGTACAACTGTACCTGAGAGGAGTTTGCTTTTTATTTGCCGAGCGACAGCAGCTTTATGTGGTGGCTGGCTTGCAAAAGGAGTTATAAAGAGGATTTTCTTGATAGAGCCTTTAACCAACAATTCATTTTAACAAGGGACTGACAAGCCAGCTGCCTGTTCAGAAATGGAGTTCTGCACCAGTAGCCCTGCTGAAAAAAAGCTTTAAAAGGGTTGAGGGGCCACCTGAGCCTCCATAAACTTCAGGGTTTTACAGCACTGAACTGCTATCGGAGCAGTTTCCTCCATCTTTTGCTGCATTGATAATCATTTATTTCTGTGGACTCTAAGGAAAATCCCTTAGGAGAAGGGACATAAAAATATACTGATAACGAAATACAGCTGTCTGGTTGTTGTCTGCAAAATCCTCTGGCTACAGCTACATGTGCAACATCCTGTGTCTTGCTGGGTGGGTTTTTTTTGGTGGGGGAGGAAGAGTGAGTTAATCCTGCAAGAAGTATAGATTACATTTCAAAAACCACTGTGAAAATTTTGCAGTAATTTTCAGCACAAATCATATTTACCTCCAGCGTGAGCCTCATGAAAGTAAATAAGAAAAGAAATATATAAACACGTGCCAACATAAAGCAGCCCGAGTATTCCAAGGGACAGCATTCATAAAAATTACAGTGGGATAAATCTCATATGACTGCTTTGGTTTGCAGGCTGCATCTTGCTGGTTTTGCATTTTGGAGCTGGAGAAATACTGCTTAATCAATACGTGCGTTATTCATACAATAATAATGCTGCACATTCTCTTGGGACATTTTTCTTCTGAGGAATTTGAGCTGTTGCAAACCTTCTCATTGTGTGCAGCAGGGCTGGTCCTTGTTATTAACAGCTGCTTATTGATCTGTAACAGCTTTTAGAAACACCGAGGGTGGGTTTTTGGCATGGCGTGGAAGTCGGGTCTTTTACATAAGCAAGGCAAGGCATTGTGCGTCATTATGATGTTGCTTTCTCTGAATTTAGGGGGAAAAAAAAGAATCAAAACAAATAATTAACAGCTTTGTTCCATCCCACAGTGATAACATCTATAAATCTGAAAATTTAGAGTCAGCTGTATAGGAACCAAAAGCTCCAGGGGCCAAAATTTTATTAAAACAGCTTAATCTTCATGTTTCTCATCTTTTAGTGGGAGGCAGTTGCCTGTTTGCCAGCTGCTGTGTGGCGTTTCCCAAGGTGGAGGCAGCGATTTCATTCCACATGAACAAAACTCCTGAGGGTCAGACTCATGTACCTGGAGGGGTTTGGCAAATGTGACTTGGGGGTGAAGTTGTCAGTGGGTTTCTGCTTTGGAAAACTGCCCCCATTCCTCTGTGAAGATGAAATGGAGGATCTCTTAACAGAATTTAGATAAACTCAGCTGTGATGCTTTCACCTCACCCCTGCTGGGGTGATTACCCACTTAGGTTGGCTGTGTCTTCAGGGAATTCCTTCCACTCCTTGGAAGGAGTTTTCTTTTGGCTCACAGGTTTATTTTGTGAATCATCTTAAATCATAACCTCTTAATAGCTGGGCTATTGAAGTATTTATGGAAAGGTAATCCAATTGTTTATCCTCTTGGTTGCTTTTCTACAAAGCAGGAGACGCCAGACAAATAACTTGCATTAAATAAAGTGGGGGGTTTAGGTTATAATTTGGATTATGTTCTTAACATCGGGTATGTAATCTAAGGTGCTATTTACTTCTGTCTTGTTTTGGATTGACTGGAAGAGTTGATAAATTCAGGAAGAGTGAGGTAACTAAAAAATATTTCACAAGAAAGTGTCAGTGAGTGCCTAATTTATCCCATTAGGACACAGATGTAAACATGGCAGCAAAACCATCAGGGAAGAAAACGATCAGTTTATCATTGGATGTTTGTATGAAACATGTACAAATAAATTTCTCCAGATTTTAAAGTGTTCTAGGAATTATTTATTTAGAGTAGTTTTATATTTCTGCTTAAGGAGTTTCCATTTTAAAAACCCAAACAAACAAAAAACAGACAAAACCAACAAAAGCCCCCAACCTAAACAAACAAAACACTCCAAAACAACAACAAAAACCCAACCAAACAAAACAAACAAAAACTCAAACAAAACTCCACAAAATTTCTTTTCAGAAGTTTCTTTCTTTGTTTGGTTCAGTTTATTTTCAGATTTAAATAAGAAATTATTTCTCCCTTTCCTTCCCAGATTTCTACCTTCTTTTACTATATTTTTCTGGCTCTTTTCAGTTATTAGGCTTGGCTTGTGGCTTTCCTGAAGACTGCTGGGGGAAAAAAAAAAGTGTTTTTTTTTTCACAGGACTCAACTTTTCAATGCTGAATTAATTGGCCAATAACACAGTTCGAAAAGCACTTTTTTTCTTTGATAAAAATGCTTTTTTTCCACTCAAATGCCTTACACGCCAAACCAGTCAACTGCAAGGAGCACAGCAACAAACACAAGTTGGCCTGAATGCTTCACAAAACCAAGGCTGGCTCTTATTTCCTATTTCCAGACATTCATCCAGTTACCTAAGATTCCCTGAAAACAGCACAGCTCAGAGAGCTTATCACAGCACATCCATATGTTGTTACCTGTGAGCAATTTAATAAAAAAGATATTATAGCAACAATAAAAGGAGTCTGGAAAAAGCCAGCTAATCCCCCAACAACCTTATTTCAGTCTATTTAAAGTCCAAGAGAGACTTGAATTCCAGGACTGAGCAAAATCTGGCATAAAACAGATGTTTTCATCAAGTACTGCAGTGGCAGCAATACATGTCCCAAGCTAGTGACTACCTGGCAGGACTGGTACGTCACAAGGAGGAATCATGAGCCATAAAGGAATGATTTTCAATACTTTGTGCATTCCTTCATCAGTTACATCTGGTTATAGCTGCAATAGCTGTGGATTTTAGTGGCACTCCACCTGGATTTATCTGAGCGCTGCTACATTTGACCCTTCGTTTTCTGGAGGCGTCTGACTGCATCTGAATTAGGGAAATAAAAGCCACGAGCCAATATAAAAAACGTTGTCTCCGAGGCAGTGATAAGTCAATCACCTCATCAATAGAGCGTGTCCAATACTCACAGTAATCCCGGTGATCAGTTTTGCTTATGGAAGCTGGAGATATTAAATCGAGCTCGGAGCAGGGATGACGAGTGGCAGCTGAAAGTGATGTTGACAGAGCTAAAGGAGCCCATGCTGAGAGCAACAGATGTAACACAACGGTGAGGGAACAGGGCTAAACCGAGCTGGTGGCGAGGAAAACTCAGAGGTCGGAACGAATCCCTCACTCCACTTAACTCCGTGACAAAACACCGGTGATCTTTCGCTCGGTTCAGCAGTGCTGCACCTGGATAATCAGGAGGCAAAATTGGAGAACACAGAGGAGCCATGGCCCAGCAGCTGCAGGCACGAAGGATGCAAGGAAAACACTGCAAAGAGTGAATTGAGGGAGATTTCTGCTCTGAAAAAAATCTCAGTGTCTGCTCCTTCCCTATGACAATTCTTCTCCAAGGCTGGGTTGTATGTGACTCTGAGCAACCTGGTCTAGTGGAAGGTGCCCCTGCCCATGGCAGAGGGGGTGGATTGGGATAATCTTAAGGTCTCTTCCAACCCAAACCATTCTGGGGCATCTAAAGGCATTAAAGCATCCAGAGCATAACTGAAAACCTCCTTTTTATGTTGCACTTGTGAAATAATGAGCCTGAAAAAGGAATCCCTGAAATATAAGTGGGTGTACAGGAAAATAAGGAAATAGAAAAAAAATTAGAAAATAGGAAATAAGAAAAACATCTGTATTTAAAACATCTCATTCTGGTTTAATTCATCATCTGGTTTTAAGGCTGATTTCCCTCTACCAGAATTAAGTCTCTATTTGGTTATTGTTATTAAAACTGCAGTTACTACCTCTCATTAGTCAGGAATTGTTCTTCCTGCCTCTGCTCTCATCCAGTTAATAGTTTTCTTCCTCCGAATTACACATTTTCAAAGGTAAAAGGTTTTCTACACATTTGTACTACATAATGTTGCCCTTAAAGCCATGGTTTAGTGATGGATTTGGCAATGCATGACTTGGCAATGCTGGCTTCATGCTTGGACTCGATGATCTTGGAGGTCCTTTCCAACCTTAATGATCCTGTGATTTTATCATTCTGTGCATCTCTCACAACAGATTATAACTCTGTTCAAACTACAAATGCCACTGCAGAATCATTTTAAAATAGTAACACTGGTCTCTGAGGCATGTGAGAAAATCTTCCATTTCCTGAAGAAAAATTTTTAAATGCCCAAAGACACAAACAAAATTTTGTGTATTCAATGCCCAAAGCAAAAGTGCTTTTTCCATTGTTTATAAGGACTGAGCAGAACTTATGTTGAAGTTTCTATCCACATTATAAGTCCAAAAGTCCGAAAAACAACAGCAAGAAAGATCCAAGATCTAGGCAATGTTATTACAAACAGAGATTGAAAGAGATGAGTGTGGTGAATCTAGAAAATTGAAGATCTGGGGAAATGGGAATAACTTTTCTAATACATGAAGCCTTGCTGCAAAAAGAAACAGAAAAACTGTTCTCCATGCCCACTGAGGATAGGTCAAGAAGCCATTGGCTTAAATTGGCTTGGATTGCTGGGAGAAGATTTAATTTAGATATGAAAAGTGACTATCTGGTATTAAGGTTTGTAAAGCACTTGTACAAACTACCTGGGAAGGCCTGGAATTTTGGCTGCTGGAAGTTTTCAAAACCAGATTGAATCATAAATCATCAGTGGAAGTGGGGTTTTTTGTGATGGTTGAGATGATGTGGGGATGGACCAAAGAGTCTCCTGAAGCCCCTGTATCCTGTAGGGCAATCTATTCTCTTGGACAATCAATTCCCTCTTCAGTGGGAAGGGTTGGATTGATTAAGCCCATAAGAAATTCAAACCCATTCTGCTTTAAAATAAACACTTTTTAAAAATCAGTGTTTAGACTCACCTACATTTGATCAATCTGCTCCCCTCACCAAAAGTGGGTGCCAAAAGAGCACAGGGGAAATTCTTATGACCACTCTGCCAATCTCCAACTACTGTCAGTCCTGAGATTTCTCTGCCCTGTTGTGATCCTTGCTGGTTCCTTCCTCCAGCTCCCACCCAGATTTAAGCCTGTAAAAATGTCCATTTATATTTTTTATGACTGACACTTGCTCCGTGAAGAACCTTCTTTGTTTTATTTTAATTCCCATTGCTTTCATTTAAAGACACGAGTCCTTGCGCTAGAAGAAACCAAATTGTTACTCCCACTCTTTGTTTCCTTCCTTTAAAACATTATTTATATCACTCAAGACCAGATAAGAGTATGATATTATCCCAAGGCTGCTTATTTCCTTTAAATATCTTCTGTTAAACCTTTTTGTGGACAGCCAAAATAGTTTTCCTGGGTTATTGACACCCTTTTAACTCATTAAAAAAACCCAAGAATTTTTTAAGGTGCAATTAACCAGAAGTGAAACCTTTTCACCTTCCTTCATCAAAGTTTCAGATAACTTGTCTGGTTCAGATGTCAGGTTTATAAGTTTGCAGTTCCCTGGATCTGTCCTGGATCCTCTCCAGTCTTCACATACCAAGGACACTTTAAGTGAAACATTGCACATTGTTGTTAATAATTCAGATATTTAATTTTTTATTTGCTCTAAAACTCTTGGGTAAATATATCCAGCCTTGCTGTTTTGTCTGTGGTTATTCTGTCATTTTAATCCATTTTTTTTTTCC
>VWYP01004372.1:4471-26483 GCA_013400435.1 Pycnonotus jocosus
GAGGAGCATCGTGCGGCACCGGGCGGCGAGTGAGGACTGCCCGCCCCGGAACCGCGCTCCGCTTCCGGCCCCGGCGGGCACCGCGCGGCCACGGCGCCACGGGTTCGAGTCCCGGCCCCGCTGAGGCCGCGGGTTCGAGTCCCGGCCCCGCTGAGACCGCAAGTTCGAGTCCCAGCCTCAGGGAGACCGCAAGTTCGAGTCCCGGCCCCGCCAGTACGAAGCTTACCAACGGGGTGCCTGGCTCCTGGGATCCCTGACAATGGAAGGGGCAGGGATGGCACGGACAGAGCACCGTACAAGTCCCTTCTCGGGTGAAGGCACAAAGAGAGCTTTAGGAATGTGAGACATGCACAGGTTTTATCCCAGACATCAGCCCACTCCTAATTAGGACTGCCAGTGTTCAGGCCACAGTGTGGCAGTCTCCTCCTCAGAAGAAAAAATGAGTGTTTGGGGGCTTTTTGCTCCTTGAGCAATGTGTATTTCAGAGGAAAGACCGACAAAGGCAGTGTTTCCTGGCACCAAGTCTTCCCCTTGTCCAAAAGCTGGCACTAGTGACGACTATTGAGGAGAAGCACAGAAGGCCCATTTGCTGCTCACTGCAAGGCAGGAGAAGGAGAACATCTGTACCACCCCATCAAATTGATACCACCTCATCAAAGGACCAGAAGTTTAACTCCCAATTCCCCTCAGGCATCTGAGCACTGCACATGTAAATGGCAGCGTCCATTCTGCACAAGGAGCACAGATTCACTGTGCTACTTTCACATCTTTAATCCCAGACTGCTGACAATGAACACACTCCCATGAGGACCATAAACACCAGGTCTGGTCCTGAACTGTCCCACGGTCATTTGTTCTGAGCCTCACAAAACAACACGCAGGATTCGGATTTTTACCATCACTTCTTTATTCCGGATAAAAACATACAAAATCCAATCTGAATAAATACCCATCCCCTTCCTTAAGCACACTTCAATGATCCTGCATATAAAAAAGCATGGTTATACACATATCCATTAAAATTTTAAAATTATTTTTTTTAAAAATAAAGTCTTTGAAGGCGAAGCTGCTCCCACATCCATGGGTCAGTCCTTGGCTGTCCTGAGCTTCCTGCAGAAATATTCGGGCGCGGCCTCGTGCAGCCACTCTGCGTCCACCACGCACAGGTCACGCATGTAGCACTTGTTGGTGCACAGCAGCCCGTTGTACACCACGCAGGCCGGCCTGCCCTGGAACAGCACCGAGGAGGGGTGGATGGCCATGGCCTGGTGCGAGTCCACGGTGCCGTAGGAGCCGTCGGGCCGCAGCTCGGCCGCGTTCATGAACAGGCTGTGGGCCAGGCAGCGCCGCACGCTGCCCGTGTCCCCGCGGCAGGACTCCAGAGGCATCGACAGCTGGGGGACACGGGAGTGAGTGAGAACAACCTGCACCCTCCATGGGGACACAGCCCCTGGTGTGGTTTGGTTTCCATTTAAATGGTTTGTTCTGTTGTTGCCCAGTTATAATAGTTCCTCTCTGGTTGTGCCCTGCTATGGAGCTGTCAGTTTTCCCTAGCCCTGCCTCCTATTCCTGATTGTTCCATGCCAATATCCTAAGTTGCCTCCCACCTCCCTTGTCAATCTATTGTTGTGTTTGCCCCTTTTTCCAGAAGGTTCTATGTTCTTTGACGCCTGATTGGTGGTCCACAGTTGTACCCTCCCTCTCTATTACCTCACTAGTTATCATATCACCCAATCCTCCAAGCCTTCCTCTGCTTTCTCCCCATTCACCAGAGCTCTGTCCCCTCCCTGAGATCCTCTTCCCTTTATAAGCCCATGCATTCCTTTGTTCATTGTTCAATGTGCTTTGTCTCCCTTATGGAAATAAACCCTCCTGGAGACTCAAGCATTTAGACCTCCTCTCATTCTTCACCTTCACCTCAACTCCTGCCAGCAACTGCTGTGGGGCTTCTGCCTCACTGAGACGCTGCCTGGGTGCTGTGCTCCTGGGGCTGTGTCCCCACTGTGCGTGGTGCCAGTGACCTGAGCTAGCTGCAGCTGGGAGTACTCCAAAAGGCACTGCCTCAAGCCCCATTTCACTGGGCTCTCTTCAGAAATCCTGGGGGATTTTCCTGTGTCAGAACTGGGAATTCAGCTTGAGTGGATGCTAGGCTAACCCAGACTAAGAGCCAACAAAATGGATCATCATTCTCCTTCTGGAAGTTGGAGTTTAATGCTCCTGGATGGATTTGGTTTAAGGAGTTTTCTGGAAGTGAGTTTAAGGCCAATCAGCATTCACAAATGATATCCCAGAGGATGGCTCCCATGTCACTACAGACTGCCAGGGGTTCAGTGGCAGCTCCCACGCTGTGCCCAGCAGCAACAGCACTGAGGGGAAGCTGCTGCCACACTGAATGCCTGACTCCATGAAGAAGCCAGCCAGAACAGGCTGCCGAGGCTGACAGCACTCTGTGGCACACACAGTGCAGTCCCACCTGCTTTAGAGCAGGAAAAACCCTTAGGAAAACCTGTCCTGTCCTTGAGAAGTCGTCTTCAGAGGTTCCCATTTCTCCTTGACCCATTAAGCCCTGCAGCTTTTAAGATCTTGCAACTGCACAGTCAGGAATTTTAGCCAGCTCTTTACAGGAGACTGAAAACAACCCCACATTTTCTCACTCCTGGGACTTGGTGCACAGTAACATCAGTTTGGAGACAATCAGGAAAATACCAACAGATGAAACAGAAATAGAATATGGAAGCAAGTTACCTTTACACAAATGTCCCTGAGCTGAGCTCTGACTTCTGCCATCAGCTTCATGTTCCTGCCATTGATAAAATTCTCTTTGCACCATCCCTGCAGCAGAGATACTGTGAGTTAGAAGGGGATATTTCTTCACTCCAGGGGCAGGACAGCCTTTGGATACCATGAAAAGCAGAACTGCCCCTTCAATCTGCCTCAGAGAAAAGGTGCTGACACCTTTCCTGGTCATATTTCTATCCCCCTTCACTCCTCTGTGTCTGGATTCCCTCCCACAGTGCTCAGAAACAGCATGTCGTGGTTCTTTCCCCACTCAGAGCTGCTCTGCAAGGCCACCAAGAGCTGCAGAACAGCACCTGCTATCCCAAAGGTGGTGAAAACAAATCAGGTAAGAATGACAGGTACTGCAAGGAATGGGGTGCATGAGTCCATAGATCCACAAATTAATATGAGAGGTTGATAGGGTAGGATAAACCCAAATCTGCTTTTAAATGTGCTCAGTGTTTTTCCAATGAATCCTGTCACAGAAAACATCCAGATATTTATCATCAAGTCTCAACACTCTCCCACTCTCTTCTGTTTCCAGCTGGAAGCAGAGAAGGAAGAGCCCTGGTTGTGATTACAGAACTGGCCCCACAAAGCTTTGCCAGAGCTTTCTGTAGGAATCTTCGTTACTGAACTTCCTCCAATTCCTCAGCTGTAAAGGATGAGCCCTCTTTTCTCTCTGCTTTGGAGGATGCCTGTGCCACCAGCCATGGAAGATGCAGGTGTCACTCTGCTCTCTGCTAAAAACCCTTCGCTCAGACAGCCCTGGCAGCCTCAGATGAACCCACCTGGTGCCCGTTGACGTTCTTGTAGGCCCTGTACACGTTGAGCAGGGTCAGATGATCCCCCTCACTGGAGATGAATTTCTTCCTGACAGCCTGCACCTCCTCCCGCTGGGCAGGGGGGTTGTGGAGGACACTGTCCACTGATAACAGTGACACGATGGTCAGGATCTCCTCTGCACAGTGGAACTTGGGGGACAGGAGGATGGCCTGCACAGACACAACAAAACTCATCTTTGCTCGACCAAATTCACTCCAGCTGGGCAGATCTTTGTGCTCCCTGGCAGTCCAGGAACTCGGCCAAACATTGCTTAGGACAATCTCATAAACATCTGTGCACAGGAACAGCTGTAAATCCTCTGATGGGCTCACCAAGCATCTTAAACAGAAGGCCAGGCTCCTTCCTGAGACTGACCAGTGCATAACCAGTACACAGTGACTGAAACCAACTACAGCAACAGACATTTCATGGACCTGCTAAGCAATCATAAAAATTGCAAGCAAATCTGCCTTGTTCACCTTCAGAGGTGCCAGAATTCTCTTTTAGAAAACTTCCCTGAATTTAACAAAAATTTACAAGCAATCCAGCAAAAGGGCTGTAAATTATGTATATTAATGTACAGCAAATATACCAGTACACCTGCAAACACTCCAAATTTCACACCTTGCTTAAGGGTTTGAAAGAGGAACATCAATGGTACAGAGATGAGTACATGAGATTAAAGAAGTTAATTTTTCTGCAGTTTTTACCTTGGAGAACTTTGGATCCAGTGGAAAGGCTGCCATTTTCTTTCCCAGGGGGGTCAGGACAAGCTGACCTTCCTTTTGGGTCACAGCTCCCAGCAGGTCCAGCTGATCAACTGCTGCTTGAATAGCATCTGCCAAAACAAGGACATAGGGCTGTGAGGCCTCCTGCCTCCCACTGAGGGATGTGAAGGATCAGTTGGTTCCATCACTGCCTCCTTCCCCTAGCCAGAGGGACAAATACTTTCCATTTAGAGAAATCAGTGTCCCAAAATGTGGTTTATCCTTCTCTATCCAGGAGAACAAGCACCTTTCCCCATTTACTCTGGCTTCCCTTGGCAGTCAGGGCATGCCTTCATGTTGTGTTTTTATGACACCTTATGACTCAAAACTGCTCTCTGCTCTTTTTCCCCAAGGCTGCCTTTGTAGCCACTTACCAGGAGATGGTTTGGACATGAAGTCAAAGGTGAGCACATTGGGAATTTTCAGGGCCAGGAGCTGAAGCACCACACTGGCCAGGTTACACCTGCATAGGCAGAAAAAAACAATTGAGATACTTATTTTATTTTATTCTTTTTTCATAGAGGCTGAGTTAAGAGTCTCAGGCCTATGTTGCAGCTTGACAGAGACTAGTCTGATGCTGCTGGTGAAGGCTACACTCCTAAACCAGGAAGAGGCAAGTCCAAGATCTGGAGGACAGTCAGAAGAACTATTGCCTCATGTGTTTGGAGACTCAGTGCCCAACTGTCCACCCTGAGCAAATGTTTCCCAGTTTTTCTGTTTAGTCCCCACACTTCCATTTTTCTCAAGTCACCCCGTCAGCCCCTAGATCCAGCTTTGCTGCTCAGTTCTTCCCACATCTCCACCTGTAAAAGAGCTATGGCAAGGAGTGTGATGGCTCTGTCCTCACCTCTGTATCTCAGGTGTTGTCATTTCATCAAACTTTTCAAAGTCCTCCTCAGTGTAGAGCCGGTAGCAGGTCCCGCTCTCCTGTCTCCCTGCTCTCCCTGTGCGCTGCCAAGCCTGAGCCTTGGACACCTGCTGCACTGCCAGCACCTCCAGGCCAGTTTCTGGGCATGGAAAAGCATCACCTCAGTCAGTGCCTGAGTAAGGCACAGCTTTGGAAAACACAGAGCATTCACAGTAAGAATTCCCAGGGTTTGCCATTCAAATATGGCTCAGAGCTCACTTGGTTCAGCACTCTGAAGCACAGTGAACTATCCCACGCTGTGTCCATGAAGAGAAGATTCACATCTGACAGATTTTTACCCCCTCATGGCTGATACTCATAAAACCCCACAAAAAAACCACCAAACCCCACAGCCCAAACCCGAGACATCCATTTAAACAGCACGGAGGGTGCTTGAAATCCTCTTTCAGTGGCGTTTATGGCCTCCAGTAACTTCTACAAACCCAAACCCAATCTTGGCCCTGCTCCTCCTCAGAATTCCTCACCAGGGCTGTACTTCTTGGCTTTGACCATGCCTGTGTCCACAACGAATTTTATCCCCGCAATGGTGATGGAGGTTTCTGCGATGTTGGTGGAGAGGATCACTTTGCGACAGCCCTGGGGAAATCAAACCCAGGCCAAGGCCACCTTAGAGCAGCTGTAACACAGGAATTCTGCTGCTTCTGGCCAGTGTGGGGCAAGCCCTGCCCCACATTGTGAGCACAAACTGAGCTTGCTGTGCCAGCTCTCAGAAATTAAGGCAATCTCCAGTTTCTAATCAGCTTCTAAAACATGTGCCAGCATTTGCAACAAAATGCACCACCAGAACAGCTGTTCTCAATACAGCTTTCAACAATTTTGGTTTCATTTCTGGCACAGCATTTGTGTTCTTATTATCTGCTGAGTAGGTACAAAAGAACCCAAGGCAGCACAAATTGCTTTTCTTACGGCCCTAACAAACATTCTCAGGTTTTCAGCTTTCTCACTATTTCCCCCATTAGCTGCTGTAGATTTTTTGTGATAGGGACAAAAAAATCCCTATGAAATAGGAGAAATTTAAATTCCTGTGCCCTTTTCACTCCCTCTAATCCTTCCTTCTTTTTATGATCCCAAATGACTTACTGGATGCATCTGCCAAAACCATCACAGTTGCAGTGTCTCATATCACACTGGAACCACTCAGCCTAAAGCCAGTGGAGACTTACTATCAGTACAGACTGCTTTAGCCCATTAAAGTCCATGTGTTTCTTCCAAAAATTCAAGGAAGCAAACAAGTAACAGGTGTTGTTCCCCCATCCCCTTCCCTCACCTCAGGGGTAGGTTTGAAGGCACGGAGTTGTTGGGAGTGGGGCAGAGAAGCATAAAGGGGCAGCACTGTCATCCGTGGGCAGCCCTCGGGAAGATGCTGGGCAACGTCTCGACAGGTTTTGGTCATTGCTTCAATTTCTTCCTGACCAGTCAGGAACACCAGGATGTCCTGGCATGCAGGGGCTTCCTGGAGCCAGAGGAAAAAGCAGGTTAGGAGGGTTTGGATAGAAAAGGAGAACTGGGATGGTAATGAGATGTGGCTCTGGCAGCAAGCCACTGAAGCAGGCTAAGGAGAAAGAAGACACATGTATGGTGCAAGGTATGCAACAGCCAGAATTCCCAATGGATTCACCAGAGGCAAAGAGTAAATCACATTTTGAGGGATCAAGTGTTAAAAGGATGGAGGAACTGCTGTGTCCTCAAATAACTGTCCAGGTGAGGCAGAGAGAGCCAGCAAGCACCCAGTTACAGAGCACTCAGGTGAAGGGAACATTCAGATTTTAGGCATGAATTGACATCACAGAGCTTTGCTTAGCAGTCTCCCTTCAGATCCAGCCTGGACATACAGGTCCCAAATCCCAACAGCAGCAGCAACTTCAAAGCACTAAATGCAGTTTAATAAAACAACACAACAATCCAGATGTTTGCCAGTCAAACATCCCAGCACAAAACACCAACCCCTGGCCCCAGAGGTGGACACAAACCTGGAGAGACCCTCATACCTGGTGGATCTGGAAGATGGACACCAGTGCTGCCTGCAGGTAGTCACTCTGCTGCTCCTTGGTGTAAAAGATCTCAATGGGATGCTGCCGGCCTTCCAGGTAGATGACAGGAGCTCCATTGAAGTACTGGGAGAACAGGTCAACATCCATGGTGGCTGACATGACAATCACCTTCAGGGGGAGCACAGGATGGGTCAGCACTGCACCTTCCATCCAGCTGGACACCAATGAGTCAGGGCCAGCCAAAAGTCAGCTTCTGGATCCTGAGAACCATGCTCAGAACAGCTCACAGGATTTGGGACAGAGGAGTGATTTCCTCTCGTTAAAGCCATCAGCTTTTTAACACAAGCAGAAAACATTGCTGTGATAGAATGAGCTGGTGTGTGGAACAAGACTATGCAAGGCCCCTGCCAAGCCCCTCCAGCAAAGCCAATGTGCTTTCACACAAATTCCTGACACTTCCACCCATCCCACGTGCAGTGCCCTACCTGGGAATGAGCATGTCCCACAGCCGTGCCTTCAGCCAGAGCTCCTGCACCTGGAGTGATCTCAGCAGCAGTGCCAAAACCTCCCCAGCACCCTGTCTAGTCTAGAGCTCACACCCAGGGGGCTTTTGTGGAAAAAGAGGTACCATGGTGGTGACCAGATACTTGGTTCAGAGGTGTCATATCAGGCCCACACATCACAAGTCAGGCACCCTTAACTATTCAGATTTAAAGTGACTTTTTAGGAACAGAAAAATGGTCAAGGCTGAAACTCCAAACATTTTGGAAGGCCCCAGGAGATGCTCAGAGCACCCAGAGCCCAGCCCCACCCTGCCCTTCGCTGCCATCCCAGATGAACACACTTTGAGTGGCCGCAGGCCCCGCTCCTTTCGCTTCTTTTGTGCGGCTTTGACCACTCCAAAGAGCACATCAGTGTGGATGGTCCTCTCGTGGGCCTCGTCCAGGACAACCACGCTGTTCTTGTGCAGCAGAGGGTCCCCCATGGCCTCCCTGAGCAGCATCCCATCCGTCAGGAACCGGATCCTGGTCTCGGCACACGAACAATCATCGAAGCGCACGGTGTAGCCAACCTGGGGAAGGGATCACAGAGGGAGCACGGGCACAAGGACTGGCATTTCTCACTGCCATCGTGACACAGGGAAGGACTCCAAAGCCCCTGGTCACTGCACTGGACAGAGCAAAGCAGAAGTGCATGGAAGCTCTGGAAAGCAGAGCAGTTTATCTTTCAAATCTAGGAAGCCACCCAGTGATATTCCCAACATCTCTAGTTGGCTTCTTCCTGACTAGAATTTCAGCACAAATGCCCTCAAGTCTCGCTTCCTCCCTTCCTTCCTCTCCCTGCTAGAAATGATTCCATGCTCTCCAAGGATTTCATGCAGGGGAAGTCTTTCTCCTCCACTTTTCTCCCCCCGACCTGCACAACCTCAGCACTCTGCTCCCCTTGACAATGACTTCTGATACAGGGAGCAGTGGAAGAGAGCACAATATTTTTTGCTTCATTCATGAATCCGTATTTTTTCAAATAGAACAACCCAGATAATAATCAAGAAGTACAAAACCACAGAGACAGACCATGCCCACTCTGTCATGGGGCAGGTAAAGAGCCATTTTTCTCCATTTATTTAATTATAGAATCATAGATTATCCTGAGCTGGAAGGAACCCACAGGGATCATTCAGTCCAACCCCTGGCCCTGCACAGTCACCCCAACAATCCCACCCTGTGCATCCCTGGGAGCATTGTCCAAACTCTCCTGAAGCTCTGGCAGCATCAGGGTTGTGCCCATTCCCTGGGGAGCCTGGGCAGTGCCCAGCACCCTCTGGGGGAAGAACCTTTCCCTGATATCCAACCTAGACCTCCCCTGACACAGCTCCAGCTGTTCCCTCAGGCCCTGTCTCTGGTCACAGAGAGCAGAGATGGGAGCTGCCCCTCAGGAGGAAGCTGCAGACCTTGGTGAGGTTTGACAAATTCTCCACTTCTCCAGCTGAACACACCAAGTGATCTCAGCCATTCCTATTATGTGACCCCTCCTGACTCTTCACCATGTTTCTGTTGCTCCTTTGAGCACTCTCTCACAGCTTTTACATCCTTGTTATATAGTGGCACCCAAAACTAACCATGAAATCAAGACTATCACTCCCATGGCTGGTTATTATCCTACCCACTGAGGCCTGGCAGGGCCCCATCCCCAGTGCAGCACTGAACCAAAATTCATCTGTGGATCAACCTACCAGCCTGCCCAGCTCTGTCCTCTTCTCCTCGGCCACTCTGGCAGCCAGGGTGACAGCTGCCACCCTGCGGGGCTGGGTCACAGCAATGATGCCAGGGTGCCCAATCCCTGCTTCGTACAGGTACTGAGGCAGCTGAGTGGTCTTCCCTGAGCCCGTTTCTCCTAAGGAATATCAAGGGAATAGGGTTTTCTCTCCTGAGCTTTCATAGCATTGTCAAAGTCGATTTTTTATGTTAACTTTTAGCCCTGTTTGAGGATGGGGAAGCTGAAGACAGGGAGAGAAGTCCAAGCACAAAGCGGTGGCAGGTCAGAGACACCACCCAAATGTCCTCTTGCTGCTGGGCCACTCCTCTGCAGAGCTCCCTCCACCCAGCTGCTCTCCAGCCACACTCTGGTTTAGAAACGTATTCCAGCCTCTCTGGAGGTGAAGTGTCTGTGGTGTGACACTAACAGGAGTGACATGCAAAGCATTTTTCATTTAATTACAAAAAAAGGTTAAGTCTCTAGACTACCACGTGAGAAGTTGTGTACCTTCAGCTCCTGAAAGTCTGACAAAAAGCTTTTTCGTTTGCATTCACAGAAAGCATAGTAAAATCAGTGGAAAACCCCTGAAAATGTAAGTGAGGAGAGTCTTCAGAAGAGGAGAGTTTTGTCACCTGGCTTTGACTGAACTCCAGGCAGAGGGCGAAAGCAGAGGAAAATACTTTTGCCTTCTCCATTAAAAGGAAGTCTCCGGCTGCCAAAGCACAAAAGCTTTATATTCCTTGACCACCACACTTAGATTTACACCCAAACCGTTTCTGGGCAGCTTTTCCCAGCCCAGGTCACTCCGTGGGCCACAGGCCGGCACTCACCGATGAGGATGGCGGTGTCGAGGCGGCGGAGCCGGGCCAGCAGCGGGCCGCGGGCTGCGGAGATGGGCAGGGAGCGGCGCTGCACGTGTGCGGGCGGCGCGGCGCTCTGGGGCTGCGTGCCGGGGGGCGCCGCCTTGAACCGCTTGGCCGGAGGTCCTTCGCGGTCCTGAGCCATCGCCCCCGGCCGTGCAGTGCCGTGCAGCGCCGTCCCGCCGGGGCTGTCCCGGGGCTCCGTCCGCTCCCGGCTCGGTCCGACGGGGCCGCGCTCCTCAGGATCCCTGGCGCGGTGTTGACGTCACGCGCGGCGCGGCGCGGAGCATCCTGGGAGTTGTAGTCTCGACGCCGCCGCCATTTGCAGCGCTGGGGGCCGGGGACCCTCGGAAAAATCACGGACCCCAAACGGCGGCCAAATGCAGCCAAGGAGGGAAGAGAGCCGGCTGCGGGCAGGGTCGGGATATGTCCCCATTCAGCTACAGAGGGGCTCTCAAACATTGAACTAAAAAAACCCCCACAAAAATAAAGTTTTGATGTAATTCCTGCCTCATAACCTATGCTGGAGCAACATTGTTCAAAACACTTTCATTCTTGCTCTCTAGGAGCACTAAAAGTCTGTTCTGGAAACAAGCAAATCTGCCCCCAAAACACCAGACCAAAAACCTGTAAAACCCCCCTAAGCTCCCAAAAGTTTTTATAACCTTTCACAGATAAAAAAGTAGATAAAAATTACCTCACACATTTTATCAGAATCTAACACACTGCTTGTGGACAAAGCATTTTGCTTGAGATCCCCCCAGATTGCTATCCTGGACTATAAATTAGAAAAATTAAAACCTGTAGCCAGTTTTTAAAAACAAAATCTGAGACTAAATGAGATAATCACATGTCATACATAAAGCCATCCTCTGAAATGCAGAATGAAGATGCAGCTTTAACTCCTTTTATCTACTATGATATAATCAATAAAACTGTACCCAATACTTCCTATGGCAATTAAAAAAACAACTGACTGATGAGCTGAATTGAGCTCCAAATTCCTCAGTGGCTCCTCAGGAATATTTATAATCAATGTAGCTTTAGCTAAACCCCACTCACTCTCACTGGCCTGTGTTGGGCACAACAAACTTCATCCACAGAGCACGGATTTCACATCCTGAGCAGATAACGCTGTGTCCTGCAGTTCTGAGACACTTGTGGGAAAAGCTTCAGTTATCTGTGTCTCTTCAAGGCCTTGCTTTTTCCAGCCCTTGCTTTTCCACCTGCTCCCTCAAGACTACAGGATTATACAGAGGATTAACCAAAACAAATCCACAAGACATTTTATTCAACTCATCATTATTTGAGTCCTGACTCCAGACAAGTTTCCTTCTCTAGTGCCGCAGGTGATTCAGTAACAGCAGAGGGCACATGAAGCTGGATGTTGCAGGCACATCTATTTAAGCACCAGTCTGAAAACTGGGCACCTGAACACACAGTCCTTAGGGGAAAAAAAACACCAAAATGTAGCCTCGGCCTGCAGAACATTCCAAAAACCCAACTGGCAGAGTGAAAAGCTGCATTACACTGCATGTTGTGTTCCCTGCAATTCAAAGATGACTGGAGACAGCAGCACTTCAGATTACAGAAACTTTTGCCATTGAAATAGTGACTTAGCCTTTCAATCATCTTGTAGTTGTTTTATCCAAGAATAAAAAATACTAGTTAAAACCCAAAAAGTTGGGTTTGCCCCCTGTAAAGTTTCCCATAGAGTTTCATGTATCAAATAACTTGAAAAAAATGCTTTAGAAATCACTTTAACCAAGTACTTGTGTGGCTTTGTTAACTGCAGTTACCAGGAAAATGGTTTCCAGTTCTAAATTTTTGGCTCCACTGGATTTAGATGACGTCCAGCACAACGAATTCCCTGACTGGGAAAGGTGCCTGGAGTGCCTCGGGTGAGACTGCCATTCCATAAAGTGCTTGTATTCCAAACCATAGAGCTGGCAAAGAGTCCTCTCTGCGCTGGGGAAGGAGAGTCCCCACCTGGGACAGGACCCAGGCCAGTCTCTCCCAGGGCTTGGCTGGGTTTTGGCACAGGCCCTGGTTATCCCCCGAGGCGCTGCCCCTCTCCCCAGGCAAAGCCCCCTGGCCGCTCCTCTGGCAAGGGGTTGTAATTGGGGTCATCCTCCGGCGTGTCAAAGATTGCTTTCCTGCAAAACACAAAGGATGGTTATCCTTTAAAACCTGACAGTGAGATCAGGACAGCTCACATGCTGCACACGGAACAGGGCTCTCCCCCAAGGACAGCTTGCCCATGCAGTGGGATTTATGCTCTCCAGTTTGGAGACACCAGGAAGGAGATCCCAAATCAAGACTGATGAGGTTCATCTTCTGCTGTTTAGGATATAAATATTCTACCCCAGGCATCTTCAGGATAGTCTATGATTCTGTGAAAAACAACCATCAGAGGTGTTCTGGGAGAGCACCATAGGGGATTAGAGCATCCACACAAGAGGGAACTGAGTGGGAGCACCACTACTTAATACTATAAACACTGAAGGATTTTTTTTCCCAAAATTATGACCTGAGGACAACTTACAGAAGAAAAAAAACCCCATTAGATATCTTGTATGTAGTATCTCAGCCACTGTTGCAGGGGACACAGCTTTGGTGCCACCAAAAAAGGCTGTCAGCAAAGCCTGACAAGTGTTATCAGAGAAATCAAAGGTAAAATCCTTTAGTTCTTCTCCCAGTCAAGCTGGTTCCCACCTAAACAAATGCCAGCTCCTTGTTTGGCAACATGAGTTCAACAAAAAGCAAGAACAGACACCCCCCAATTCTGTCTCTGCCCAATCCACCAGAAGCTGATGTGACTGAGCTGCAAACAGTTTTCCAAACAACCACTTTTCCCATGTCTCTTCCAAAGCAGACACCAATACTCACAGGACAGATGGTGTTCTCAGGAGCCTCCCACCACCAGGCTGATTGGGAAAGACATCCTCTAAGAAAAAATATATATGCCCAACAGCAATGCCTGGTATAGAAACAAAAGGCAAAAGGTGATTTTTCAACAGTTCTCCTTTACAACTCTCAGATGCTTTACACTAGAGCTTTCAGAAAAACAACACACATTGGTTCTTTCACAGAAAATATGATGATACAGAAATACAAAACCTAAGAAAGAAAGCTAACAGCAGATAAAAAAACTTAACTTACACTACAAGACATTCATATTGGGAAAATGTCATTATTAAAAATACTGACGTTTTGGCTCTATTAGAGTTAATTAAATAGTAATATAAACTATTTTATTTCAGTAGACTGATGCTATGGTCAGATGCATAATGGCTGATTCCAAGCAATAAAAAGCCAAAACATCAGAAGCTCTTTCCATACTTATCACAGCATAAAACAGGCTACAATGGTTAGAAATCAGAAAAGCCTGGTATAGATAGATCAGAAGAACTAACACCAAGCATTAGGGCATTCAGCCCTTGGATTTGTCCCCATTTTCTGTTTCACGTAAAACACGAGGAGGAACAGATCCTTGTGATTGCTGCCATTGCTTACCCAGGAGATCCACAATGATGGAATTCCCCAAAAGCAGTGAAAAGCCCATCAATACCCAGGGTAGAAATGGGGCTTGGAAGATGAGGAGACCGAAGAAGTTCATGCGGACGTAGGGATTCCTGCGGCTCCAGACGTACACCAGCATGATGGTGAACGCCTGGCCCAGGAACACCAAGTTCACAAACAGCCCAAAAAGCTGGCAGGGGTCATTAAGGAAACACTTGTGAGGTCAGGAATTTCACAATTTAATTTGTAATCCCGTGTTTTCCACACAGCTGGTAACTCCACTTTCCCAGGTGTGAGTACATCAAGCTACTGTTCGTCAAATCCAACAGCTGCAGCAGGATTCGGGGTACCTGCAGCACGAATAATCTCATTAAAGCAATATTTAATTCTTCACAGACAACCTGAGCATGATCTCACACCTGAACAGTCCCCTGATAATCTCATTTCCATGATCAAGCAGAAAAAAAATCCCTGAAAAACCAGCAACAATCCCAAAGTATTCAAAACCACCCTAACAAATATTGGTATTCCTTGTGCAACAAACTGTGTTAAGGTAACAGTAACAACATGGTTTGAGTGCTCATTCACACATCTTTAGCTTTACTGAAGGAGCCTGGAATTAAACCAGAAAGGATACAGTCATTAAAAGTCCTCCAAAAAGGAACATAAATACAAAATCTGCTGTCCGACCCCGGAAAGAGCCTTCCTCAAGCATGCGGCAGTACCGGTATCTGAGGCCACAGGTCAGGAAAATTCCATTGCAAAGGAGTTTAGAGACAGATCCAACCAGAAAACGATTCAATTCTACATCAGCTTAAAAGTGTTTTATCAATTTACTGCACCACTTGGCTCTTTCTGGATACTTCAGCAGAGAGGGTGACCCAGGAGACAAAAAAGCTACCTGGAATTTTCTCCTGCACCATGCCAGCACCAACCTGAAGGATCAAGCTTGTACAAATTCTTATCGCCAAAAAAGTAACTGGCAAAATTCTTGACCACTTAAGAAGGAGACCCCCCTTGAAGCCCATTCATGACACCAGTGAAGTTGGCATTGCTGGATTCCCAGGAACTCAACCTTTCCTGTGTGCAGGTACAGCAACATTCCTGCACTCTGGAGCTCTGCTTGCCAAGAGAACCAACACAACTCGGTGAAGGATACAAAAAGATCATGTTAAATAAAAAATTAAAGCCAACTGGTCCAAAGAACAAGTAGTTTGTGATTAATCTCCATATCTGGAAATAAGACAAATACAAGGACTTTAAACATGACAGCTTATTTTTATTGTCTAAACAGATAAGCAAGTAACAACGAAGCCGAAATCTCTTTTACAGAAAATTAAATTAAGATCTACTTTAAGGTACAATAGTCTGCACTCTGGCTACAGTAGCTTTTAAAAAGTGTACTTCTAACACAAAAAGTACACGGTTTCGAGAAGACAAGCACTTAAAAAACTCTACAGCACAGCTTAAAACCTCCCGTGCTTCAGAACACACTTACTTGAAAGTGCTTAAATATTAACTCAGGGTTGAAATACAGCTGGAAGGGCGTGATAAGTTCTAATTGCTGAAAAAGAAGAGAATATTTTGAAAGGATCAATATAAAAAACAACAACAAAAAAATTACACACCCAAAACAGCACCCCAATCCTGTATGCCAAAAAGAGCCCAGCAAGTCCTCAATCAGCACTGTATGGGTTTTCTGGCAAGTGGGAGCCCCAATACAACAACCCTCTGGCGCTGTTGTTATTTTTCCGTGCTTTGCACAGGGTTTGTTTCGGGAATCCCCTCGCTCAGGTGGCCCTCGGGGCTTCACACTCGGCTCCGAGCGGGGGCGGTGCCTGAGGGCCCCCCTTCCACGGCCACCCCGCGCCCGCCCTGCTCCCAGTTCCCGTCACGACCTCCCTCCCGCGGCCAAGCACTGACCACAGCGGCGGTGGTGAGGACACAGGCGGTGGTGTAGGCCCGGGTCACGGGCGGCACTTGCAGGTACTCCTGCCGGAACGTCTGGTACGCCATCTTGGCGGCCCCGGCCCGCTCCGCCCCGCCGGCCTCCGCGCCTGCACGACGCTGCGCGCTCCCATTGGCTGAGCCGCAGCGCCCCGCCTCCACTCTGCGCTCTCATTGGCCGACTGTCCAGCTCGCGGCCGCCGCACCGCGCTCCCATTGGTGGCGCTGCAGTGCCCGCCCACCACCCCGCGCTGTCATTGGCCGAGTGGCCGGCGTGCGTCCGCGTTCTCCCCGCGCTTGGCCCGCCCACCGAGGGACGAAGCGCTCGGTGATTGGGCGGTGAGTGTGCCCTGGAGGGCGCTGATTGGCTGCGGGCGGGCGTGCCCTGAGGCGGCGCTCGAGCGAGGCGGGAAAGCGGCGCCGGCACCGCCGGGTCTCGGAATCGTCCTCGGGCAGCGGCCCCGGGCTCAGGCCGCGAACGCGAGCGGGAGGAGCGGCCCCGCTGCCCCAGGTAACGCCAGGGAGTCCTGTGACACCCGCCTTGCCCTCGCGGCCCGGCCCTCCCGCCGCCATGTCGGTGAATCCCATGGTATACGAGGCGCAGTTCTTCGGGTTCACGCCCCAGACGTGCATGCTGCGCATCTACATCGCCTTCCAGGACTACCTGTTCGAAACGATGCTGGTGGTGGAGGCCGTGATGCTGAAGAAGCTGGAAGGCATTCCCGGCTGCAAAGTCAGCCCTTCCCAGATCCGGAAATGCACCGAGAAATTCCTGGTGTTCATGAAGGAGCACTTCGATAAACTCTTCGCTAAAATGGAAGAGATGCTGCTGCAGCTGGTGCTGAACATCCCTAAGAACGTGCTGCTGCCCGAGGACAGGGTGCAGGAGCAGTATCCCTACAGCGAGGAGGAATTCCAGGCGCTGCAGGACGAGCTGCAGCAGCTGCAGCAGCAGTACAGGGCGGAGGTGGCCATGGAGCAGGCGCTGCGAACGGAGCTGGAGGAGCAGAAGATTGTCAAGGCCGAGCTGGAGAAGATTTTGCAGTGCTTTGATGGGCTTGAGAGCATCTGCAGGGAGCAAGGGGTCGGCAACTTCAAGGAAAGCTTTGCCCTCCTGACACAGAACTGTAAGAAATTGCAGGATGTGCTGAAAGATGTTGAAAAGAAGAGCGAAAAAATGAAGCAGCACGATCAGTTGTAATGGATGTAATGGAAATTCTGAAAAGGCAACATGTCATGCAGAGAGAGCTTGTTTAAAATTACAGGGGCTTATCTTTCCTTTACTCTGCCCATCCTTGCCAGGATTTGGTCTAAAAGCTGTTGAACTGTGTCAGTTTGCACCTCCCTAAGGCAGGAAGGGGAGAAAAGCCAGTAAAATGTAACTCATATTGTTAACTTTTTAAGTTTGGGGTTGCATAACGGGGCTTTGAAAACACTGAATGTTACCATTGAACACAGTGTAGCACTTGTCCATTTAAAGGATTATAAAAACAAATCTTGTGGGGATGTGTAGGTGATTTCCAGCCTGAGGCCGGTGCAGGGCTCAGTGAGGATTTTGGGGACTTTGCCAGTTCCCAAAGAGCTGCCTGGCCATGGCTACTGTGCCTTTCAGTGTGTTTGGAAAGCCAGCACGGAGGAAGTGCAGGGAGAAGGATGCTGCTGACAAGGTTCTGATGAGATCTGTTGGCATCAAGCCAAATTTCAGCCCAGTTTCTGGAATCTCAGGGTTCCTCACTACTCCACCTTGAGTAGTGGAGTTTCTCTCTTGAGAACTCAGCTTGAGTTTCTCTCTGCACAGAGCAGAAATGGAGGAAATTAGTAATTCCATCACTTTGTCCTACTTCACCTTATGTTGCTTTATATTTGTTTGGGGTTTTTTTGTTGCCCACTCTCCCTTTTCTACTAAAGGACAAAATTCCTTTTATTAATGTTTAATCAGATTTTCCTGTGAAAATGTTATGAATACTGATAAGCTCTTGTGTCTTATTCTCTCTGTACTTAATTCAAAATCCCTCATAGTCTGTGCATCTTTCCACAGCAGTTTTTTAATCTCCTGTTTAATCCTATCATTAAATATCAATATTAATTTCTACTTTACTAGCATAGAGGTTGAAAAGTCATTAACCCTGTAAATCATTTAGAGGTGACTGCAATAAAAAAATGTATTGAAAACATAAAACACAGTCTGGGATTCTTTTTTCCCTGAATTAAGATGTGAAAAGTGTTACTTGGCAGCAGAGGGCACCAGCAGCCCGGCCCAGGGCTCGGCTCCACAGGAGGTTGGTCTGGTTTTCTAACTCAGTGTAACTTTCCTGGACGCCCAGAATTATCATGTTTCCTCAGGTGAATCACTTGTTTCATCCTCAGTAAATAGGAGACACTTTTCCTGGGTGTTCCATGCCTGGAGTGACCACACAGGGATTGGCAGAAAGCTGGACCCCTACCAAGTTTACGCGCTCCAATGTTGTCTTTTCCTTTGAAAAGAAATTATTCCCGTTTTCACATTTCTCCTCTCCCAGCCAAACAAAGACCATTTCACCCCCAGGCCAGAGTTCTCCCCAGCACCTCCTTCCCAGCTGGAGTGGTGGGTGAAGGGAATGCTGGGCATGATGGTTATACTGGGCTGTGCCTGACCCACTCCCTGACCCCTGGTTTTTTGATGTCCTGCTGTGTCACCAACCAGGGGAATGTGTCCATAACTAAATCTGAGATTGACTATCCCACCCTCCTGGTGTGGATTTAACCCATGTTGACCTTGGCCCCTCCTGTTACTATCCCTTCCTCCCTTCTCCCTTCCTGCTCCCAGAAACACCATCCTCCCACCTACACTCCTGGCACTGCAGTCACCATAATTAAATATTTTACAATAGATTATATCCTGATGCTCTGGAGAGTGGTGCCCTCGGGCAGGGAGCTGTGGCAGCTCACAGAATCATGGAATTCTTTGGGCTGGAAAAACCCTCTGAGCATTAAGTCCAGCAGTTCCCCCAGCACTGCCATGGCCAGCACTCACCATGTCCTCAAGTGCCACACCCACAGCAGTTGGATCCAATGGTATTGGTGAGGCATTCCCAACTCCATGTCCATGTGTTTGTGGGTTCTCTGGAGATTCAGACCCTTGTGAGCAGTTTGACATACCCTGACTCTACCCTCAGTGGCCTCTCCATCCGTCCTTATCCCACTCTCCCCAGGCTCCCATTGCTCTCAGAGGCACATCCAGAGTGTCCATGGCCATGGCACAGGTCCCATTGGTGACAAGGCAGGGACAGACAGGGTAGGACCAGGCTGCTGCAGGAGCAGGACCTGGGACTGGCTTGGAAAGGAAGAGGAGAACTTCCAGATGGATGCTTTTAATGCTCATTTTCCCCCAATACTTGCATGGAGCTGGAATATTCAGAGCCCAAGGCTGGGAGGGAGGTACTTCATAATACCCAATGAAAAAACTGTAACCAGCTGTTGGTAAAACATTTCCAAGAGCCTTTTTCAGGAGAAAGAGCTTTGATGTCAAGCACTTGGTGCAACAAACATCCCAGCAGCAGAGCTGAGGTCTGAGGGGAACAAAGCCACTGGTTTTCCTACCAGGAAAATGCCCTCCTGGTCTAGGACACTCAGGAGCTCTGAAGATCCATGGGGCTGAGGATGTCGTGGCAGCTGGATACTCCTTCAGACAGAGAATGGCTTCAAGCCCCTACACAGTTCCTGGGGCTATCAGGCTCCAAGGAAAACTCACCCCTGGGAATAAAAGCATGCTCTGGCCGTGAGGAGGAGGAAAGGCATCTGGATTTGCAGACCCTGTGCATGGAGAGGAGTCAGGTAAGGCAGAGAGAGTGCTGGCTCTGTGTCCCAGGGATGCTGGTTTGCAAACCCCCCAGAGTTCAGTTCCCTGTATAAGGAGAAAACAGAAAATTTAAATGAAGAGATTTTTTGCAGCATTCATAGGCAGTTGGAGCACACGGTGCAGCCCTCCTCGACTTAGACGCTGAGTAATGGGTGTAATTAACAGCCGTTAATAAACCCACACCTGGCAAAATGCCCGGGGGAGGAGGGGGGGTTACCGTGTGCCTCCTCATTAAAAGCATTAATTACAGGCAGGAAATGCTGGTGGCAGCCACAAGCTTTAATCACTTCACTTCAAGCTGGTGGTGGGTCAGCTTCTGCCTTTGCCATCCCATGGTGGCTCAAGGCTCCCATCCCTGTCCCCATCCCACAGCAAGGATGAAGGGACCAGCAGGGCAGGGAAAAAGATATCTTTTCACTCTAGTAATGAAAAAACCCCCGTCGTGGCAAAAAAATTTCTTCCACAGGGATTTTTGCTGGCACAAACTGAGCAAGAGCATCCCCCCGCCATTAAAATAACCCTGTGAAAACTCCAAATAAAAAATAATAGAGATGGACAGAGAGAGAGAGAGCCAGGCACTGGGAGTTATTCCAGCTGGTGAGTGCAGCAGCTTTTCCCTAATGTGTTTGCACATCACACACCATAAAATGGGATGGGAGTGAACATTCCAAGTCCTCACTGGGATTTCCGGAGAGCTGCCCCGGTGCTGCCTCCTCTGCACCCCAGCCCTGGCAATAAAATAAATGGGGCACGGAAAATGGGCATTCAGCTCCCATTAGTGGCAAAACATTGATTTATTCAAGCAAAGAAACTTGGTCAGGGCTTGGCTACTGATGGCTCCTGGCCGTGTTTGCTGGACACCCCTGGAAATTGCTTTAGAAAAGAACATGGTAAATGACTTTTTCCTAGTCAAGGAGGAGAAAATGGAAAACCTGTAAATGTCTAGCAACAAAGGAATCACTTTCACATATGAGATTATTTTTTCCCCTAAATTAAACCATAGGAGAGAGGGAATGTGATTTAAAGGGTTCTGCTGGAGGGAGGCCTTGGAGACAGCTGTGCTTGTTGTGGAGCAGCACAGACAACAATAAAGGGTGAAGTTTGTGATTTTCCTCTACTGGGGACTGGAAAGACTATATCCCTTACACAGCTCTGCTTGGCTTTGGCTGCTTCCCTGGCTGTTCATTCTGCCCTGCATCCATCACCTCTGCTGCAGTTCTGTTTGGGTTGGGAGGGACCTTAAAGATCATCTATTCCTTGCCATGGGCAGAGACACCTTTTACTAGACTAGGTTGTGACAAAATCATTGTAGGAACTTAATTTCAGCTTAAAGAGGAAATTTTTTAAAAAATAAATAAATAAACCAAGCAAACTAGAAAAATTAACATTGAGGCAAGATGGAGCCTTTGGAGGTCAATCCACTGGATGGATCCTGCCAGGTGGTGATGCTCCAAAACTGAACACTTTGAATCCAATGGTCCCACAACTATGACCCCTCTGCTTGGTGTCTTTGTAGCTCTGATTAGTTTTGTCCCCTGCCCACATCCCCTTCCTGGGCAGCCATGCCTCCCAGTGCTGTGCTACTGGGCATTCCATTGATGCTGTTTTCCCTGTAGAAAGGAAATTCTCCTGCTGCTTTGTCTGCTTATCCCTCCTAGGCTCTTATTACTCCCACTTACACAATTCAGAATATTATTCCCTCCTGTCACCTTAATTTCTAATAATTGGTATTTGGTGTAACACTACAGCAGACAGCAGCTCTTAATGAATATTATAATAAGCACTAAATTATAATTTACTGCTCTAGATATCCATTTTGATACACAGCTCACTTACAGGAAAATTAGGGGGAACAGCTTTGAAACCATTTACCTGGATGGATCCAACCCTGAATTGAGTCTCCAGCAAGATCCTAAATGACCATGAACTCCAGGGGCATTTACTGGCCTGGGACATGTCACTGACCATGTCGGGGCTGGATGTGCTGTGGCGGCAGTGACATGAGCTCACCAGGACACTGCATTCCCAGGGAGCCAGGAATTATATGCTCTCAGTATTTTATTTACGCCCTGACAAAATGCTGGGGTATAACTCCATCTGGAGTGGGCAACAGCACAAAGCCAGGAAGAGTGTTTGTGCAGAAAAGAAGCCTTGATGTCCCCATTTCCAACCTCAGCCTCTCCAGGTCCCTCTTATGCAGCTGTTTTGCTTCCTTTTGTAGTGGTGGTTGCGAAGAATTTATTTATCCATCAAGGAACAGGTAGGTTTGGCATAGGTTTCTTCAACTGAAGTTGCTAACA
>VWYP01004376.1:0-18204 GCA_013400435.1 Pycnonotus jocosus
CTGCTGGCTGGCTTGATGCCAGGAACCCTTGGCCAAGACACTCTCACTTTCTGTCTCATAATTGTCTATTTTTTTATTCTTTTATTAAACTTTTAAATCTCTTTAAAAAGGTGAACCTCGTTTTTCACAGTCATGCAAGGTTAACCCACCACAATAGCATAAGGATTTATTCTACTCAACAACCTTATGTGTGATTTCTCTTTTCCTTGCCCAAGATGATTTTCTTGGTAACTGAAAATGATGGAATCATAAAATGTCTTAGAGACTGTAAGTTCATCTAGTTCCATACCCCCACCATGGACAGGAATGCCCATGAAAATTATGTGAAAGTCAGTGTTCATGAGGCAGAGAAGCTAGCACGTGAAACGTGAGTCTTTGACATCTGTCATTCTCTGAAGTTGTCATTTCAGAGCTCTAAAGTACACTCACTAGTTTTTTAATTCGTGGTCGACCAAAGGAACAGGTCTTACCTTCTTAAGCTATATTTGGGGGGTTTTCTAGTGGAGTTTTCAGCCTATCTAGTGACACTGCTTTCTCAATTATTTCTGTGCTTCTGATGATTTTAAAATCAGAGCACACAATACTACAGGCTAGAGAATGTTATATATTCCAGGTATGTCTGTGCAAGGGGAAGGTCTTGGGATTTTACAGCAGCTAGATAAAATATGTACAATATAAATGGCAATAAATCCCAGACTTAAAAGAACATTCCCCTAATTCAAACAACAAAACCAGAGATTTCTTATGAAAAGGAGCATGCTAGACAGAAAACTCTTAGGAGACTATCTGCAAACCTGTGAGAAAAGTGACTGCAGTGAGGTCAATGTGCTCTGCCAAAACTCTTACTAGGAGCTCCTGCTAGCAGCTGCAACATAGCTGCATTGGCAGCTTAGTTACTGGCACAAAAGTATTCCAGTTTCAGCACTGTAAAACTTACATTGGCTTCCCTACGACTCGGTCTTTTTATTGCTAGTAAATGACCACCTGAAATACATGGCTTAATGAAATCATTCAGTCAATCTAGCTAGAAGAGAGGCTGCTAACAAAGTGGGCAGGAGTAGATGCAGGCTGTGCCTTCCACAACTGAAGACTCTATTCAAGTTTTGCCAAGAGAGGTTGTGCAGATGTCAATTACTTTTCTATGCACCTATCAAATTACTTAAAGCAACTGAAATTGCTATTAAAATTCTGGAGTCCCTCCTTGTAGCAGAGTGCTTGTGACAATCTGGCCTTTTTCTTGAACCAAAAGCTCTGACAAAAATGTAGAATTAGGTTGTGGTTGCTAGCAGCTGTAGAGGATTGAGCTGGATTCTGCAGGAAGACTCAAAAGCAGCTTTATACTTCTTATAAGGCACATAAATGCAGGATCTAGTGTTGAATGATTCTGACCCTAAAAGGAATGCATCTAGTCAGAGATCTCTTCAGGTGAAAAAAAAAGAAAAAAAAAAAAACAAAAAACAAACCAAAACCAAACCAAAACAACAACAAAAAAAAAAACCGCAAAAAACAAACCCAAAACCCCCCACAAACCCAACCCAAACCCCTAAAAGTCTGCTTTGCTACACTAAACTGCCAGAAGTCTAGAGTGAAGTGAAAAGTGTCTCTGAACTCAAATGAACTAGTGAACTAGTATTTTTCCATTTCTTCAGGTGCAAATGTTCCTTGTTGCCATGCAGCTGCTGCTATGTTAGATGATACTGCACTGTTTCCCTGGCATACCTGTTTGGAAGTCAGAAATGTTACTGCAGGGATATTTAGCCTATCTAGCACTTGGTAATTTGAGATACACTACTCAGGACAAAGTTAGATGTAAAGGATTGTTGAATCAGACTTTTTGTATTGCAAGGAGAAGTTAATATCCCTTTGCTAATTTCAAAATCTGTCAAATTGAAAGAACGCATCCATAGTTGCTGCAGTTCCCATAACAAATTTTTTGCATAGTAGGAATCTGCTAATAGGTTGCAGTATTTCCTGGTTAAAAGAAAATATTCCTTGCAAACTCTCAAATCCAGCTAATTTTAAAATCTTTGTAAGACCATTCTTTTACTTTTTCCATATGTGCTGTTTATTTACATCAATAATGCTTATTAAACTGGGACTGCCCAAAACTGCACACAGGAGCCAAAGTGAGGCCTCATCAGTGTTCAGTGTCCTCTGATAATCACTGCCTCCTATTGGTAACAATCTGTTGCTTCAGAAAAGGAAAAAAAAAAAAAATAAAAAGGAGATATCTCTTACACTATCTTCTGCACTAAGATGTTTTGGTTACTTGGTAGCTGCTACAGTCTCATTCACTCCTGATGATGGTAGATGTCTTTGTGATAAGAATGCTAAGCTACATCCCAGTATCTCTTATGGAGGAAAAGTAAGATTCCCTAACATGTAACCCTTGATATCTATTGCAATAGGCACTAAAATGTTTAAAGAAAATTAAAAAATAGTATACTTTTTAAAAAAAAAAACCTATGCTACTTATTGGGTTAATTTTCCTACTTGAGAAAAGATAGTGTTATTTCTTTTGTGTTTGGAAGTTATGTAGGGGAAGCAGCTCCAAGAGCAATCACGAAGGAACATTCATTCACTAAATATCTGTATCACTGCTATGTCATAATGACTCTGAACCCAGCTGAGGAAAAGGTGTTCCAAATGTGTCAGCTCTAAGGAATGCTATGAATATGCAGTAACTGCTTTAATTGGCAAGTTGTGTATGGTAAAATTTAATTTTTTTGGCTCAGTAATTCTTTGTGCACTGGCTTCTTTCCCCAGCTCATTGGTTAAAGTGTTGTGTTGAGACCAAGAAACTTGCTATTCCTTTTTTTCACTCTATACGCTGTGGTAAGTAACTTTGCCTGCTTTCCCACCAGTAACTCAGATTATAACTCTTTCCTGTAAAGCACATTTTCATGTATTATGAAAGTGAATTAAAAAAACCCCAGCTATTTTATAAAATTTGCTACAAATGATTGCTAGAAATTTAACTCTTCAATCCACTGATGTGTTTCCTTTATTCTCTGTGTTTGGGTCTCCTTGGGGGTTTGACTTTCCCTTTGACTAGTATTCACACATGATAGGACTCACCAAGGCCAGTTGCTAATATGACTCCTTCAGAGATTGCGCTACATACAGTATTGCCCAACCAGAGTTTATCTTGATTAGTTTTGTCACTTTCATGTTTTCATCAGGGTATAATTAGGTAGATGATGCGCTAATGGTTAGTTGAACACAGAGCCGACAAGCCCTCACCCAGGTCACACTCTCCTTTAAGTGAATTTAGTCAGCTCTTGCCTTATGCCTTCTCACTGGGTGGGTAATACAGCCTGCCAACTTCAACTGTGTTGATGCATCTCAGGTGTTCATTTCCTACACAATGCTTAAGAATTATAAGCAGATTGAAACCTGATGTTTTACACCTTGTCACTTAGAAATCCAACATCATGCATATAACTCAAGTTTTAAGAGAGTCTTCATTGGAAATGTTTATTGGATAAAATTCTTTGCTACTCAGACCAGTGCCGGCTATGAAGAAGGCGCACGAAGGATAGAGCAATGTTCCCTAAAGTCCTAGACAGGCTTTCAGAACCTTCTCACACTTTTTCTTGTATGTAGCTTATAGAGACATTAACTCTGCCACCATAGATGTGTGGAATTTGTTTTGGGCACATATTGTATTTTCTTAGAGTATTTAGGAGTCAGCAAGTCTGAGCATTTTTCACTTCCATTTAATTTCTTCTACAGCTCTTTCTCAGCAGGCTGCCCTAAGCAGCATGAGTTTATGATTCAGGCTCTTCTTTTTTCTTTTTTCTTTCTTTTTTTTTAAATTCTCAATTGTGTGTCAAAATCTAGATGTGTAATTAACTTCAGTGTTAGTTGAAGCAAAACACACAAGGAAAGTAGGATTATCTTTGCAACGTGAGCTCAAATAAAGTAAAAGTCTTGGGCTTAGACTGAAAACAGAACTAAATACTGTTACTTTAAAATAGTACAGTAAATTCAATAATAAAAGGTTCTTTTCTAGCAAAATCATGAATGCAATTTTTTGTGGTAGGAAGTATTTATTTAATTCCTGGAATTCCCCAAGGACTTCCACTGGATGAGCAGATGTTGTGTACAGATTTTCTGATAGTGTCACATCAGAGCTAACACACTACCTTGAGACAGGACCACAGGTTCTGTGTAAAGAAGCTCCAACATTTTCAGTCCAGGTGGGGATTAGGGGATGGAATAAATCACCATAGTGTTGACACCTCTAACAAAACAGTCCTAGAAGACATTTCTACCTGAAACAGGTCTCAGTCTCTTTGGTATGAATCATAAAGAGGCATTTCTGATTGGTCTGTCCTAGTGTCATGGAGGAATGTCTCTGTAGCCAAATCAAATGCAGATGCAAGACAAAATTTTCCATGGTATGCAGCATTTTCAGTGAATCTTTGGTATCTTCACAGAGTTGATCACCTTAAGCTTCCTGAGGGAAGGTATCTGGTTCTTCATGCCTAGCAGCTGTTCCTCCAACAGCTTCAATAAGTTTAATGTCACTGTCATGTACAATCTGCTCCTTTCCCTGTGGAGATGTAGGTAGTTATGAACTTTTTTCTCCATGCCTAGAGGTCCCAAAGACAATCTTAGTACGTTATTTTCTCATGGCACAGCCCTATTTCTGGCTAATCAGCTTTCTAACCTGTACACATGGAACAGTTGCAAGCTCCTTGGATCATTGTTTCCACTCATAATATCTGAGAAAATACATTTTCACTACTGATGGAAGGAGAAATCAGTAAAAATATCAATAATGTACCTATAGTAGCCTGAACTTGTATGGAATTTTTTTTTTTCAATTTTTTTGGTGATTCTACAGGCTCCAAATGCTATGACTCCATCCTGTTTCACAATGGTCTCACAAAGGCAAACAGTATGGCAAATCAAAGACTCAGGTGAGCCTAATTTCTCACCTGTGCTCTTTTAAGAATAGGCAACCTTCACAGCTCCTTTTGTATTCTACTTTTGACATTGGGAGGAATTCCAAAGTGGGGAACTGCACAAAACAGCACTCAAAAGTTGGAGAAAGGATTGATAGGAGATGTGACAGATGAGAAGACTACATTGTTTTAAATGTCATTTCTGTATTGGAAGCAGGTGAGTATCTGGATTTGAAAACAACGTAGCTTAATTCTCCATGAAAAATGGAGAAATACAGTGTTTGTATAAAAGTCACTTTTTAAACACCTAAGCAATTCTTTTTGGTTTTCCAATAAAGTATCAGAATTATAGTAACATATTAGTCCAGATATACTGGGAAATAAATAAAAAGGCTTGCTTTGTAAAGATTAATGTAAAAGTATCTCTTAGAAAATAGTGATGACCGAACTATTTTCTTTTAAATGTGTGAACTTTTGCACAAGAAACAAATGGTCTTTTAATTAGCAGTATAGCTTCATAATAAAAGGCAAAAGCGGTAAGAGAAATGGCAGGAATGCATCTCCCAATCCAAAGTGACCCTACAACCTGTTCTGATGAGCCTACTAAAAAAATCCCCAAGACTGCTGTGTTACTTCTGAGGTTCATCTTTGGGCTTTCTCTCACACATTCAAATATTTAAAATGATACCTCGTTCTTCTTCTCCCAGGACAGAATGTAGATAAACAAAAATTTTTTGTCAAGTCAATGGAAGAAAAACACGTTTCAAAAAGACCTTAAAAGGAAATATATGTGGAGGAGAACACTTGTGCTCAGTTTATTCTTATACAAATTAAAACTGGAATTCTCGACTTGAAGTATCGCTGTTCTCACTGTTCATACTATATGGTCAGAAGAATGGTCAGATGTAGAAATTAATTTCACTATATACTTACAATATATAATTACATTAATTTCACTATAAACTTGGTTGCAATTTACTCAACCAAGCACCCATAATGATTAATATCCATTCCATACTGGTGTTCAGTGTTTAAATCATAAGACACACTTGCCACAATTTTATCTTTTCTGTCAGTAAAATTGACAGATTTTTGAGAGGCTGCAGATTAAAATAGGGGAACAACTGATGAGTAAAACCTAGAATGCACTTGCACACAGAGTTTTAATGTGAATTTTTTGAAGATAGCTTCATTAGACACCTAAAGTATCCATTATAAACACTAGAATTTATTTTGGGAGATATTAATAAATTTTTTAAATTTCTCTTTTAATTTGGTTTTGCTCAATTCATGGAAAGGAGAAAATGTACCAGGTTTGATTATCACCCTATTGTGATCCTTTAATTAAACTGTAATTTAATACCCTTACCACCAAATCACCTTTCATTTCCGTTTTTGCAGGTTGCTCTAGGCAGAAAAAAGATTGCACATTTGTAATACAATTTTTATTAATTTCTAACCCAATGTCAGCTGGAGGGGAAAAAAGCATTATTCAACCCAAACACATGGTAAGTGCACTGGAATAAAATGAGAATTCCTCTTATCTGCTGGGACAGAGAACGGACAGCCTCTTTTATATCCAGAATTCGGCTAATTCCCTATGCTACAAAAAAAAGTGCTGGACGTCTGGTTATAAAAAGTTTATTGCCAAAACTGACCGAGCCTTGCGATGAAACCTTCGGGGGAGAGAGAGGCGGCGAGCTGAAGGGGCCCGGCGCACGCGATTACTGTTTAAATTTTGTTGGAAGTTTTACTGGAAGTTCGACGTCTCCAGCAAGCCTTGAGCTGTACTTATTTCCTCTGAAAGCCGGCTGGGCGCTCGCAGGAGCAGGGGGAAGGGGCCGCGTCTCCTTGGCCGCGCTGGGCGGGCCGGGCGGTGGCGGGCGCTATAAAGCGGCGGTGCCAGGGGACGGTGGCGGTGTGGCGGGGCCGTGTGGCGCTGGGGGAAGGAGGGTGTCTCCNGGCCCTGCAGAACAAGGTCGTGGGCTTGTACTTCTCCGCCGGATGGTGCTCGCCGTGCCGCGACTTCACTCCCCTGCTCTGCGACTTCTACACGGAGCTGCTGGAGGAGACCGAGCCCCCCGCCCCCTTCGAGGTCGTGTTCATCTCGTCCGACCACAGCGCCGAGGAGATGGTGGGCTACATGCGCGCCATGCACGGCGACTGGCTGGCCCTGCCCTTCCACGACCCCTACAAGCAGTGAGTATCGGCCCAGGGCGGTCCGGCCCCGCCGGGAGTGGGCGGGGGGGCACTTGGACAGCCTAACGGGGAAGGCTCTGATATAGCAGCTCCCCGGAACCTCCACCTGTGCCGCGTTATCCCCGCGCCTGCCTTCCCGCGGAAGTCCCTGGAGCCCGGGCTGCAGCATCTCCCGGCCGTGCCCCCGCCCCGAGCCGCGGCTGCCGCTGGCTGTCATACACTGAGACAGCTTGCTGCTCTCTTGGTTGAGACCGTCCCCAATGTAAAGAACGCGGGTTTGCGCGCTTCGTTTGGAAACTAAAAGATCTTTGAACAAGAGTTAGTAAAGACCCCATGAGTTAAAGAGATGAGTGAGGTAAGAAGAAAGTGTGGCAAGTGAGGATCAGGTGATTGCTTTTCAGCACGGCAGTAGTTGTTACCAAGGTTGGTCTGTATTGTCCAGGTTAGTGCTCTGGGAAAAAGGCAAGTGAAGAAGCAGGAAAACTTGTAACTGAACTACTTGAAGCAGACCAGAGCAAATTGTGAAGAATTTCAGACAGATACAATCAGTATCAGCTAGAGTTTAGCAGCGGCACACTGCACCTGGTAACTGGGATGTAAAATTCCTGTGCTGTTCAGTTTCCAAAGTGACATTCCTGTAGGCAGCTTGCTCAGGAAAACAGTAAGAAGAAAGGACATGACTGTGTGTAACAAGAGTCATGAACAGATGATACCAAGAAGTATTTTGCTGACCTAAGTCAAGGGTGAAGACTCATTCAGATGGCTTTCAGAAATCTGATTTAGCTCCTCTAAGTATAGACTGAGATTACAGGAGCTCAAGTAAGATGTTCAGGGTTACTGAAATGCCTGTAACTGGAGACTTGAAATACATGTAAATACTGATAAAGGGATTTTTTCACCCACTCTTTAAATGAGTAGATGGTGGAAATTTTTTTCCAGGTGGTATCAAAGCCAAGAAGGTAATATGACTTTTAAATGTAGATTGGGTAATAAAACTTGCAGCCAAATTCTTCTAATAAAGAACTATTTTCTAGTGCTTCTAGTGACTTCTAGCTTTTGTTTTAATTCTGGATCCATCCCAGTGTGCTACCTGATGTGTAACACCTCAGCTACTCATTTAGCAGGGAGCATGTTTGCTAATCTTGTTTTTTTCAGTGCCGTTTGACAAACTCAAGAGCAAGTGACATGAAGCCAGAAACAATTTCATCCTGTCTTGGCTCATTCCTGGATGCCAATTGCCAATTGATATTAGGCCGTTTAAATGGCAGTTCCCACTGGCTTAAATATTGTTTCCCACAGTTCTCTAAAATATTCCCAGGCAGTAATTGTATTTGATATCTACTAATCATAATAGAATGCAGACAAATTTCCTGATGGAAATGTAGCACTTGAAGTCCCTGCACCCAGCAAGCTGTTCAGCGTGACCCATGGGAGTGTGCTTACGGCTTCATCCTCTGGATTAGAGGTCTATTTCTGACTGCTCTTGCTCAAGACATGCAGAGTGGAGGCAAAGAGATAGTTTAATTGGCTTTTCTGTGGCATCCTGTAATGTCCTTCAGAGTTCTGTAGAGAAGAATGGCTTGTCCTGCCAAATGACTGTGAAATCACTGTGGCTTACTGAAAAACAAAGTGCAGAGGGATAGGAACAAGTGATGTTTTTGAAGCTATGCTTCTTGCATGTAACAATAAAGGACTGTGTGGAGCTGTTCAAGGTGCTTGGGTTGGATTAACTGGTAGTTTGGTATTGGGTACTGGTGAATCATTGTAGACTTACAGCAGATGTATGTTCACTAAACCAAACTATAATTCTGGCTAGATACTGGTTCTAATTAAGAATATAATTTTAAAAACGGGATAAGATAATAATGATATTATTATTTTAAAATGTATTCATCTTTTTGAAGTTCTGTTGCAATTAAGGAGGCGTTTAGTATCTTCTGTGAGGTTAAAATACCCTAGCTGGATGCTTCAGTGTTTAAGATAAATAATTGCAGCATAGACTGATGTCTCTTCCAGACACAACAGAGCCAATTTTAAGTATGCCACCTAAAATGCTTTTCAACCACAGAAACATGGAGTTTCTTGGTGGTGAATTTTGTCTTAAGAAATAGCCAGCATGTATCCTATCTGTATGTGTGAATCCTAACACTACAGTGTCAAGCCTACCTTCAGAGAAGCAAAATACTGAATTCAAAGCAGGATCTCCAGATTCTTCCATGCTGTCAGTCCTGACTGTTTCCCAGAGGTGGGATTGCACCTTTACTACTTCATGTGGTCTGTGGCATGACTAATAGGAAATATTGCTCCCTGATGCTTTTACTGTCTGCAGGTTAATGTAATTTTTTGTTGTTGTTGCCTGAGGCACAGGATTTTGATTCTTGAAAAGTGGGGTGTGAAGACAGTCTGGTAGGAATTGAGCACTTGGAAGAGATAGAGGGTACTAGAAGGGAAAAGCAGGTGCGGGACAGAACATGTCAACAACAAATGCTGTTAAATAGGACTGATGTTTTGATAAGGGTACATGAAGACATACTGCTGTGTTTGTACTGAACCCTGTGGTGAAAGGCATCATTTTTTGTGAGGGTGCCTGGCATGTACAGTGGTTCTTGCAGGCTTCCAGGTAGGCAGGTGTTTACTGAGTAAGCCTGTACAGCTCAGTAAAAATTAGAATCATAGAGAATGCCCATAAAAGGAAAAAAAAAAGGTTGTGTGTACTTTGTCTGTTACAAAGCATTACAATATGAGGATGGATTGACACCTGCAGAAATATTGGAGCTGATGGGGTGTTAAAAAACAAAGGCAGAATAATGTTAAGTATCTGAGCAGTTAAGAGCAGTTGCTTAGTTCTTCGGCTTTTTAGACTGCTATTGTGAAATCTCAACAGTCACTTTAAAAATTAATCCCAAGCATGTGATGTGCATGCTTATGACTAAGATTTAACAATGCAGAAATTTCACAGCTAAAAGAAAATGCAGCTGTGTATTACAGGGCAGACTGCTACAAGTATGAAGCAGCATCAAGATGAACAAGATGCCCATCACTTTCATGTGACAGCACTTCCAAGCAAAAGCTGTTATAAATCAAGTGTTGTCAGATATCACATTACACATCTGTATAAAATTTACCATTTTTATCCCCAAGATTATATTATATCCGCTCTGTGTTGTCTGCATCTCAAGAACCCTGTTGCATATCTTAAACCCTCACATAAACGTGCTCACTCGTGCTGTGGCTCAGCCTGGGTAGGCTGTCAGGCCCCAGACAGCTGCTGGGTCATTCCCTGTCCCCATAGGATGGGGGAGAGAATATGAACGGTGAAAGTGAGAACTTAGGGGTTGAAATACAGGCAGTTTAATAGATAAAGCAAAAGTGAAGATACACAGGCAAAGCAAGATGCAGAATTCATTCACTTACTTCCCATTCACTGACAGATATTTAACAGTTTCCAGCACAGGGAGGCCTCATTCTGTAATGATTGCATGGGAAGCTAAATCTCCTGGCTCTGAATGTTGGTCCCTTCCCTCTTGTTTCTTCAGCTTTTACAGCTGATCATAGTGTCACATAGTATAGAGCATCCTTTGGTCATTTGAGATCAGCTGTCCCAGCTGTGCCTCCTCACAGATTCTTGGGTACCACCAGCCTATTCACTGGCATGGTAGCATGAGAAACAGAAAAGGCCTGGTGCTTTGCAAGCACTGCTCAGCAATAGCTAAAACACTGGTGTGTTTTCAGTGCTGTTTTGGTATGCACCATGCAAGCTGCTACGAAGAAAATTAGCTCGCAGCCAATGTCAGTATTATCTAGAAATACAAAATCTCTACTCTCAGAAACTTTAATCAAGCCTTCTCATAAGAATCAAAATATCTAACTAACAATGGCTATGACTTCCAGTTTGCTTCAGTCTTAGTGTCATGGGGTTTTATTTCCATTTATGGCTTAATGATGCCATGAGTTGCCATTAGAGTTAGTCCCATGGCACGTATGTGGTTTGTACAGGTGAGTCATGGGGTTTTAGGTCCCTATCAGAGAAAATGATCTTAATTAGTTTTAAGAAGTCATTTTTGTAAGCACAGGTACCTATGTACACAATGAATAAGAAGGACTGTCTGCAGAACTCCCTCTGAGCTTTATTCAGGTCCACCTATCTTGCAAGTTGCACACAAATGTAAGCAAAATCTGTGCACAAATGTAAGCAATATCTGTCTGCACAGTCTGCAAGCAACCTTCCACCCTAAGGCTGTCTGAACAAGATGCTGCAATGGATATATGCATTCCGTTGGGAAAGCGTAAGATTCCAGTCTCCATACCAAATTACCCTCAGTCTCCTAGTGCTCTGTCTCTGACTGCTACGCTTGTGTTTATTGGTAAACCAGTAAAAAGTGTCTTCCACCCATCTTGTTTGTCGTTTAGGTGGTATGAGGTGACAGTAGTTTTACATGGCTTCTATGCACACTTGCTTTGGAATGTGGTTTTTTCACCTGTTTTAGCAGATTTGTGAAAGGTCTATGGGGTTTGTTGGTTGATTGCTTGCATGTCACAATTCACTGAGAAAGCAAAGCTGGTCCATGCCTATTAATGCTGCTTCTGTAGTATTTCCTGCATTATTGCTCAGCCAACGTAACAGCAGAGCAGTGTCCTTCACCTGTGAATTTTTCTTCTCTTAAGAAAAAATACAGAAGAGAAGGCACATTTCAGGAATGCCTTATCTGGGTCAGTATTTCACTTAATTTTCAGAACTTTCTTTTCCTCCCAGGAAGTCATTGAGAATGTCTATATATTAGTGTTGAGTATTTTTAAACAATGGCTACATTTTTTTGCTACTCAAATTTCTTAGGCATTTGGACTTCATACAATGAATGTTCTTGCTGCTGGTGGTGGTGCTCAGGCCACATATTTCCATTTAGTATTTTAAGTATGTTTTGAGAGAGATGTTGTTAATGTTTTGGAATTTGGCTATTCTGTTATTGCTTATTTTGTGTCTCTCCTCTGGTTCTTCTAGAGGAGGAGCTGAAATTTTTTTTTGTCAACAAGATGGGTGGCTCTTATTCCAAATATTTTGATTGCTCACTTTTCTGTATGTAAAAGGCCTGTTTCACTGAGGGAGTTTAAGGAATATCTTAAGTCTCTTCTATTTACACAAAATGATTATGATCATCCTTTAATGGTGATTACAGGAAGTAGCACTATGGGACACTAGAGTATATTTGTAGGGGAACAAATATCAAATGCTAATCTAAATGGGATCCTTCTCCTGTCCTGTAAAGGGCCCAGAATGACATCTGATTTGGGCTAGTAAAAATAGAGTAGAAGAGTATGTCAAATTTTGCTTCTATGGACATCTTTTACATCTCCAAAAGCCTCTGCTCCTGTGGAAACTGCAAGCAGCAGTGATGAGCATTTACAGGAAGGATGCTACACCTCTGAACTCTCAGAGCTACATTTCACTGTATAGGCTTCCAACTGCAGCCTTGTTCATCTCCTGGCATTGCCCAGTGCTCTGCCTCAAACCCTGAGGAAGCCCAGGCACTCTTCACTTCTGCTCTCCCATGTGTCCTGGCCTGAGTAGCCTTTTGAAGAGACTACGAGTTTTCTTAAAATTCTCCTAATGGTGTGTTTTATTTTTCATTTTTTTCCCCTCAGTGATCTGAAGAAGAAATACAACATAACAGCGATTCCTAAACTGGTGATTGTGAAACAGACTGGAGAAGTCATTACTGACAAGGGAAGAAAACAGATCAGAGACCAAGGGCTATCCTGTTTCCGGAACTGGCTTGAGGGTGCAGATATCTTTCAGAATTTTTCTAGCTAAAATGTTTACAAATAAAAGCAAGAAAAGGCATTGTGGAAAAATTGGTAGAGCTCTGAAAAGACTCTTGCTTTGTTTAGAATGAGAAGGGTAAGGCTTATTTATTTATCTTTGCTTGTAAACAAATTTTGGGTTTGACTTGAAGACCAGTTATTCTAGTGTCATAAAATGCAATTACTGTTATATTTGTATTGTTCTATCTATGGTATTTAGTATGAACCACAGCATTCCAAATAATACTGAAGAACTTCAGAAGAATAGGCTGTTTAGACAGTAATAATAGGAACCTGTGAAATCTATGCAAACACTTACTTTGCAAAGTCAGCACAGTAAAAATAAGTGCAAAAACCTGACTTCTTTCATGTGATTAGCAGGTTTTATTTAGAAAATGAGACAGTTTGCTTTAATAAATTATGGTTTATGAATTATGCCTCATGTATTTCCTTACCTACCTTAAGAATAATCAGAAAATGTAATGACTTTTAAATAGAATACATTTGTTTGTCAGTACTGAACAAATATTCTACTTTATTTTACTTTTATGGGATTTAGTTATTTATAGTTCTGCTCAGTGTTCCTTACCCCTGGATTTTAAAACTTGGCCCTAGAAGCTAAGTGTGGGATTGGAACAAGATGATCTTTAAGATCCTTTTCAACACAAACCATTCTATAGTAGTATGATGTTAGCTCCCAAGTTAACATCAGGTCAGGTTAAGAAACTGTTTTCCATCTTTTCTTTTGCCAAAATATGTAGAAGCAAACATCAAAAATTATACCAGGTCTCTCTGACGAATGCTCCTGTTGTATCTAAAGCACAACTTGATTTACTGTCTCTTCATGGTTGGGGTCCCAGCCTAGACATCCACGCAATGAATGAGCCCAAAAAACTCACTTCCCATGCAAGCCAAGTGTCTATTGATTAGAATTTAAAGACTTGAAGTCTGGGAGATTCAATTTGGAGCAAGAGAGCCTGCATCCATCAATTGTAGCATTCCAGTTGTGTGTAGTGTTCCAGCAAATCTTTTTCACCCGAGGGGGTCACAGTCCTCTGACTGCACCTGGAATTCTGACTTCTGTCTGTCCCCTGGGGTATGTGCGTTAGTGCAGAGGCAATTCAGTGAGGCACCCATTCAGTGAGTGCTGATTCCTCAGAAAGTGGACGTTCTGCAGACAATTCTTGGCATGCCTGTGCTCCAAGGGTTGCCACTTCAGCTTTGTTTTGTTGATTGCTATGTCCCATCTGCAGTCATTGGCTTGCTGACCCTGCCCACAGCTCTCTGCCTTGTTTCTTGAGGTCCATTTGCCTTACCATGAGGAAGCTTAACAAAGAGGGTCCGAAATTTAATATGTGTGAATAATTGTATCATTTAATAACAAGCCTGTGCCATTTTCTTTTAATGAAGGGGAAAAAAATTCACTGAAGAGTATGATTGTAAAAAGTTGCACATATTTCACAGCAGGTAAGAAGCAAGTACTCCAGAGAAACTGATTTTGAAATGAAAAATAATAAGAAAGTGTTCAGTAGAGTTGTGGGTTCTGAGCACTTTTTAGCTGTTTTTAAAATTACATCTGGGTATACCACAGACAATTTTTAGTTTTTGCCATCTACCGTATAAATAGAATTCATGTTCCTTCCTAATGAATGCTAATGAAGCTCCTTAGTGAATTTTTTGTGCAAATGAGATGTAAGCACTGCCTGCTCTTTTGAGACTTCCTAATGGCAGATATATTTCAAATATAAAATGAGAAAAAAACTAATACAACTCTTACCAAAAGTTTTAAGACAGGTTAGCCGAATGTGGAATGATTTATATATCAAAAGTATCCACTGCACCCTATTATCAGGTATCAGGCATTACTTCAGCCAAGATATCTTGGTTCATTGTTTGTCTATATGCACATATATGAAAGAACTGAGTATTTTATAACAGAGATGGACTTAGGCCCTTTGGATAACTGACACCAATTGAGTGACACAGGTTCCAAGTAAAATTCAGCTAGGAATTCATAACAATGAAACAAAGATATGTACTGTACAAAAAGCTTGGTGTGACTTCAATCAAGGAATGTTGGTTTTGCACATCAGTGCTTGGAATATCAGAAAATTGTTCTCCTTGTCAGTGCTATAATAATCCATGTTTGACCTAGATGAAGTACAGAGTAGTGGAAAATATTTTCTTACTAGCAATGCTTTGTGAAATCAGAGAAGCAAATCTTAGTGGGTCAGCTGTGAGGCTTATTATTACTTGGAATATGTGTTCTTTAGAAATGGAACTTTACAGTGTACTCATTTTAGAATGTACAGAATTGTCCCTTTAACTTTCTTAAATTATTTTTCAGTTCACTGATGACTTTCTACCCTCTATCTTTAGTCACAGTCAGCTAGAATATTAGTGATTACTAGTACTTTTTCAGTAGAGTGGGGAAGAAAACCTCGTTTTTTAAATACAACAATTGACTGGTTGATGCTGCACCTTCTTAAAGGAGTCAACTAAAATACAAAGTTTAGAGGAGGAGTATTCCTCCTAATTCCACTGGATAAGATATTGTCCATTATTAGTAAATTATTTATGAATCAATATGTACTGATTGCATAAAAACCAATGGTGTTGAATTTGTTAGAGACTTTATGGACAATTACTTTACTATGAAGAACGGCAAGGATTGTAATTTGATATTTTGTGAATTGATAAATAGTCTGAATCTTGTAGTGATTTGGTGCAGGTGAATACTGCAGACTCTCTTGTTACTCTTTTATTTTAGGAAGAGCCAAAGCAGACTCGTGGCAGATTCAGACAGGAAATAAACATCAAAAAAGGCAATGAACAGCCCTCTCTTTGTTAATAATTTAGTCTTTTTATTCCTTCACCCTGCTACCCCAAAATTGTTTCTTCCTCCTCCAGAGCTGCTGTTGTCAAACTTTAATAGTATTATGATGTATTTAAATATATATGTGTAAAAACTGGTGGTGGGGCAGGCAGGGATTGGGCCTTTAATCTCTGTTTATTCACCTAAACTCTTCAATTATGAGATTTTGGGCTGAAGAAAAAAAAAGACCCTAAAGTAGGTACTTGGAAATTCCTTGAAATGCTGTAATGATATCTTGATATGCATTTCTAATACTAACTTAATCTTTCACTTTTCTTCTCAGCTGAGAGTACCTACAAAATATCAGTAGCTCTTCCTGAAAGTATGAGTTAAATCTAGACTGCAAAAAGATGTTCTGCAGAGCACAAGTAGTAGTTGGTATGTATGTGACAGGGTTTTTTTGCTTTTCATTAAATTTCTGCAGCCCACTTTTGCCTTTTGCACAGCTGAGTTTTTTTGTTAAGACCAGACAATGAGAAGAGTTTACCTGTTGTGTCTTCTCTCTGCAGGCAATATTCATAAAAGGGCAACCCTAATTCTTTTTTCTATCAGTTTCTGTGAAGATGGATGTATAAATGACCCAAAACAAACAGAAGCACTCTTAAGCCTTCTACCTCCTCAATGTCATTTAAATTTCTCTAGCAAATGAAGTTCAGTGATCAGTCTCATGAATCTCCTATATTAATTAATGCTGTCAGTATCAGGTGAAGAAGTTGCTATGAAAGGTGCTGTTTCTATCCAAGAAAAAACTGCATTTAAGCATAGTGGCACGGTCCCAAAGAAGTGCTTCAAATAGAAGTTGAAGTAACTTGGCACAGGGGTGTTCTTATGTAGACTCTTCTCTGGCAGTTCCTGGGCAGGAACTGAGATGGGAGCCCTAACGATTCAAAGACATGAATAAAACTTGTAGGCAGGTTGTAAATAGACACAAGCACTGTCCTGGAAATGTTTGTACTAGCTGTTCTGGTAACTCTGCCTACTCTGATTTGTAGGACATTGACAAATCAATAGATTCTTAGAAAAAATCAACAACCATTTTGCATAGGCAGGAGCCGAACCTCCTCAGTCCTTCTTGTACAAATAAGAAGTGCATGCACAGGGCATCAAAGGAGATATTTTTCAGAGATTACTGTTTTCCCAAGTATAACATGGCACATTTCCCATGCAAACATAAAGTTAACCAATATTGTTATGCTTGGATGAAAAATATTTTCTATTATTTTGAAAAATATGTTGGATGAAAAATATTTTCAAAGGAAGTTATTTTACTCAAATAAGTGGGGCTTTGTCCCGAGGCCATTTACTGAGATTCTCTTCTTTAGTAGTAGCTTCAGTTTGCTTTTGAAAAGCACTCATGTTTCTAGCAGGTTTCTTCTTTCTTCTTGTCAAAGTCTTAAGTTCTCCTCAACAGATAGCATGCCTGTTTAGGCACAGAAGAGGACATTTTTAGTAATTTTTCATTAATGCAGCCATCTGGTATTGCCAGCCTCAAATGGTATATTGGGGCATACAATCTCTATTTCATTGTGCATGTGACTGTCTCTCTGCTCCTGGTTTCTCCCAGTATAGTATATAAAACCCCACTGAATGCCAGCTCTGAAGATTCAGATGTTTGAAGGGTGCTTTGAAGCTCCAGGTATGCTGATGCAATGCCAATGCATACACATTTTGTGACCCAGTGCAGTCTACATATATTGGAATGCAGCTGTAGCTTGTTGGCATCACTGAAGCAAAATTCCATGATCCACATCTAGATTCCTCCTCTCTACAATTTCATAAAGCTGCTATCACATATAGTCCTATCTGGTGAAGAAAGAAGACAGTGAAGGGCTGGCAAGGGGAATGAGTTGAGATCTTGATTGGATCCAGGGGTCCCAGTCCTGGCTTTGCTTATCAGCTCTGAAAACCAGCAACCAAAAACCACAACCAACTCTGGTCCCTGGATCCATAGTAAGTGCTGCAACTAGTTGTGCTAACACTATCATTAGAAGAGTATCTCCATTTATATTTGAAGTTGACACATTATCACCTCCTCCAAGAGAAAGTCAAACAATCGCACATTTAAGGCCACGCAAAAATTTGAGTATGTGGAGGATTTTACTGTGCGTGGTGCAGAGGGAGAGATCAACTGTAGAGACCAAGGCAGAAGTGTTCCACATGTGAAAAGAAGAAAGAACTGCTTGAGGCTGAAGTAGTTTTAATGCCGTGAAAGAAGTTTGAAGTTGGTGGGACTTGGCTGGAACAAGTGTGGAGTTGTGACAGTAAAATTCAACTGTATTTGTTTCAGACATCCTGTATTCAGGATAGCATGACTTTCTTTAAAAATTAACAAGATTGACCAAAACAAACTCCCCTCCAGACCTTTCAGTTAGATGGTAATAAATTACAAAATTTCAAACCTGTTGAGGTTTGAAAGCA
>VWYP01004379.1:0-21290 GCA_013400435.1 Pycnonotus jocosus
GGATGGGATGGGATGGGATTCAGCCTGACCTCCTCCCAGCCTGTCTGAGCAGCTCCCCTCTTGCTGTGGCCCCTCTGACATTTCTGGGTTTAAATACCCAGAAATAATGTGCAGCTAGAGGGTTTTCTCTTTCCTCTCCCACAGAAGATTACAGCATGAATGAGGGGAGAATGATTGTTTAAAGGCAGGGCATATCTGTGATGTTTTCACAGAATCACAGAATTTCCAGGTTGGAAGAGACCTCCAAGCTCATCGAGTCCAACCCAGCCCCAACACCTCAACTAAACCATGGCACCCAGTGTCACATCCAGGCTTTGTTTAAATATCCAGAGATGGTGACTCCAGCATCTCCCTGGGCAGACCATTCCAGTGCTTTATCACTCTTTCCATGAAAACCTTTTCCTGATATCCAAACAGTATTTCCCTTGGTGCAGCCTGAGACTGTGTCCTCCCATTCTGTCAGTGCTGCCTGGAGAAAGGGACCAACCCCAGGTGAGCACAGGCACCTTTAGGGAGTTGTAGAGAGTGATAAGGACACATCTGAGACACACCAGAGCACCAGGGATTTGACATTATCACTACAGAGCTCTCTAGAGCCAAGGCTTTCAGAAGAGCCCACCATGAGAGCTGTTGCAAGGAGCAGCCACAGCTCTGTCACTGAGAGGGGATGAGCACATCTTTTATTCAATCTACTTTTTTGCTTTTTTAGTAAATAAATATCGACTTTTGAGGCAAAACTTAAAACTTCAACAAGAGTTATCTCTTGAAACTCTCAGATCTAGTAGGTCCTGAACTAAACCTTCTGGTGACTGCTAGCACAAAGTTCTAAAGGCAGAAGGTACAACATTTTGGCATCTCTGTGGCTGTAGTTGGTTCCAAACTAAACTTTCTGATATGAGAAAATGAAAAGTGTCACACAAATGCTTTGCCTCAATCAAAAATGATGATTGCTGTTTTACTTCTCTCCTGGCAATGTGTTATACTGTATTAAACCCACATTTTTAACTTGTTAACTGCAAAGGACATTATTTTATTTTGTTTTTCTTTCTTTTGGATTGTCCTTATTGAAGCTTTTGGGAGTACTTCAAGAAACAAAGGAAAATTGATTTTTTCCATTTATTCCTATAATCCTCCAGTTTTCACCAACACATTCAGACCAGTAACTGAAATGTTTTGTTTGACCACACCAAATTCATGCATTCTGATGAACTACTGTACATATCTCACTCTTGTCTCAACATGCCTGGAATGGTATACGTAAAAATATCCTTAAAAGAGGGGAAAGTCACAGCAAGAGGAAAAAAAAGGAAGAGGGGGGAGACAGAAGTGACATATTAGAAGTGAAAAATGCTACTAAAAAGAAATATATCTTTTCTTGGCACAAACAAGAGGCTTCTTTTTCATTGCCAAAGTGAAGTCAGATTACTTTTCAGAGTTATGCAAACCTCAAAGTTTTGCCTGGAGGAGATCCTGAGAGAGAATTTGAGGAAGGCTCATTTCAACCCCTGCTATTTGATCCACAAAGGAGAAGCACTGCTGGCAGCAGCTCAGCACACCCTGGGATGCTCTTGGCCTGTCAGCTTGGGAAGAAGAGGAGAATTGCTGGGGGAGAAGAGGAAAGTGAGGGCTCCCAGTGAGGGTTCCAGCGAGCCCAGCCACAGCACCAGCCCTCACCAGCAGCATTCCAAACCCACTGTGAAGATAGCTGGCTACTTTGCATCAGTTTTGCTGTCAACTTCTGTTATTTTTTTTATTTTTATTGTTCCATTTCTCATTGCTAATCAGGATCCTTTCACGCATTTGATAACAAACGTTATCAGTTTGACACAACAAACAAAACCACAAGTTCTTGTGCAAAAAAAGACAGAAGTGACCTTTTCTTACCTTTTCTTACCTTTTCTTACCTTTTCTTACCCAAGTGCAGGTTCTAGTGCCAGCAGGAGGGCTTTTGGCTGCAGTGGGATGTGTTTTGTTTGTTTGACATTCCTGCACTGACTGTGTGACACGGGGAAGATGGAAAGGATGCTTTTGGCACTCGCATACCTGGATCGTGCCACAGCTTGCCAGGAGGAAAGGAACAAAGCCCGAGCCTGCAGGACATCCTGCAGTAATGGCCCATTAATCCAAACACAGCAATCACTCACCCGTCAGACTGAAAGAATTCAGACAACATTTTGAACGGCTCCTCTGCTTGTCTGTAGCATAATGAGCACAAATCTGCCATTTTCTACTCTCCTAAACCGAGAGAGCCTGAGAGCAGCCCCTGCACCCTGAGGATTGTGTTAATACAACTCTGGTGCTCCCTAAGCAAAGCAGATTTCCCCTAAAACATTTTCTCCTCCCTGACAGAGCAGATGTTGATGTCACTCCTTGAGAACAATTTGCAGGATCTAAAGAGACAAAGGAATTGTTTAGTACCCTTACTTTTATCTTATCATGCTGTTAGGGTTATTATTCTTTTCTGCTTTGCCTTTGCTGGGGTGTGCAGCACCAGCTGGAACACTGCCCATGGGCACATCACCCCAGGAGCAACAGCAGGACAAGAACAATGTCCCATTTCTGCTGGGACACTTAATTTGCCTCTGCCAGCTGAAAGATTAGTCCTTGGACTGAGAATTCCACCAATTCCATGTTTTGCAGGACAGTGACACACAGCTCTGCACACCTTTCTGCAGCAGAACAGAAGGGGAGGCTGCCTGAGAGAGCCAACTTTGAGAAGAGAGATTCTCTGGCTCCTGTAGGACACTGAAAATGCTGGAGCAGATCACAAAAGGTGACCTGAATCCATGTCCCAGAATGGGACACAGACATCAGCCCTGCCTTTTCATTCCTACGATGAAATATCAGCAGGGCCCTACAAAAGCCATTTTTTCAAGTCAAATGGAAACTTCAAATGATTAGGTATCTGATCTATTTTTTTAAACCTATCAAAATCCCAGGGTTTGTAAATGTCTTCTCAGCCTCAGATCATCTCTTCAGGCTTTTAAATTTTGTATTTTTGACATTATTCAAATAAAAGGAGGTTGGTTGGGTTTGTTGTTTTTTTTCTGAGTAAACAGAGGAACAACAGTAGAAGCTCAATGATGTGTGTTTAGTGTTCTTCTGGGAAAAGCAAACTTGTAAAAATTGCATCCTGGGATAACCTATTTATTACCCTGCAATTATTATTCAATCCAGCTTATCCAGTCCAGCACTGAAAGGATGGGTTTGCTCCTCATTGTCACTGAGAGCTAAATAAAGGCAAAGCCTGATATTTTCTGGGTCATACTCTCTGAAAAGATCTTATAAAAAAGGATGCTGAAAAGTCTCACCCACAGCAGGAGAGTCAGACCCCATTTACCTTCCCCTTCTGCAGGGCTGAGAAAGCCCCCTGAAGAGCACCAATGGGTTATTTAAAGAGCAAAGGACATAGATCTGAGCCTAAACAGATACAGGAAACAGATTAAAATGTCTCTTGATTGTGCCAGGGGAGATTTAGACTGAATATTAGGAAAATTCTCTTCATGGGAAGGGCTGTCCAGCCCTGGCACAGCTGCCCAGGGCAGTGGTGGAGCCACCACCCATGGAGGGATTTAAAAGCCCTGGAGATGTGGCCCTTGGGGACATGGCTTTGTGGTGGCCTTGGCAGTGTTGGGGGACTGATTGCACTCAGTGATCCTGCAAATATTCCCTACTCTTTCCCCCAGGTGTTTGTTTAAGCCTATAAAGGTTCAGAGCAGCTTCAGGCAGCTCAGGGCAGGGATGGATCTTTGTGCATCCCAGAAATTTTGTTGTTGGGGGCCATGACCACACAGTGTGTTTGTGGGCAGGCAGAACCCAACACCACACCTCTCCCACATTCCCTGCAGTTTTTCTTTACCCTCTGAGTTACCCCCACACCAATCATGGCTAAAGAGCCTCCAGTTTGCTGGGGTCAGGGGAAAGAGAGGTAAAAAACAACTTAAATCCATGCTGGATCCTGCAGGCAGAGCCCAGGGAAAGGCTCCTGACAAAACCAACACCCTCTGTGGTCTGAGAGCTCCAGAGCCCCAAGCTGTGCTCCTGCCACCACTGCTGGGATGGCTTTTATGGGGCTGCAGTGACATTAACAGCCAGCACTGTACGAGCCTGGCATTTCCCTAAGCTGCTACAGATGGAGACAAATAAAATCCAACCTTCTCCTAGCACTGAACCCCCTTTGTGGGCACAGGGCTCCCTCAGTGAGAGGCTGTTTATTCTAATTTACTGTGCTCTTGGCTGTGTTTGTGAGGATCAGGACACCCAGGGAGAAGGGGCTGTTTTCCTTTCATTTCTCCCAAAGCCTTGGGCTGCAGCAGAAGCTCCCCTGCCTGGCCAAGTGTGCTGTTCCTCGTGGCAGCCCATCAGCTGGGAAGGTGTCAACCACGCTGCAACCCAGCAGCAAGTTTATAAAGAAATGCAGAGGGAATAAGAAATTAAAAGACCTAATCTGGAAGAAATGTGTGTGTTACTCCTGTTACTGAAACACTGGAGACAGGCCAAAACACAGATGAAAGAATAACATGACCTCTAGAAAATTCTGAATTGCTGTAGAAGCTAGGTCTATTTGAGCTTCCAAAGGTGACCTGCCACTATTTTGACTCTAATATAGAGTGAAATGTACCAAAAAAAAATCTGATACTAGAGGATTTTTAAAATAAAACATATTAGAGTGCACAACTAGAAGCTGAAGCCACATAAATTCAAAGTGGAAAATGGGTGATGACTTTTCCTTGGTAGCAGTCAGCCACTGCTAGAACTTCTCATGGATGGTTTCCCCATCACTTCAAATCTTTAAACAAAAATGAATGTCTTCCTAAAACACATCCTTTTGTGGAATAACACAGTCTGCCCTGGATTACATAGGGAATCAAATATTCCCTTCTGGCCCTAATCTAGGCATGGTTTTATTGCTGTTTTATAAAGTTACTTGTTCCTATGGAACCAGTTTGTCTCGCCCCCACTCGAGGTGATCCTTTCAAGACATCAAATGAACCTGGACAAGGAGTGCTTGACAAAAATGTGCTGCCAGCTTGACATCTGTGAATCACAGCCACACCTGAGGGGTTCTCAGCAAGCAAATCTTGAGAGTGAGCACCCTTAGAGCACCCCAGGTACACCCATAGGTGCAGGTGTGCCATCCTGGGCTGCTCTGGAGGGGACAGCCACCGCCTTGGGCCCTTTTCCTAATCCTTGTTCTCCCCAGTGATGGTGGGGAGTGATTTTCACCCACAGCACAGTGACTGCTGTGTGCCCATCTCATTTGCACAAACAAAACACTCCCAATAAATAAATGGGTGCATTTCTTCCCTGCCTTGCAGATGTTGCAACAGCTTTGCAGGTGGGCTCTGGGCTCCTGTTGGGTCCCTTGCAGCAAAGCCCTGCAGGTGTTTCCACGTCTTTGTGGTGGCTCCTTTGGAAGAGCATCTTGCCCATTGCTCAGAAAACCCCAGCTCCTGGCACTGCTGGTTGTTTGCCTTTGCTGTGAATGCCCACCCACACGCAGGCAGAGGTGTTTTATGGTGTTTGGAGAGGCTGTGGGTACAGTGGGAGGCTTTGAACAGCCAGCCTCCCCTCCAGAGCAGCAGGTGGGGCAGAGAAAGGTGACCCAGGGCTGTGGTGGGGTTTTTCACCTCGACCTCCCTCTCCAGGAGCTCTGCTGTGATGGTTGGCACTGGCTGCTCCCCCAGCTGCATCCCCTCAGCCTCCCAGCACAAACCCCAGCCTGTCTGCAGCTGATTGCACTTGAGAAGCAGAGGCAGGTCATTTTACACCCCAGCATTACACACAGCATCTTATTAAGCACCTCGTGATACCTAAAATTAAGACAAATGAAAGAAAATTTCCTAAAACACTTCCACACTGGTCACAGGCTGTGTAGTTGACATGAATTTGGTAAGGTTTCCTAGGCTATGAGTCTATACTTCCTATAACCTTTTGGAAAAACCTTGATTTATTTTCATTTTGCTTCCGTAATAATTCCTGATTACCCCATGAAGCAGCCAAAATAAAAGAAGCAATGAAAGCAGGGCATAGAAAAACAGACCCAAAATACTTCCAGCCTGGTGGAGATGGAGGCTGTACACAACTTTCTTCTGAATTCTTATTGTGATCTAATAGCTAAGTTGGACTTTCAAAGTATTCTGGAAGACAGAGCGTTACATTAGACAGTGCTAATCTACTTTAATTAAAACTAATTTTAATTTAATCTCTGGTTATTTTATTACAGGAGCAGTGTAAGGGTTTGGGGTTTTTTTCTTCAAGATATGGTTTAGAAGATATGGTTTATGGTTATTTGGATGCTGCTTTCCAAACCTTGGGCTTTTTCTTTTAAAAATCATCATCTGCTTGCCAAATTCTAGCCCATTCCTTCAGAAGCAGAGCCCAAACCAGCCAGGGCTCACTCTCACCTAATTGCTTCAGGAAAATAAACATTTTACTTCATATTTCCAACGCTCTGCCTGACACCATGGCAGGTCCTGTGCTTCTCCTGCATGGAGAGAGATTAAGGAGGATTTGAGAGCCCACCAGAGCCACCAGCCACAAATGATGGGTGGGGAGAGCTGCTGCCTGGTGCTGCCTCTTTGCCTGAACCAGACAAGCAGTTTGGCAGAGGATCCCAGCTTTTAAGCAGTTGGTGGCTCATGCAATAAACCCCACCTCTGCTGTGGAGCTTAAAAAGTTCTTTTTCACAGAAAAGTTTTTGCACTGGAATCAGCACCGGCAGCTGTGGAGGTACCAGGGTGCTCCTGACCTCCAGCAATTCTCTGCACTTTCCATAGGACAGCAATCTGCACTTTTTTTTCTTTTTTTTCCTGCTTGCCTGTTAAAAAAAAAAAAGAAAATCTTTATATTTTTGGTACAATAGATGGCTTAAAGTGGACACCTTTGTAGCCAAACGCTCTGTAAGAGCACATTCCTGCTATTCTGGGCAGAAATTCTGTGTAATTCTCTTCCAGTTGGGTTAATTCTAAAGCAGCATTGGGATCTCAGAATGAGGATTTTTTAATGCATTGAGGTGTTTTGCATAGGAGCCTTAAGTTCCCTGGGTTTTTTATGATGCCCAGCATTGTAGTGGTGATAATAGAAATCTCAAAAGAGCAGTTCTAAGCAGACAAAAATCCTTCCAGTCATAATGGCTTGGTCAAGGCAGCTGCCTCAGACTAATGAGTCTAGGCCATATTCCTGAAATTAGGCTGCTAACTAAATATATTTCTTTAATTATATTATTGATCTGAAAAGTAAAGTTCTTATGTATTTTAGTATTGTGTGTCTCCTCAGATGATATCCTGCTTAATTTTCCTAATGAATTCCACCCCCCCATCCAAAAAAAATGAATGCATGTTGATAGATTAGTGAATAACCCTATTTTCCAATCTCTCTTATTCATCTTTCCCCCTGGATACCTTGGTCTTCATACCACAGGTACTCAGACAGCTTTCATCTTTCTTAATTTATTTTTTTTTAACCTCAGGCATAGTAGATATTTTAATGTAGACACACTGTCCTAGGCCCTTATTTAAAAGTCTGAAAAATATGTTTTCACTCACAAAGCACAGGTCGACTGCATTTGAAATAATTGCCCTTAAACAAACCCAGTACATTCTGCTTTGTTTTGCATCCCTGATAATGAAATTCTGGATGGGAAGGGAGAAATGTTGAGCTCGGAACAGGAGATCTGTACTGAAGAAAGTGGGAGGTGGAAAAGGAATAAAGCAAAAATGTTGGAACTTTAGAGGTTTGCAGTAAAGATACAGTAGATAAGAGGAGGGAAAATACAAGAATTGTCTTCAATATGTTAAAATATATCAAAATATTTATATAAAAACATACAGAGCCATTGAATGGCTCATAAGTGGGCACCCATATTCAATTTTTGGTACAAACTATATTACTTAAATAATAGAGAAACTATATTCTCTAATACAAATGTAAATATCCCAGATGGAGCTTCGTGTTCAGGTCTGAGAAACTCTGACTATGGTTATATAGAGATAAAGAACAACAAAACTGAAATGTGGGTTTGTAACCTCATTTAGAAGATGTTAGCTTGAAATAAATTCATTCCATGTAGTGTCACCTCAGAAAACTTTGTTCTTTTTTTAAATTTGGCTTAAATTTCATTGAAGTCTTTGGTACAGACAACAGATTTGGCTCTCAAATGCTGAAGCCATAAGTGAAATGCTTTCAAAATAAGTTTTTGAAATGGTTGGGAGAGAAAAAGATGACCTGTTCTCAGTAGAAAAGCAAATAGAGTTGTTTTCACGGGTAGAATCCTTTCTCTTTTCCCAGAGTGGTTTTAATTTGTTCTCTCTGTAGCATTACTGCCTGGTCACTCAAATAATGCCATCATTGAAAAACAGATAATTAACAAACCCAATCCCACTGGTCTTCCAAAGCCCTTTAACATCCTGAAGAATACATTTCCCTCTGCAGAATGATGTTGCACTTGTGTTTCATTAGGATTAGAGCCACACTTTGCATTTTCTTCATTTCCCAGCTCCAGGGAAGCACCAGCAGCATCTGCAGCCTCCCACCCTCCCAGCAGCCCTGGCCCAATCCTTGCTGCTGCCCTGTTTTCAGGGAGAGCCTTGGATGTGCAGGCTTATCTCAGTGATTTAAACCCAGCTACCTGGGATGTGATGGATTTCCTCTGCTTGCAGCCCCCAGCCAGGAGCTGATGGATGTCTCAGGGAGATGCTGCAGCTCAAACAGAGAGAGAGAGGTGCCTGATGCAGGAATTCCAGGGTCAGGCTGCCAGACCTGTGTTATGTGGGAGGTCAGGCAAGGTGAGCTGGCCCTTCAAACCCGTGATCTGTGCTGTAAATCTCAGGGATGTCAGCAGGAGGATGACAGGCACAAGGAATTTAATGGAAAGCACTCACTTTTTTCTTTTTGTCTGAGCTGTAACCCAAGGCTTTGCCTTTCCACCACGTCGTCCTGAAAGGAAATTAATTTCCCTGCTCACTGGTTTTGCTGAAAATTATTTAAAGCAATTTTTCAGCTACCACTTAGCTGAGCATAAAAACTTAACGCCAAAGCTCTTTCATTTCAACACTTCCCTCCAGAGCAGCTTCACCTGAAACAAAATTAATTTCTCTACCTTTCAACTCAGGACTACCTACTCAGCTTTAATTGTAACTCTAGGGGAAGAGGATTTCCCTCTCCTTTTTCTTCATATTTCTTCTGCCATGCTTCTTATGTCCCAGCGTCTTCTGAGCACCAGGCAAGGACAGTCTGTGCCATGTTTAACTTCTGTAAAAGGTTCTGTGGAGGAAGAGGAGGCACAGAGGAGGCTGGACCTTGATGTGGGGTCATTTCTGGGCTTGGGGAAGCTCAAAAAGAGAAGGAAGCAACTCTAGAAAAACAAATCTCCAGCTTTGTAACAAAACCATCCAAGGAAGTGCCAGGTTATCATGACATGGAAACAGCTGGAGAATACTCAAAGAACTGACACTTGCAGTGTGGAGAAAAGAGGTCATTCCAAACACGATGCTGGGGGGATATTGGAGTCCTGTAAATCCAAACAGGAATGGGACCAGGCTGGTTCCCTGCAAAAACACAGCCTGGAGAGCTGAGAGCTGAGCAAGCCTCGGTGGGGTGGCAGCAGCTGCCCACATTTCTGAGCCCTGGGCCTTTATGAGCTGAGCACTTTAATGAGCATGTTTTCTTTAGTGTGTATTTTCACAGAGCCAGACTGATCTCATGTTCCAAGAATGAAACCCTGGCATGGAGGTGGCATATCTGCCAGTGAATGTCAACAGTTGATGTGCAGAGAGCAAACAGGATTTCATGTTGTGGTAAAAGCTGAGTTACAATTTGCCTTAATTCTGTTTTCTTTGTGTCAGACATGTTAAGAGTAAATAGTAAAAGAATTTCACTTTTGCTTGAAAAAAAAAGAAAAAAAGACACAAAATACCCTAATAATCCTAATTCTACACGTTGAAGAAAAATGTTGTGATATCTACCTACTCTTGAATAGCTTGAAATGTCCTCTGCAAAAGGTATCATAATAAAAGACCTGAGTGATTTGCACAGTGCTGAGCTGTTAAGGAAGGGAAGAACACTCTTAACTGCGAATGAACAGAATGAAAACCCTCCCTGATTTAAACAGAGGCAAGGGCAGATTAAGTTCTCACACCAAGCAGGTTCAGCCAGTGTCTAATTCTCATCCACAATAGAACCCCTGCCCGGTGTGAGCAGCCCAGCTCATCCCCAGCTGATCACATGGATGATCACAGGAGATCACATTTCAAACCCAGCTTTGGGAAGAGCTGGCCACTCTGGGCTCCCACTGCTCAGAAGTGAGCTCAGAACCAGCAGGGTTCAGTCTGAAGCCCAGAAATGCAGTGATTAATGACAGCCACCACTGGCACAGCCCTTCTGAGACACCTGTGGCACGTCCCACCCTGGCAGGGAAATGGAACTGCTGACCCAGCAGCCCTTTCCACCCCCAGCTTCCAGGGTTTTATGAATTGTCACTCACACCTAGGGCTGATATGGCTGTAAAACCCCAGCCAGGCAGGAAAGCTGGCAGGGCAGCTCTGTGGTTTTAGGCTTAGCTGTGTCTGAAAGAATGAAAGGAGCTAGAAGGCTCCAGGATTGGTGTTGACAGTTGCTTTCAGATGTATGCAAAGACAAAATCCAGTCATGCAGACAACAAACTCACCTGGAGTTTGGAGGCTGTAGGGCTGAAAAATAAAATAAATAAAAAGAAACAATAAAGGAAAAAGGAAACCAAATTCCCTCTAAACACCGCCTGTGTGGAGGAGAGATTGACACAAAGGTGTTCAAAAGGTTGGCAAAGGCTTCTCTGTGTTGCAGGAGATCCCCAAAAGAAGGCAGGGGAGCTCAGGCAGGCTCTGTACCCACTGCTGGCTCCCAGTTCAGTGGAAGCAATTGAACTTGGGTTATCCACACCACCTTCCTGGCCACTGTGACCCTGGCACTGGGGCAGAGCTGCCTCTTTAGAGCTTGTTTCTGCATGAGAGACCTTCTGTGATTCAAGCACAAAAAGTCTAATAGAACAATAAAAATATGGATGAAACAGAGACAGAACTGGTTTAAACTTCCCCTCCAAAATCCTGTAAAATTGGACCTCTAAAATCCTGAAAAGGAAATGCTGGAAAGCAAACTGGAGGCTCTTTAGCCATGATTGGTGTGGGGGTAACTCAGAGGGTAAAAAACAATTCCTGCCCAAAATCCCATCTAAACTTGTTCTCTTTCAGCCTACACCTTCTCCTCAGTCCTGGTCTGCACCCTCTGCTCTTTCCTGCAGGGTGGAGATTCCCTGCTGCCCTGACCCCAACCAGAACCACAACCCCAACCTCAACCCCAAACACAACCCCAACCCCAACCCTTCTCCTGTTTTAAAGGCTGTTGAGTGCTGCTTGCATGCATTTTTTGAAGTGTGTGATGAACTCTTGCCCACCTGCTGCACACAGCTTTCACATCCCTGTAGACCAACTCTTCCACACCACTCTGAACCATGCCATGGCACTGGGCTTGCTGGTTTTTGTTGGGGTTTTTTTGTTGTTGTTGCGGGGTTTTTTTGGTTTGTTTTTGGTGGGGTTTTTTTGTTTGTTTTATTTTGTTTTGTTTTGTTTGTTTTTTTGTTTGTTTGGGGGTTTTTTGTTGTTTTTTCATATGTAAACCTATTAAGTATTAAGAGAAGTTAATCATTAGCTGGCTGGTTGGGCATTGAGACAGAACCCCCCCTTTGTCTCTCAGTGTTATTAAACTCCTTTGGCTTTGAAATGCCACATAAAAGTGATAGATGCCCTTTCCTTACAAGCCAGGCCTCCAGTCAAGCTGTGCCTGATACCAGCCCAGCCACAAAGAGCCCTCCTTGTTTAAATATAGCAGCACGAGGCAGATAAGGGTGAATCAGCCTGGCTGCTGTGCCAGGGCTGCCCTGATAAGGAGCTGCAGGGACAGGGGAGCGTTCCCTGGGCAGGATCCCCACGGGGAGAGACAGCTGGAGACCAGGGGCTGCACAAAACAAATGATTGAGCTGAGGCCAGAGATGCACATGGTCAAGTGCATTTGTGATAAAGAAATGGAAGGTTCTTGGCACTTGGAAAGATGATTTAGAGTGGAAGCTGCTGCTTCAAATGGCTTCAGAAAGAACAAACTCCACCTGTGTAGACTGAAAAATCGGAGGTGTGTGGGGTTTATCTTTCTAGCTGGATTTATCCTTCCAGCTGGGTTTATCCTTCTGAGTTTAACCTTCCAGTTGGATTTATCCTTCCAGTTGGGTTTATCCTTATGAGTTTATCCTTCCACCTGGGCTTATCCTTCTGAGTTTAACTTTCCAGTTGGATTTATCCTTATGAGTTTATCCTTCCAGCTGGATTTAACCTTCCAGCTGGGTTTATCCTTCTAGCTGGGTTTAACCTTCTAGTTGAGTTTAACCTTCCAGTTGGGTTTATCCTTCTAAGTTTAACCTTCCAGCTGGGTTTAACCTTCCAGTTGGGTTTATCCTTCCAGTTGTGTTTAACCTTCATCCAACATCTGTGTTCAGAGAGCCTCAGGACCACTTTCAGCAGCAGCACTGCCATCTCCTCACAAAACACACACACAGAGCCCTAGACAAGAAATGAGTGAACAAGGATGCAGAAAATTAGGGCTGAGTGAAAGAGCAAGCAAATCCCCTCCCCAGATCACCAGGAAAAAAAAAAAAAAAAAGAGTTTCTCCCCAGAGGGATGATAAACTATATTTTTGCCTAGCAGCTTTTACAAGGTGAAAGTGTTGCTCAGGAGAATAAATGCCTGCTTTGTGTGGCCCCCCTGAAAGCAGGAGGCAGTCAAATCTGGGCTCAGCTAATGTAGAATCTATATTTACATGTCAAAATCCCCCCTTATTTAGGTTCTTGATTTACAGCCCCTAGTTTTCATAGAAGTCAGTCATTCCTAGTGAAAGAATGCAGAGCAGATTTATAGGATCTGCATTATGCCTTAAATCTTAATAGCATTTTTAAAGCATTTTTATGGCTCGTTCTAAGTAATGTTTTCCCTCTGGTTTTTTTTTTTTTCAAGGCATTACTTTGTAAAACCAAATACAAATCCAAACCTTCAAAACAAGATCATTTTAACCAACCCTGCTGCAATGCCAAACCTTGTCAGCCATGTCCTTATAAGCCTCTGTTTTCAAGCATTCATGGATTGAATGTAAAATGTGCTTTTCACTAAGGTTTGCCTGATAAGATCTCAACCACCATGGGCAGTGAATTTGTTTTCACCATCACAGTCAAAATAAAATAAATCTCTGGAGGCTGCTGTGAGGTGGATGAAGGTAAAGGGTCTGAATCTGTGCCTTCTCCCCCACACCAGGCTGCTCTTTGCTTTGATAAATCTGTTTGAAATATTTATGTCAGCTCAGGTTCAGCCCAGTCCAGAACAGAAATATCCCAGGTCCATTAATCACAGACACAAAAATGCAGGCTCGGCTGATGTTTGCACCCATGGATGGGCCCAGCACTGCGGACTTGGTTCTTAACCAGCTCTCTCAAGAACTCTCAACCTTTAGACAGAAATTTAAATATTATCAAAGAAGCCAATAGCTCAGTGGTGTGCCCCAAAGTGGGTTTGTAGGGAATGAGTTTCTCAAGCATTTTTTTAGGGAATCAAGCACCAAGAGTTAACATGATTTAGGGGAGACCTCAGAGCTCCTTGCAGTGGCCAGGGGGGCTCTGGGAGAGCTGGAGAGGGACTGGGGACAAGGGATGGAGGGACAGGACAAGGGGAGTCAGCTTTAAACTGAAACAGGAGAGGAATGGATGGGATTTTGGGCAGGAATTGTTCCCTGGCAGGGTGGGCAGGCCCTGGCACAGGGTGCCCAGAGCAGCTGTGGCTGCCCCTGGATCCCTGGCAGTGTCCAAGGCCAGGCTGGATGCTGGGGCTTGGAGCAGCCTGGGACAGTGGAAGGTGTCCCTGCCCATGGCAGGGGGTGGCACTGGGTGGGATTTAAGATCCCTCTCATTCCAAATCATTCTGTGTTTCTGTGACTTCACCTGACAGAACCAACAGTGGTGAGCACCAAACAAGAGTCCCCAAAGTCTCCTTGGCCACAAGCCAAGGATTTCTTTAGGGAATTTATTATAACCTCTGGTTATTTAACCTGAAAGTGTCCAAAGGAAATGGAAAATATCTGTTATACACTGGGTTTTTGCAAACTAGATTAAGTATACATCAAATGCTATCAATAGAGAAAGAAAAATAAGTTGGGAATAGCAAATATTTCCAGTAAATTATAAATATACTTTAGGATGTCATGAATAACATTTCAAGGAACTCAGAATATTCTCCCAATATATCAAGTATTTACTCTGGATCCAGTCTTGCAACCTCCAGTCACATGAGAGTCTCATCCACAGTAACTGGGTTTTGGGGGTAAGGACCACTCAGTTGAGTACACAGTTTTAAAGTCTGCTGTTATTCCCTTAAATGCTTTAAAATTTAAAATTTCCATTTTTAAAATGAAAATTTTCCAATTTGGATATGAGAAACGGGTTTTAAAGCACCAGTCTCCGTTTCCAAGCTGGTCAAAATTTACAGATAAAAATCAATCATAAATGCAGCTATTACCCTGGTAATAGATATTTCAACAGACTCTGTTGAAGTGTATGAAATTTTGTGTAAACAACAATTAAATTCAGTGTGTACTATGCATAGGAAAAAAAACCATTAAAATAAACCATCACATTATGACAATTTATATTAAAAATACCATCTCCTCAAGGAATTTATTAAATAGCCATAATGTCTAACCTAATGACTGCTGGGTACTGAAAAGTTAATCATATTTTGGATACCTACATACCATTTTTAAATCCCCCATAGAGGCCAGCACCAACAAGTAAACAACCCCCAAATTCCTACCTCCTACATTCCCCCTGACAAATAAACCTTGATATTTGTATACAAACAGTTAAGCATATTCCAAGAGGAGCATAAAGCAAGAAAAAAGAAAACCCTGAGGACTTATCAACAGAGCTGAAACTGCTTCCAGACACCCAGCATGAATAACACACACCTGCTTTAACAGGTACCAACCTGAGCTGGGATTATACAACCTTGAGTTCTTGGCTTTGGTCAGCCGTGGTTGAACAGATGCTGGCACTGGAATATGTGAAGAGTGGTGCTGGAACACCCTGAGGCTGTGTGCCAACCCCTTGAGTTCTCCAGGCTGCTCCCCCAGACCTTCATTTTGCTGCTTTTCAGCAATTTTCAGTGATAAGAGTTGAAACCTTAGGGCAGTTTCTGTCCTTTGCTGCATCTTTGCAGTGAATGGGAAACAAAGAGGAGACCTGTCCTGTGTTTCCCTGTGCAGGGCAGGCAGTGGGGGCCACACCAGCCAGAATTCCTGTGCCCAGCAGACTCTAGATATTCTATATCAGCTGGATAAAGAGAGAGAGAGATCTTAAATCAGCTGGAACACTCCATTGGGACAGGCTGGATAAACATTCTCCCAAAACAGAGCGGGCAAGTGATAAAGTTCTGCCCCCAAAACCCAAAGCTGTACATTCCTGCCTCTTTACAGAAAGGGAATGGTCTCAAAGGCCACCACTGGTCACATTTTCTCCTGATTTCCAGTATCAAGTCCCTGGCAGAAATCTCTCCCTGATGGGGTCAGGGGAGCAGGCTGTGAGCTTCCATCCTTTGGGGTTTCCAAGATCAGAGCACAGGAAGCCCTGCACAACCCAGGGTGATCCCAGAGCTGACCCTCTCAGAGCAGCAGGTTGGACAAGAGCTCTCCTGGGGTCCCTTCCAGCCTGAATTGTCCTGAGTGCTGAGAAATCATTCTCCCTCTCTCCCCTGTACTCCTCCTGCCCCCAAAGCCAAGCCTTCTCTAGGAATATTTTCATTTGTGCCTTAATATTTTCTTCAGGAAGTCTGCTGACACTGAATGAAAAGTTCAGTTTGAGAGGGAATTAGGTCTTTATGAACACTGTCAGCTATCTCACACTTTCACTGTTATTTCATTGCTGTCACAATCCCCTTTTTTTTCTTTTTTTTTTCCCTAAACAATTCGCTGCCAGCTCCAGCTTCCAAATGACCATTGTAATGAAACACTTGATTTTCAGATGTTCATTGAAGCAGGAAGTATTTTACACCCCCTGAATTTTCCAATAGCTCAGGAGCACACTTTTTTCCCTCTTCACAGAAGTTTCTAAAACTCAGATGTGTGATCTGTGTGGAAGAGTTGGGATACCTGGATGCCAATTGAAAGGCAATGTCTGTTTAGATAAACTAGACAATATCATTTATACAGGCTGTGAAAAGATATTCTTCAGCCATAAAACCAGAGTGTAAGAGACCATGAAATGCCAGTCAACCTTCTGCCCTTGGACAATCAATCTGTGCTGCTCCCAGTAAATGTGCACCTCGATTTCTTTAAAAATAAAAATTCTGTGGGCCAGATTCCAAAATCTCCCTTAGAAATTTTGAATTCAAGAGGCAAGGACATGATAACAAGCTCCGATGATTTTGGCTGTTGTTATTTGAAATGTGTCCCTTTTTTTCCACTCTGTTTTCTATATTTTGACTATGCACTATGCAATAGGGGCTTGGACACCACCTGACCCTGTGCTGAATGGATAGAACAGGTTTTCCTGAGGAAATCTATTCCTGCCAGCCTGGCAGCTGTGCATTGAGGGGTTGAACCTCTTGACCACTCAGAGCTGAACATTTATTTAGCAGCAGACACTCAGCACGGACAAGCAGGGGCAGGTAATCAGGCTCAGACACAGAACCTGTCAGAGCACGAGTTCCTGCTGCTCTGGGACTGCATGAGCTCACACATTCCTCCCTTGAAAGCTCCTTTTTATTCAGTGTACACCGTGGATTCCTCCAAGCTAGCACTCCCTCCCTGGCTCCAGCCCATCTGCAGTGGGGATCAGCCGCTTCAGAGGAAGCTTTTCTGGGCATGGAGAGGGAGGTTTTGGTTCATTTATTGGCCAATGCCTCCTGCTCCCAACCTTCTCCTGCTGGCCCAGGGCTGGCTCAGGGGCTGGGGATGTGCTGGCCCTGTTGGAGGAGCACAGCCTGGCATTGCACAGCTCTCCCGGGAGGTTCTGAGCCAGCAGAGGCACAGCAGGGCTTCAACCTGAGCCACCAACACAGCTACAGAGAGCTCTGGGGGTCAGGACGGAGGGATGGTGACAGACAGCAGGAATTCATCCTGCAAGAGCTTGGAGGGGAAAAAAAGAGTGATGGATGCAATGGCAAAGCCAATATTGTTCAGGGATTTAACAGCTTGGTGGCCACAATTCACTGTGGGGCTCACAGGGACCTCCAGGCTCCTGACTGGACTCTGACGGGCAGGTCCACTGAGTTCCATCAGAGACACAACAGTTTTAGCTGCAAGATCTGCTTGTCTGGAATCAGATGCCAAAGTAAACCTACAGGAAAGGTGGAGATGGATTTTTTACAGGAGAGTGAAGTGACAGAACAAAGTGAAATGGCTTCGAACTGAAAGGGAGTGGGTTCAGATGGGATATGAGCAAAAATTTCTTCCTTCTGAGGGTGGGCAGGCCCTGGCACAGGGTGCACAGAAAAGCTGTGGCTGCCCCTGGATCCCTGGAAGTGTCCAAGGCCAGGTTGGATTTGGCTTGGAGCAATCTAGATTTTAAATTTGGGCTCAAAACGCTGCCAGAGGAAAATTATAAGGATCAACAATCCCCAATAAGCTCAGTTCTATAAAGATCACCCACTTGTAGTATGTTCTACTCACAATTTTTTTTTGTATGAATACAATTCCACAAAGAGATGGAACTTAATGGAGGAGAGCAGGTCCAGTTTAGAACAAGGTGTTTTACTAAATGCAATCTTTGCATTTAATCAATATTAAAATACCTGTCACTACCCTGTTGTGCATTTGGGCATGCCCAAATTAGTGAAGATGAACAGAATTTAACTGCCTGCATTGAAAAAGAAGTTTTAAAGGCTTGAGAGGGATTTTTAGTCCCTGAACAGCAAATCTGACCCTGATTCAAAACCACGTGCACCAAAAAACTCCCCAGGCCCCACTGACCATATACCTAAAAGTTTTCACCAGAAATTGTGTAAATTTTGTGTAATTTTTTTAGCCAAAGTTGAGCCAGACAACATTGGAAGGATCAGGGCCAGCACAGTGGGCAGTGATTAAATGTGTGAGCAGGGGGAATGGGGCTACATCCCCTGTGCCCACAGCATGGGGAGCAGGAGTTTGGGAGCTGGGTGCCCCTGGCAGTGGAAGATGCTGTTGGGATCACCCTGCCCAGGGGCCCAAGCTGCTCCCACCTGGCTTTGGCCAACAGGAAAATGCTCAGCTCCACCTCTGCATGGATGGCTACAAGCTGAAGCCAGGCCAATCCTGTCTGGAGAGGCAGCAGCACATGGGTTTTTTTCAGCAGAAGTTGTAATTTGAAATGAGATTCTAAATCTGGGGAGGGCGTCAAAGATCTGACCTCCTGCCTGACCAGAAACAGAGGGGCAGACGTGGTGCATGTGGCACCTTGGGAGACAGGCTGCCTTTCCACCTCAGGAATTCATGTATATCAAATATGAACTTCATTTTTCTCGTCTCCCACTGTCCAGAGATGTCAGGAATCAGTATAATTGCACAGACTGTCAAGGCTCCCTGGGAATTATGTGTATTTTCTCTCTTTCTCTGTCACACAGAACCCATCTTTCCCCTGAATAATTACTGCCAGAGCTGAATCAGAGCCTGCCAACGTTGCAGAAAAGAGTCCAACCCTTTTTCTATGAACTTTCAAAACAAATATGACTTCACTTTGCTGATTTTTTTTTCCCTTTTTTTTTTTTTTGCCTCCACTGTCGTTTGATTCTCTTTGAATAACTCAGATGAGTTTAGGGAGGGCGTGGAACACAGGGAAGCTTCGGGCAGACCCTCAGCTGGTGTACAATTGGCTTCAGAAAAGCACTGCTCAGTTACATGCTGAAGATGCCTCACAGTGGATTTGAAAAGCTCTCTTGGAGATGATTCACCTCGTGTGAATGCCACTGTTCCCACCAGCGATGGCATTTTAAGGAATTTTAGCTGTTAAGTCAGAGGACAGACAATAGGATGGGACAGAGCCCAAGCCATTAACTCTTCCCTTGGTTTTATTACTGAATCCTGATCTGGACTCCCACAGGGAACCTGTAATATATCAGTCAAAGGAATAAAGGGCAAAACTTTAAATAACTAAAAGTTTGGAAGATGAAATGAAACAGCAGCCTACGATTTGCACACAACAAGAAAAAAACAACCAAAAAAAATATAAAAAGCCCAAAAGGACATTAATTGAAACCTTTAATCCTAACAAAGTATTCATTCTGAGATAATTACTGCCATAAAACCCTCTGACACTGACAAGAGAGCTGTCTTCAAAAGTTACATACGTAAGCAGCCTGGAACTTGAGAGAGGAGCTGGCAAGGATGGAATCCTTCAGAGATGAGAAAAAGAGGGAAGATTTTGGAGGAAGCTGAGCCTGCCAGTGTTAGGTCATTCCTCTGTGAAAACATGTTTTCATCTCTGAGAGACTGAAAGAGGAAAGGGATGGGGAAGATTTGCCAGCAGAAAGCCAATTCCTCCTATAAATAAGAAACCAGTGGGGAAAAAACAAAAATTAGTAGCTACAAACTGGACCTTGAAGGCATTTGGGACAAAAGTCAGCAATACAAGGTGATTAAAACTGAAATCACACAATTCCTTACTCGTGGTGCATGAAGTGCTGCAATGTAAAAACCTCCTGCTGGGGTTCCTCTGCTCTGCCCAATTACAAACCTTTCTGAGAGGCACAAAATCAAGGTTGTCACTGAGCTTTGCTCCAGCTCTGCTCATTTTGGCACTTCCCCAAAGATGACAGAGCCTCTGGGAGCGCAGCAGTGTTCAGTCCCTGCTCCAAAATGGTTGGGTTTGGTCTGTGCTGCTGGGAAATGACACCTGCTCTGAACAGAGACAAGGCTGGCTGAGATCTTCAATCACCTTCTCACCCTCTGTGTCCTGGTTGAGCAGCTTTACACTGACAGATTAATGCTCTTGCAAAGATTCCAAAGTCTCTTTTCCTCTCCAGGAATATTGCTATAAACCCCCCAAAAGTGGTGTCCATCAGTCCTGCCTGTTGGGAAATTTCCCTGTCCTGGCAAAATGCTCCAGTCCATGCTGATGGTTCTTTCCTACTGATTAGTTATTCCTGTATAAGTGCAGATTAAAATGGCTTTGGCAAGTTTTTCCTGAACATTCCTGAACATTCCATATGGCAGCAGGTGCTGAGCTTACACCTCTGAAACCCAGCAGAAGGAACTTTTCCTGTCCTAACTTTTCACTGCTTCTTTCTTCTTCCCACACACAGACCCAAAGGATGAGGTGTTGTGATCTCAGCTGGCACCCAGGAATTCACTGGGGATTATTGGCACCAGCATCCTCTGAGCCCCAGGTTAATGCAGAAACAATTTTCCTTCTGCTGCTCCAACACAGAACAATCTCTGCAATTTCTGTGTGTGCTCCCAGCACTCTCTAGGGAGCAAATCTCCCCTTTACTCTCAATAATTGAGAGGCAATCCTTCAGCACCAAAATAAACTGAACCAGACCTGACCACAACCAAGTCCTGAAGCAAACCTCACCTTTCTGGCATTAGATGTAAAATAAAGCTTTAAATCACACTTATTGAGGCATTTTCAAGCATTTCCTTTTTGCCAAATCAGAGCAGGTTTCAACTGAGCTGTGACCTTTAATGACAACACGAGCTCCTGCTTTTAGAAGAAAACTGGGCACTGCCAATGCCCTTCCTTCCTTTCCTGCAGCTATTTGTAGCTGATGCTAAAAAATCCATATCTGAGCTCATTCCTGCTCGGTGCTGCCTGGGAGCTGCCAGGACTGAAAATAGGAAAAGAAAAGAAGAAAGAGTCCTTCAGGGCTGAAAATAGGGAAAGGAAAACCCGGCCCCTTTGGCCCAAGTGATTTCACCGTGCGAGATTTTACTGTTCCCATCCCTCTCCATTCGCTGATCTCTGCTGCCCTCTCCTGCAGCAGCTGCAAACTGAAAAATTGAGTTATTCAGTGAAATAATTCAATATAAAGCTGCTGTGGTGAGGTGTTTTAACTCCGAGGGGACGGGGCAGGAGTTTGAGGAGTAGGGAAAATTTAAGCTGGAAAATTAAAGTGCTCGTGCAAGGGTATTGAGCACGGCAAGGGGCAAAATAATGATAATTACAGGAATGCTGAAATGATAATAATGATAATGCTGATAGTGATAACAGCAATTATAATAAAAATTATAGCATATATTATATAATATATAATAT
>VWYP01004386.1:0-11129 GCA_013400435.1 Pycnonotus jocosus
CACAGATGTTTTTCATTTTAGGCTCCAAATATATTCTAAATAGGTAAATATACGCATATTCACACCAGAAGTGTAAAAAAATTAAGGTATCTACTAATTTACATGTGAACGAAAGAATCACATTTTTGCAAGTAAATTTACAGCAAGTGCATGTGCAGAAAATCTTCATATTTTGTGAAAAATTACTATGTGTACACTGGCAATTTAGCCCAATGTTCAGAAGGCATAACGTAAAATTTCCAGAAATTCAAGGAGCAAAGCATTTTTTACCTCCTCTGCTTGGTCAAGAGGAAAATAGGGCTACCATGTGGCTTAATGTACAGGCTACCTAGCTAATTCTCTTGAAGTTATCATAAGTACACACAGATTGCAAGCTCGGAAAGAAGCATTTCCAAGGGTATGAGAAGGGAAAAAACCAACATCACCAAAACAACAACAAAAAAAATTACTCCTGTAAGACAGTCAGAAGGCAGTGTCTTCCTGTGACATGAGAGAAGTAACTGTTAGTACTGGATATAGCTTGACTATTTGGATTCTGTTATGTGACTGCAAGGGGTGATGGGTAGGTGAGATGCAGTCAAGGCTACTTCTCATTGAACATAAAAAATGATAATAAATTTTTGATTTAGTGAAAACTCTTCATTTATAGAAGTCTGTGCTTTTCCAAGTTTTCAGTCACAAGCCTTTTCTCAAATATTTTCTTCATTCCTACACAGTCTATGAAGGGAAAATTCAAAGGAGCAACATTCAGGATTTCCCAGTTTATGGAGAGCATTTAAGCTAAGCTCGTGTTTTTCAAGGAGGAGCATGACAACATTGCTCTTGGCTCTTGCTGTGAAACAACTGCCTGAAAGGTTATCAATAAAAAATACTTTGCATAGCAGGTCCTAAACAAGGTTTCTTTCAACGTGTATTAAAAACATCCTGGAAATCTTGTGCTTTTTGTGAGTATGGTGTTTATAGAAGCAATTAATTTTGGTGACCCTGGGGATATAATTTCATCAAGAATGCTGGAGAACACACTGAAGAAAATGCAGTCAAAAACAAGAAAATCTCCTGCATTCCGTGGAATGATTGTTAAAGAAACCCTTGCAGACTGTTGCCTGCATGTGAGTTCTTCACATTTTGAAAATGTTCAGGGAAACTGACAATTGAGATATAAAAAAATATCAAAAAGGCCTACATCTCTTGGAACTTTCTCCCTACTCTTCTTTGCCTTTGGTGAAAAGGAGGCATACCCAAAAACTCTCAGAATCTAGCTTCTTTGCCCTCTTTATTTCTTTTATTTTCTTTCTTCCCAAAGAGATCTATGGACCTTAAGTTATGCTATTTATACTTAGGAAAAAAAAAAAAGGGGCAAAGAAAAAAATTCTAAAAGATACTTACATGAAGCAGAGTCATGACAAATCTTAGAGAGTAAAAATAAATTGCTTCGTTGCAGTGATAACCTCCTCTTGTATGTAATCTATGAAAAGCCAACTGTCATCAAAATTCTTAATTTATAGTATTCAACAAAATGCTACTAACTGAAAAGCATTAATCAACATCACCAGCTTAATGTGCTTTTGTCAAACTTCTCAGTCTCTTCTGCCAAAGAAGAACATTTTTGACAAGTAGATTGATTGGTGAGCTAACAGTGTTTGACTGAGGAGAGAGTGTACAACAAGAATTAAAAAAAAAGATGTTAGCAGTATGTATGAACAAATTCTATTTGAGCAATACAGAACAATACTATTATTTATGTCAATAAGACTGATAAATTATTATTTGGTTATAAGAAATTCTGTTTCAAATTGGATTTCACTTTCCTTGTGAAATAATTCATAAAGAGTGAAAATGTGCAACTAATACGAAATATGTCCATTAGACCTGAATAATAATCAACTACAGAGTGCTTTGCTAGCTCAAGTGGTTAAAAAAATATTGAGATCTTGGCTTTCAAGCTTAAGTAATCAAAGTGAAAAATAATATGCTTGCTTCTACTTTGTTAAGTGTAATAGATACTGCAGATTTAAGATAGAGAACAGCTCCTTTTAAAAAGAAGGTTTCATGGGGAATTCCATTCTTTCTCAGAAATCACACCACCATTAAGTCTTGTTTTTCCTTGTTTTCAGGTATTCCAGCTATTGCAACTAGACTTTTTTTCGGAAAGTGGGTGGGAGGAAGGAACTGAAGTTTTAACACAAAAGAATTATAAACAAGATCATACACCTGTCTCCTCATGTAATGCTCATGCTTTTGGAACAAAAACTTGCCCACAAGAATTTTCCAAGACTGAGTAGAATTAAGTGGCATAGATTTGACATATGAAATTTTGCACCAGACACATATATCTGTGTGAGTAAGCATGAGAGAGTGTGGCACTGAAGCATCTTTTATTCTGCTGACCCTGAGACAAAAGGGCAGCGCATGAGGTAAGGCATGACTCCACTGAAGCATTTCAAGCATATTTTCCCAAGTCAAATGAACAACCATTCTGGATCAGACCCAGGGATTGCTCTAGCCTTTTTTGCCTTCAATACTAGCCATTAAAAAGTATTAAAAAAAAACCCCAAAAACAAACCCAAAAAACAACAAAACTATGCCATGCTTTAGCCCATTTCTTCTTGTCCTCTGAACCAGTTTTCATTCTAATTTCCTGAGCATGTTGTAGTTTGTCTACTTAGTAACTCCCAACAATATCTCATTCCAAATCTTTTTACACTCATGCCTTTGAGACCCCATATATTTTCATGTCTCCCTGACATCTCTTGGGAAGGTGTTGAACAGGTAAAGAATCACTATGGGAAGTCCTACAACACGTTTTAGGTATCATCCCCCAGTGGCAAGTGAACAGCAGTCTTTAGTCTAGCCACACTATTTGTATTATATGCAGGGTTTTTCGTAATGTAGCTACACCAAGTAAAAGTTTGTAGGCATTTATTTATCTGTCCCTCTACCAGAATGCCATACTAGTTTCCTGTTTGATTAATATTTACTCTTTTTTTTTTTTTTTTTGGCTTTTGCTCTTTGACTCATTATTAAAACTCAACTGTCAATGAACTTATTGAAAATCTCTTTTTGGTATTTAAAATTACTCCAAAAATTGATTACATTGGTTTTTAGCTCTCAGTATCTTAAAATGGCAAAAATAGCATTTTGCCACATTTTAATCACTGCGCCTAGCACGTGTTCCTGCAGGGTCTGAGTGCTAATAATTTTGCTGTAATTTTCAATACCAAAACACGAGACCACTCAGCTGGCGGTAGCAGAAGTCTCCCAGTGAAGTGCAAGAGGCACTAGGAGACGGTTTTTGGGAGGGAGGCTGGTATATGCAGACCCTCCCCTCTAGAGCACTTCATCAACAGAGCTGTTCTTCAGCAAAGAACCTACCAGATATTCCTAGCATTGCACATACTTTTGCAATTGAAGGCACAGTGAAGAGATTTTCTGTGTTTAGTTCTCCTGGAAGGAGAACATAAGACTGAAAACCAAACACAGATAAATGATTTTACAAAATTAAATGAGCCAACCGTGGGCAATAGTCCATAATCCATACCCTTGTGCATGGTTTATCAAGTTAGACTTTCATAATAACACTTGTATTATTTTATGTTAGCCCTGGGCTAATATCTTTAGTATTCCCAATTACAGTGAGTTAACTGACTTGTGTAACTTTGTTAACCTCTAATGAGTTGTCTACATGCCCCAGCCCCAGGACAAGGTCAGCAAAACTCCCCAGGAAGAGATCACAATCCACCTCTGGCCTCGGCCTCTCACTCCACCAAATTACAGAGGCCTGCTGCTGATAATGGAATCCTCAAAGTTACCCAAGAGGAATAGAAACATCTGTCATAGAAGATAATGTTAGGCAGCTACGTGGCTATTAGGAGGCTTAGAATACTGGAAAAAGAGTAAAGGAGACCATTATAGCAAGTGAGAAGTGTGAATGTTCTGTCTTTTTTTTAAGTTCTGCTGTCACCAATTATTGCAAGCCTTACACAATTATGAAGAATTTTAAATCTTTCATTCCTAGAACCAATGGCTAAGAACATTCTCAAAAGAGAATTTTAAAAAGCCATCCAAGTTAACAAGTAAAAAACATCAGAAAACAAATCTTCTCACAAGTTTAAAATCAAATACTTTTAAGTTGATCTTGGAAAGGACAAATATTCTGAATTACTATTTATGAAAGCTAGAGGTTTGTTGGGTGGGTTTTTTAAGGTTTATGTGTGGTTTTAATCAGCAGTCTTTCATATAAATAAATCAAGCCCTACTTCTTTGGTATCTAGTAGTATTTAAACTTATTTGCTTTCAGTGGGAGGAAAGATCAAATATATGCATTTCAGCTTTCTGTGGAAATTGCTTCTGAAAACTATCACCTTTTAATTCTCTTTCGGTGGAAAATATATCCCAATATTTTCTGAGTAAGAAGTAATGAGAAGACAAGACCTCAAATACTTGGATATGCCAATAAGTCATATTGCTTTCTTTAAGGTAATCATTTCCTTAGCTTCAATATGATAATCGTAAAAGTATTTGAGGTCTAGGAGAGATAGCTACATGAGTCATAAGGAATTCATGTGCTTCACATACATTCAGCATTTTTGTTGTGTCTTCTGAGCTGCACCAAAAGAAGCATGACCAGCAGCTCGAGGGAGGTGATTCTCCCCTCTGCTCCACCCTTATGAGACCCTGCTGGAGTGCTGCATCCAGCTCTGGGGATCTCAGCATAAGAAGGTCATGGACCTGTTGGAGTGAGTCCAGAGGAGAGCTGTGATGTCCAGATGATCACTGGAGCATCTCTCCTGTGAAGACAGGCTGAGAGAGTTGAGGTTGTTCAGCCTGGAGAGGCAAAGGCTCCAAGGTGACCTTAGAGCGCCTTCCTAAAACCTGACTACAGGAAAGCTGGGGAGGGACTTTTTTACATGGGCCTGGAGTGAGGCCCATGTAAAGACAAGAGGGACAAGAGGGAATGGCTTTAAACTGAAAGGGTGAGTTTAGATTGGATTGGAAAGAAATTTTTTATTGTGAGGGTGGTGAGGCTGGAATAGGTTGTCCAGAGAAGTTGTGGATGTCCCATCCCTGGAGGAGGCCAGGTTGGATGGGCTTTGAGCAACCTGGTCTAGTAATAGGTGTTTCTGTCCACGGCAGGTAGGTTGGACCTTTAAAGTCTCTTCTAGCCCAAACCATCCTACAATTCTGTGATATAAAAACATACTGGAAAAATATGGTAATGACAGGAAATACAGATATTATTATTTTACTTCACAATAATCTACCTGAAGCACTATAAAAAGAAAATTTATTGAACTATTTTGCCCATACCACTACATACATCTTATTACTCTACACATTTTATGTTTCATATAATACTTTAGGGGACTTATTAACTATGAAAAACACATTATCCTTTAAAAAAAGTTATGAAGTACTGAAAATGTACAACTAAATATGGAGTTAAAAGTAGCAGATTTCCTTCTTCAATTTTATATTTAAATAAGAACACCAAGTGGGCAGCAAAGAAGGATCCTGCAATATCTTTAAAAGGGTAGAGCTACAAAATTTTCGTGACTCACAACTCACAAAATTACAGTACAGAAAAAAAAAAGTAACCTTATGATTCAGACAGTAATTAGCAGCTTAGAAAATGCAGAAGAGAAAATGAGTCAAAAACCACAGCCATTCAGGGCCTTAAAAATAAGGAAAAGAACTTTAATATCACTGAACTAAATTTACAGTAAGCCTGCAGTGAAGGGAATTTTTAAAAAGGAGATATTTATGGAAAAGAAATCATATACAAGTTGGAGATGAGAGACTTTACATTGAAAAAAGTCATTTTCCTACAAATAATATGATCTGGAAATTCAGAAAATAAAGCAATCCTTTCACCAATCAACAGTTTCAATTTGTTTATTTTAAGACAGCAAAATCAGATACCAATAGTTTTTCCAGAATCAGCATTTCTTGTGGCAAAAAATTACCATTAGGCTGCACAAGAAGTACGACACAAGAGTTTTATATTTGAACAAAAAGAAACAATTGTTTATTAAGGAGTGTATCTGTCATTAAAAGTCTGCCTCACTAGCAAAATAAGAACCAAAAGCTAAAGAGATCACAGAATTGTGCAGCTGAAGACATAAAATTGCTCAGCTCTGCATCTGAGTCTGAGTCTTTCAATTCCTCAGCAGTGAGAGGAGATAGGAAACCAAGGCCTGCAGCTTACCTCATTTAAGAGTAGCAATGTTTCTTCATTGCAAGGGAAAGGTTCCCTCAAGACCTTTCACAGCCAAGACACAGAAAAGCCACAGCGACAGAAAGGGATTGTCAGCAAACAAACCAATAAAAATGAGTCTCCCAAGCTATTTCCCACTGCTTTCTAGGGCAAACCTAGACTGTTCTTTATAAGTAATCCAAACAGCTCACTTCTGTGCCTTCACTGTCTTTCTATACAGTTGTCTGTCTCTGAGGTCACCTCCCAAAGCTTTACTCTCCAACTTTTTTTAGAGGTCATGAAAACTATTAATTGCATCAAAGAAACAAGATACGGTGTTAACTATGTAGTCACTTAACATACATAAATTCATACTGGTATTTTCAGGAATATGTACGTGTCTTTAGGATAGGCAGAAAACATTTTCCACTAAGTCCTGATTCTCTACACTTAGTTATTCTTTAATATGGTTCATACATCCTCTTGGGTACTAGAATGTGCACAAGTACAACAGAAGTCTTTCCTTGGTTGGCTATGACTTGCTGCTCTCTGGAATCAAAACCAACCATCAGTGACTACAAAAGAAAGAAAAAAACAACACAATACGCTTTTTTATCTTTTCTCTGTTTTTTAAAGATCTCCATGTTACTATGTGGTATCCACTGAGCTAGGGCAGCTGGTAATACTCTTGTGATGCATTCCCTATAATGATGGGTTCCCTGATACCAGATATTTCTCCAAAATCTTGGGGTTTTTTATGTTTGGGGTTTTTTTTCCCAAATGTGACAATGTGAATTTAGCATAGCACCATTATATCAAAGAGAAATAATAAATGGGGTTTTATTTGATACGTTAGGTCTGGAAAATATTTCAAGAAAAGGAAGCTCAGATATACACAAACTGCACCAATTTTCAGTGGGGGTTTCTGAAAATACAATACAAGATAAATCTAATTAGCTTCAAGGAAATGACAATAAGAGATCAGAGGAGTGAGTAGACTGGTTAAATCTACATAGACTTCAAAAGATTCTCAACAGAAAAATGCAAGAAAGAGACTAATGAAGGAAATTAGCAACTGTGATATAGATAGAAAAATTCAATTTGGATTCCAGAATATCACTGTTAGGTTAATGATTTGTTGTACAGCACATGCAGGGAACAGGAGTTTCTGAATATAAAAGGTCTAACATTTAGTTCAAAGCTCTTGGAATTACATCATGTATACGCTGCTTTTCCTCCCCTTTCTCTTCTAGTGGAACAGAGTTGTGAGTTTACCTGATCTTGGTTCCTACACCTGCTTATTAGCTGTTTACTAGTAATTATTGGATTAAAACTGGAGCCTGGCATTTACAAAAAATACCCTGAGGAACCTGGAGAGCTCCAAGTTTAAATAGTGATGTGATGGCAATTCTGAAAACCTGTTAAGAGATAAGTGAACTATACAGATTAGAGTAACATGGAAGTTGGAGCACAGTCAGCCAGGGAGGGACTCCATCAAAAAGACAAAAATATATAAAGGAGGAAAAAAAAGACAATTTTTTGTACATTCTGCTAAATAAAGGAAAACATTAAAATTACTTTTAAATGAGTAACAAATAAAAATAGCAAGAAAAGGACATAGTAAAATATCAGGAAAAAAAGAAGATTGTTTATCAAAACTTACTTCAAAATTTAAGAAAAACATGACTGTTCAATTGCAAAAGCTATCATGAGGTTTGCTCTACAACTCTTATTTTGGGACATAGAGCCACCACTGTAGGTCAGGCCATTCCATATGAGTCCATAGCCACAGACTAAAATATCATTGTTGTTTCTGTCTGAACAAAATGAAAACTTGGTCTTTCTTTTAAGTTTACAATTCACACGATCTTCAGTTCAAGGTACTTTAGCCCAAGTCTGCAGAATCAGTTGCCTGAATCTGAGTTTACATACAAGAGCACCTGAATTTCAAGGTGCTAAATATTGAAGTAGAGTTATAATAACATGAGCATTAGTCAACTCAAATTATGTTTGAAAACGGTCTTAGATTTTTTTTTTTTAGTGGTCTGCAAACACTATTAAATTATGTGCTTTTTGCATATTCTGGACCTATCACATGCTCAGCTTTCCAAGGAGGGGCTGTATGCAGAGGTAACATGATCTAAGCAAAAGGCAGCACAGTGGAAAAAGGAATGGCAAGTTGAGAGGAAAATGGACCCAAAGCCCTACATGGTGATCCCTATCTTCAGCTCCTGGACAAGTTACTAATGAGTCAAATCAATTTTTGATAGCTGAAATCAATCCAACATTTATTATACTAAGGTAAAAGACAATCTAAAAAAAGTAATTATGATAAATTCTGTCTCAGGTGTAACCCAACAGTAAACCCAATGTGATTAACCAAATCAGTTGTAACTGGACACTTGAATGGAAATTTCACCTTTCACCAGAGGCACAGAGCAGCATAATGTAAGAGCTTATCCTGGAGAATGTCTCCTTTCAGCACCACAAAAGAGAAAGCAGCTCATCAGATACACATTGGAAAATGCATATAACACAGACTTTAAAACCTCTCAAAAACTCTAAATAAATATGCAATGCCAATTCACAACTGTTCTAGAAGGCCACAATGGGAACAAAAATAAGGAATTAATAACTTTTCCATAACGAGAAAGAGTTAATCATTGATATATAGAGAGAACACCTTTTCCGCCACCAAATTTTCTCATATAAAGACAGAAAAAGCTAAAGACTCAAATATATGCCTAATTTTGATGTTACAATATCTAACATCAGATACAGAGAATATTGGCTCATGCCAATGAACCATGCATGAACCATGAACTATCCATAAAGCCATATCATAATTGTATGTGAGCTCTGTAGAAATGCCAATCAGCTGAGTTCTGTGGAAGGTAACAGAGAAATGCTCTCAAATGTGCTATTAGAAGTCCTCAAGCATTAAAAAAGCTTCTAAACCACTCAACTGAAACCCTGTCATGCTTGAATAACTATAACAAGCACAATAATAGGTGTATAGTCTCTGAGGCTGTTTGGAAAACTGCAAGATACTTTGTTATTCTTTTCTGTGAATGATAAACTTCAAGTAATGTGTTGTAGGCAATTTATACCACACACAAAACAAAGAAGTCAGTTTAAGGAACCATGTTTTCCACACAAGTCCATTAGCAGAGAATAGATGTAGAAAGACATAACGGACTCTTTATGACACTTTATCTAAAAAAAAAAAAAAAAAGCTGTTATCTGGGGACAAGCAGCTGCATTAAGCATTGAAAGAGATACAGACAGCGTTTTATTGCATCATTTTGCATTTTCAGAACACCAAACACCCTGACCTAATTAAGCTTCACAGTTACTACTTCATTATCTTTGGGGTTAATCATTAGTTTATAAACACAAAACAGAGATATAATGAGAACAATATCAGTTTAGGAGCAGGTTTCCAATTAAAAATTTTCAAGATATCATGAAGGATTCAGAAACACAAATCACTGAAAACCAGTCCCTTTTGCTGACAAGCCACCATACTGTGGGATGTCTACCTCACAGATATTTTATTGACATACTCCAGGCATGTCTTTTTGGATGCTGAAAGGTTTACAACAAAAGCAAGTCACTTTACCCTTTTGACTGCATGGTGTATTTCATTTTCAGGTCCTGCATTAGTTATACTACTGGCCTTAATAAATCACACACAGAATCACAAGGCTGGAAGAGACCATCAAGATCATCGAGTCCAACCCAGCCCTAACACCTCAAATAAACCATGGCACCAAGTGCCACTCCAGTCTTTTTTTAAACACATCCAGGGATGGTGACTCCACCACCTCCCCGGGCAGACCATTCCACTACTTTATCACTCTTTCCATAAAATCTTTTTCCTCATATCCAACTTATACTTCCATTGGCACATCTCAAGACTACGTCCTCTCATTCTGTTAGTTGCTCTCATCTGACTACAGCCACCTTTCAGGAGGTTGTAGAGAGTGATAAGTTCACCCCTGAGTCTCCTTTTCTCCAGGCTAAACACCCCCAGTTCCCTCAGTTGCTCCTCCCAGGGTTTGTATTTCAAGCCCCTCTCCAGCCCCATTGCCTCCTCTGGACGCGCTCAAGCATCTCAACGTCCTTCCTAAACTGAGGGGCCAGAACTGGACACAGCAATCACATCTGTCACAAAACAAAATGCAGCTGAACAAACATCTTTTACAGCTTCAAATGCTCTGGATCATCAACGCTGCAAATAAATTAAGGTTACTAAAGTCTGTCTGCCTTTAACAAAGTTAAAGCATCACATCTAATAAGCATTGGTTGTGTGTGTGAAGAGTGCTACAGAAGATATACAATCAATATAGAGTCTGTGATTTTTCAGTTTATTGTTCCTCTTGTCATTATGTCATCTGCTCTGCAATCACAGAAGTGAATCACGTCTGTCAGTGCAAGTGAAGTCTGAGCAATCATCTTAAAGCATCTGTCTGCAGCATTGCTTAAAGGTTGTTTATATATTTATACATATGATACCAAGATTAAAATTAGATTTTTGTCCTTTACAGACATTTCCTGTTGCATAACTACTTTCTCTCTCAGTATATCTCCCAGGATATACTGTGATGTGTTAGAGCAACCAGCTGCAGAAACCAGAAGTTTGCATTGCCTCTATCCCTAATGTATTTTGTTCTGTAAATGAGAAAATTAACATTTCAGTAACCATAATTTGACAAAGCTTTTTATTACTTCTAAGTGATTCATGTAGTCTGGAACTGTAGATATGGATTAATTACACATTTAGGAGAAGCCAGATGCAGATAACGTAACTTCCCATGAATGACCACCCCACTATAAATGTTTAACATGAGGCAACCTTGTTCATAGTCAGTTTTTTACATTAGGATTAGAATTCTGATATTTTACCCACTTTCACTATTTTGGGGGGGGGGGG
>VWYP01004389.1:8618-18850 GCA_013400435.1 Pycnonotus jocosus
TTTGGTCTCATCCCCTTTCAATACTGCCAGGTGCTTCAGAGAAACACACACACCACACTACAAAAAAAAGTTTGTTTTCCTTTTTTTTTTTCCCCTTTATTTTTAGCTGTCTTTGACATTTAAAATCTGAATGTGCAAAAATGTTTAGCAGACAGGAGGAGATTTGGTCTCATCCCCTTTCAATACTGCCAGGTGCTTCAGAGAAACACACACACCACACTACAAAAAAAAGTTTGTTTTCCTTTTTTTTTTTCCCCTTTATTTTTAGCTGTCTTTGACATTTAAAATCTGAATGTGCAAAAATGTTTAGCAGACAGGAGGAGATTTGGTCTCATCCCCTTTCAATACTGCCAGGTGCTTCAGAGAAACACACACAACACTCTACAAAAAAATCTTTCAGAAAGAAGTTTGCGTGGGTTATTGTTTAGGGTTTCATTTGTTTAATTATTCGCTTGACCACAGACATTTATCTGATCCCGGACAGATTCAGAGGTGCTCGTTTTTTCTTGCCTCTCTCCTTGGCTGGGCTCCTTGCCGTGTCCCCAGCCTAGCACGGGCACTTGTCACCTCTGCTGTCCCCCCTGCCCAAGCTCAGCTCCAGCTCAGCAGAAGGAGGCAGGTTCAGCACCTCTGGGGTACCAAACAGTAAAAGAGGGGGCTTCAAACTCCAGATCTGAGTTGTGAACGACTAAATCCCTTCTAAAGAAGCCTTCAGGCAGACATCTCAAGAAGAAACCCTTAATAAGAGTCGCCTCCTTTGGGGAGTAGATTGGGAACAGTTATCTCTTTAAAGCAGTTTTTCCTTTCTCACATCGCGGGCCCTCTCTGCAACAGTCTTGATTTTGATTTGGCTCCAGGCTTGCAAAGTCGGATTGTCTGGAATTAAGAGATTTGAATGTTGTTCCTCTTGATGTCAAAGAATTTATTTTTTTTTCCCCACCAAGAAGGAATATCATACATGCAGCATCTAGCCCCTATGCAAGGCAAATCTGTGGGCAGCCTACTCAGGGATCAAAAGCAGAGATGTTTAACCTGTTGCTGTGTTGCCTTTGTCACCTTCTTTTTTTGTTATCAGATCTTTAAAAACATTGCCCTGAAAGCTTAAAAAGTATTGCTTATCTACTTCCAGAAATGTCTTCCACTCCTTTGTCTTGACTAGCAAAGCACTGGTTTCTGGACACCCAGGGGACAATCTTCCTCCAGAGCCTCGTGGTATAAATCTAAAAATAATCTTGAAGTCAGTGGGCTACAATTCATTTTATTACCCCAGTGTTAATCTAGAATAGGTACATAAAAACTGTTAGGACAATTAATCTGAATTAATTTCCAAAGTGAATTAAATTAAATTGAATGAAGACCACCTGAATTCTGAATAAGAACAACCTTCACAGGGGTTTCACGCAGTTTAATTAATCCACTTTTAAATTCTCACCTTCAGCTAATTTGGGTTATTTTCCTGAGTGTCCCCATGTAGGCAAAATCTTAGAGGTAAACGTGGCTCAGGGGAATTCCTCTGGATTTGCCCAGATGTAATTTAGAACAGAAATGTATCCTCTAATACTCTTTGACCACGGCACAGAAATGATGCAGGAATGAGAGATATATAAACTGTGCTGCTTCACGGAGCTCAGCTTTATGAAGGAAACCTTTCCCAAAAGTTTTTTCTTTTAAAATTGTTTTTCTGCTTGCTGCCTCCCTGTCACTGTGTGTGCATAAATGTGGGTATGCAGACATGTGCACATTACAGATGTGTGCTCTCTTTGACTTTGCTCTATTTGTTTAATCCATTAAAGCTTCTCCTCTGTGCACCTGGGACTCCCATTGAAGTTAAACTGGGAGCTGAAGGAACAGCAGGATCAGCTGGCTGGGAGAGAGCTCAGAGCTGCACACTCACAGCTGAAATAGGACGGCAGACCCGAAACCCACAGCCACCCAGGGCCCAGCAATCTAGGACAAATTTACAAAAGCAAGGTTGTCTTTCAAGGAGCAAAGCCCCTTCTACTGCCTGAGGAAGCGTTGTCAGCTTTACAAGGGTTGTAGGTGCAAGCAACCTACAAGTGATGTTGTTATCATATTTATCATTGCAACATTGCTGAGATGATGGTCCTCCACTTTCAGTGGTGCTTGGTGAATTGAGGGGGCCACAGGAAAGCCTCAGTTCTCTCCTCCCAAATTGCCATTTCAAACAGCTTGACATTAATTTGTTATTTCAGCATGTAAGGTAACTATACCAGGTGCCTGCTTTTTTGAAACAGCTGTTTTAAAAATCGAGGGAATTATTCTTCCTTCTGAAATCAGTGGCTGTAGGACTCGAGGTTTAAAGCTCCCTAAATTGCATTTCATGACCAATACCATAGAACCACAGAATGGTTTGTTTTGGAAAGGACCTGGAAGATCATCTACTTCTAACCCCTCTGAGAAGGGCAGGGACATCACAGGGGCTCCCTGGTGCCTCTGAGGTGAGATTCCCTAGGTCACAGCAATCTTTTCCAGGTAGATACTTGTGCCAAATGTCCCAATTGTCACAATAACAGAATCTCTGAAATAACTCCTCAAACAACCATATCAGTGGGGTAAGGTGTAGTGGTACGATCATTCCAGAGCGCATCCAGAAACCTGGAATTTTACTGCTTGGCACAATGAATTACAGCGTGACCTTGCAGAGAGCCATTTGTAGACCAAGGTTTTAAAGATAAGCTCTCAGATAAGAGTGCCCTGTGAGTAATCTGGTGTGCTGCTCATCTGTCCAGACTGGGCATTTTTGAAAATCAATCTCCTTTGGATCGGGATTTCTCAGTTGACATACCTAAGTTGGAAAAATACGACCTCTTCTTCAAGCCTCAATTTATGCACCTGGAAAGGATGTGTGTTTGTGTGTGAATGTGTTTAGGGAACATCATTCATCTACCAGTATCTCAGAGAGGTTTTATAAAATGTAGTTGAGTTAAAAACTCAGATCTACTCTAGCCTTCCTTCCCACTCTTTTGAAATACAGTTGAAAATAAATAAATAACCAAATACCACAGCTAAAAGCATCTCTGAAAATCTGCATTAAAAGAAAGACTCACAATGATTTAGAAACTATGGAGTAACTTCCTAGTTTGATTCAGGTGTTTCCAGACTCATCAGGACAGGAGATTTTTACCATCCAAATTTTAATTTCATGCACCGTAAGATCAATCCACCTTCTGACATATTTCTTCCATAAATTTGGATGCATTTTGGAAAAATTCAAGGCCAGATGGGATGAGGCTTTGAGCAACCTGGTCTAGTAGAAGGTGTCCCTGCCCATGGCAGGAGGTTGAAATAAGATGGTCTTTATTGTCTCTTTCAACCCAAACTATTCTATGATTCAAAGGAAAATGCTGCTACCATTTTGACAAATTTAAAAATATTGCAACAGCCCAATGGAGTCAATCTTTACAATGGACACAGGAGATTTTCAAAACAGGCAGCAGCAAATTTTATGGCACCTGCACCAATACAAAAGGAGGATATGGCCTCAGGTTGTGCCAGGGGAGTTTTAGATGGGATATTAGGAGAAATTCCTTCATGGAAAGGGTTGTCCAGCCCCACAGGCTGCCCAGGGCAGAGATGGAGGCCCCACCTTTGGAGTGATTGGCACTTGGGGACACGGATTAATGGTGAGCTTGGCAGTGCTGAGGAATGGTTGTGAACTTACAGATCTTTTTCAACATAAATAATTCTGTCATTCTTCCGCCTGATGCCTCCAACCCTCACTTAGGCAAGCTGATGGCTTCTGCCTTGACACCAGCTCACTTAATCTCCTCTGCTCCTACCTTGGCAATTCTTTTGTTGCTGCCACCCTTATAATTATAATTCAGGCATTTCCAGGGCCTGGGACTTCACTGGTGTAACAGAATTTTCAAGGGCTACTGAGTTTTCACCAGTGGCAGAAACAGTTTAATTCCCTTTCCTTGTGTCCTGCCTACTTTTCCAGCTGCCTGATTATGGATCAACTTCCTTTCATCTGTGATAGCTTAAAAATGTCTTCAGCTGATTTTGACATCAGGAAAAAAAATATTACAAGGATTTGTCCCTAGCATAAACTTGTGAGTAAGTCCCTATATTAGGTGCCTTAAAAAAGGACTTTTATTTCACAGCAATGCTAACACACTTTGATGAGCTGATGTTTAGAAATCAAGCAAGCACAAAACTAATTTCAAAGAAACACCATCGTAGATTAATTTGGGCCAGAAATTAAAGTCTTTCCTATCTGCTTTCTCGCATGGTTGTTAATTAATTGGTAAGTAATAAACACAGACACCATTTTTGCAGGAGTCGAAACATGAGGATATCATGGATTAGTTTTCCTGGTGTTACGTTATTAAGTCAAAGTCAAATTTTTCGGGGGAAAAAACTCCCAAAACCAAAAAAAAACCCAACCAAAAAAACCCCCAAAAAAACAAACCCAAAAAACCTGCAGAGAAGACATGAAAGGCATTTTTGAAGAGGTGCCTACAAGCCATCTGCAGTTTCTCTGGGCACCCTGTGCCAGGGCCTCCCCACCCTCACACCCAGGAATTCCTTCCCCATGCCCAATCTAAACCTACTTCCATTCAGTTTAAAATTCTTCCTGCTTGCCCTACCAGCTACTTCCCAGGACAAACCTGACTGCTCACAATTCATTGCTGTAGGGCTTAAGGAGGCATCTCTGGTGCTGGATTTGGTAACCAGACCTCCCCATGAATAAATTTGGGGGATATGTATTAATCCACAGGACAAGTCCTCAGGATAATCTTCAGAAATGGTGATAACAATTTTGGAGAATCAGCGTCTTAATTCCACCTCGCTGCAGTGACACTAAGTGCACTAACAAGTGGGTAACCAATTAACAGTGGTGATAAATAAGCAGAAAATGCAATAAAAGCTGCTGGGGCACTGGGGTGCAGTGAGAACAGAGGTGCAGAGACTGCACACTGTTGCACTATTTGGTGCAGCATTCATGGCTGGAGTTTGGAAAGGATGAGGCAGGACAGGTCTGGGGTCAGCATGCAAGAATTCTCTTTATTCAAATTTCTGACTCCATTTATATACACTGTAGATATGTGGCAAATTATTGGCCAAAGGCTTGTCTTCTCATCATTTTGATTGGAGAACATCTCAATCACTCAAATGCCTTTCTCATAGCAAAAGAATGCAAACATTTTCTTATTTACATGAAAAGTGGGAACTCTGTCTAAGTTCTAAAAAACATCAGAAGGCTTTAGCTTTAATATCAAAGTGCAAGTTTAAGACATGCAAAAACAGAGTAAGAGCACACTGTGCTTTTGCCCTATAAATTCCTGTCTCAGGAAATGTCACAGATAGTCCATGACACCAAATCCACCTCTCCACCAAGATACCCTTGCACACCAAACCCACCACGCCCAAGCTCTCTGGTCCCCTCTCTGCCAAATCCAATTTCTGCTGCAGGTAAGGCAGACACTGTCACCCTCAGGCAGGCAGGACAGGTCAGTGCCAGTCCCACAGGGACAAGCTCAGACACAATCTCCTGGACATGCAGTCAGCCTTCTTTCACTCCATGGGGGTGCCAGTTTCCCAAACCTCATTAGCTGAAGCAACACTGTAAATGTTTGGCTGAGTTTTAGGGAGGGAGGAGTTGGAACATCCACTTTGCCTATTTATATTTGCTGCTGCTGCCAAAGGAACTGGAAGGCCATTAGTAACCCTGCTGGTCTTTCAGCACTGGAACTAAACACCTTTAGCCCCAGAGGGCTTCACAGCAGCAGGAAAAACCTCACACTTGTAAGGTCTCCAGCCCTTTATTACTTTTTTCCATCATGATTACCTTGGCTCCAGAAAGTTTTAATACCGTTCAAAATCCAATCCAGTTTTATTGACATCTCCAGTTTTGCCAAACAGTTAAACTGAAGCAGACGGCATGAATTTCAGTCAATCAATATTCATTTAAAACTGGACACCCATATGTAAGCACACTCTCTCCTTGGCAATGAGTGGAGAGGCTAAACAATCAATCCACACTTGTATTTAAACTGCATTTTCAAAAACCCTCACATAAGGCAAAATTGAATGGTTGAATAAGGCAACATGTGATTTCTGTTATGTTATTATTAATAATTAATAATTCACTTAATAACACAGCGGGAGCCTAATCCAAAACCCACTGATGTCAATAGATTTCTTTCCAGCGTACTCAGTAGCACAAAGCAGACACAAAAGCTCAGGTTTTTTAGCAGCATTTGAGCACCTACATCCTGTGCTGGGCCCAGACACCTTCTGCTTCACAGCCTCTGGGCTCAGAACAAGGCAGTGAAGTGGTGGTGAAATGGTGCAGTGAATTATGGAGTGTGGTGGATGTATGGTGAGGAACAGAGCTCAAGGGATCGAGATCAAGAGATCAGAGATCAAGAGCTGTCCAGGTACACGTGGCAGGGCTGTATTTAAATTTTGGCCTTACAGCACTGGTTGAATAAGCCCACCTCTTCTGTTATGGGCATTCATCATGCAAGACTGACATTTATTCTATTGTGCTTCCATATAACAAACAGATTGCATCCATTATTGACAGGATGGGAGAGCTGGGGCTCTTCACCTGCACAAGACGAGGCTCCAGGGAGAGCTGCCAGCCCCTGCCAGGGCCTCAAGGGGCTCCAGGAGAGCTGCACAGGGACTGGGGACAAGGCCTGCAGGGACAGGACACAGGCAATGGCTTCCCAGTGCCAGAGGGCAGGGCCAGATCTTGGGATCTTGGGAAGGAATTGGTGGCTGTGAGGGTGGGCAGGCCCTGGCATAGGGTGCCCAGAGCAGCTGTGGCTGCCCCTGGATCCCTGGAAATGCCCAAGGATGGGGCTTGGAGCAGCCTTGGACAGTGGAAGGTGTCCCTGACCACAGTAGGGGATTGGAACAAGATGGTCTTGAAGGTCCCTTGCAGCCCAAATTGTTTTGTGATCCTGTGATTAACAGCTGTCATACATTATCTGCATCCCTGTTTTAGGCTCTAGCTGTGTGCAGAGCCTGATGTGTAAAAGATAAGAAGATCCAGGAAACAGCAAGCTGTTAGGTTTACTTAAAACTTTTCCTGGCCTTTTCCTGGCTGCCATCAACATCTTCAGGGCAGCTTCTGAGAAGTCCTGTGGCAGCCAGACACCCAGGCCTTGGACATCTGGACCTTAAAGCAAATATTACAGTTGTTATTATTACCCTTTTGCCTCCCTAATTAACCAGTTGGGCACTTGCCAGCTCTTTCTCTCTGCATTGCAAGGGTTTTTTTCCATTGGGTTTAGGCAGACAGTCTTACTTTAAGATCCCTATTGATCAGCTGCCATTCTCACATGGTTAAAGCACTCCTCTTGGGGAACTCTCCAGTGTTTTAAGTGCACACAGTTACTCTCATGACTGGCTTGTAAACAGGTTTTAATGGGGCTATTAGTGTAAAAGGACAGGAAACTTTCAAAAACAGCCTTTTAAATATTCATGAAGATGTTTAATCTGGTGCTTAATCACCACTGTTTGCATATCAGAAAATCGAGGGGGGGCAGCAGTGCCTCCCTGTTAACTTCAACAGGACATTAATAAATGCTCTTAGACCCACGATTAATGCCCAAACGGCAGCCAAACCCTTAACAAAAGCATCCTCCACCTGCTGCAGAAGAGTTTCCCAAAACTGGTGTCCAAGGAGAGTGTTGGCTCCCAGGAGAGAAGATTCAGGGCCAGGCTCTGCTCTTGCCCACGCTGAGCATGTCTTGACCTGCACCTTCTGCCCTGGCCATGTTCCCTTGGGCCACAGAGGCATCTGGGTGGACTTTTCTGCCTGAGGGGAGTCCCAGGGGATGTCCCAAAAGCAGCTGTGCTCAGGTGGGATGTGCTGTGTCCTGTGTCTGTCTCTCACTCGGGCTGGATGTGCCCTCCAGGAGATGCCAGCATCTCCCCACTCCCAATGATGGGTCCATTCACTCCTGTTTTCCTTCCAGCAAAGCTCTGGCTCAGACTTTCAGCTAGTTTATGCTGGCTGAATTGGTGCAAGGGCATGTAAGACCCCTTATTTAACTTGTTTAAGCAGTGATTTTATCCTGTTGGTGTCTCATTCTCTGTAACCCCTTCTGACTTTTCCTGGACATTCATGTGGTCAAACCTACTCACTCTCTTCTCTGAGCTGCCCCAGGATCCTCACAACTTGTGTAAAGGCAGAGCAAGCTAAACACAGAATTCCAGCTTCTGTGCTGCTTTGAGTGTGGATTTTAGCCACTTCTTTGGTAATTTTTGTAATACGTGTTTTATTTGCATTCAAAAAGTAAAGGCGGAAAGGATAGCATTTCCCCGGTGGGAGAGACTTCATGCAATTTTAAAAACGTGCATTATTTAATCCAGCAGGCATTAAGATGCCTTGAGCTGTTAACACCTGTTGTGGAAATCCATAATACACAGGCTTAAAAAACCAACAACCCTGAGAGACCCATAAAGGTTCCTGCAGAGCTGTCGTCGCCTCTCGTGTCAGTGAGTACTTAAGGGCCCTGAAATCTGTGGCTGAACTCACTTACTGAGCACGTGCTTTCTCTTCAGCTAAAAAAAAAAAATAATAAAATTCCTTGGGATAATTTCATTGAAGAAAAAAAAAAAAAAAGAATAATGAATATGAAACACCAGTGAACTGCATTTCTTACACAAACCTCTCATGCATTTTTCATTCATTTCCCCACCCAGGCGCCTAAATGCACCAGCTTGCAGTCTGTGTTACTACCTTGTAAAACTCCGTGTAAAACTTCAGCCAGCATGTTTTTTAGTGCTTTGACACACTGACATTTAACATATGTCAAGCCCAGGTAGCCTGACCTCAGCTGGGGATGTCATCACTGTCTTCCACAGAGGTAGATTAAAAAAAAAAAAAAAAAAAATACATTCCCAATAGGAAATGCAAAGGTAAAGCAAAACTCCCTGGGGAAAGTGTGGAAGAAACTCTTAGTGTGATTTTACATTAGCAACACCTGTGCTCACTTCATCTTCATAATCAGCAGAAACCAGTTGTGCTGTGGATTCCTGGCTGTGCTGGAGCCAGTGGAAGTTTTCCCATTTAAACAACAGGACCCCTCATATGGGACCTCTCTAATGGGACCACCTAAAAATTTCGATGGCTGCCTTCAACAGGGAGCTGAGTGCCATTTGAGCCCCTCCAGGGTGTGCCTCTTGGCCTGTCACATTCCTTGCTGACCCATGCCAGACTGCTGATCCCATGGGGATGCTTCTCCCTTCCTGTGGTGTCCTGGGTGACAGGAGAAAGGGAAAAATAGTAACCACCTTTGAAAAGGGGAGAAAGCAGCTCCCTGGGAATTACCATGCTGTCAACCTGACCTCTGTGCCTGGGAAGATCATGGAGCAGAAGCTGTGCTGAGGGACATGGAGGACGGGGAGGTGATTTGGGACAGCAGGGCTGCACCAAGGGAAAATCCTGTCTGACTCAGTGTAGGGGCTTGCTTTGATGAAGTAACTACATCAGTGGATCAGGGAAGAGCTACAGATGTCATTTATCTGGTGCTCTGTAAATCCTTCGACATGGCTTTACATCCTTCCCTCCAAACTGGAGAGTGACGGATTCCATGGGCAAACCGTTGGATGGATTAGGAATTGGTGGGATGGTCACATCCAGAGAATTGTGGTCCATGGCTCAGGGTCCCAGTGGACATCAGGGACAGGTGGTGTCCCTCAGGGGCCCCTACGAGCACCAGAGTTATTTAATGTCTTCATTAATGGCACAGACAGAGGGATCAAGGGCACCCTCAGTGAATCTGCAGATGGCACCAGGCTGAAGGGGCAGCTGACACACCTGGAGGGTGGGATGGCATCCAGAGGGACCTGGACAGGCTCGAGCAGTGGCCCGTGGGAATCTCATGAGGTTTAACAAGGCCAAGAGCTGGAGCTGCCCCTGGGTCAGGGCAACCCCTGGGATCAACCCAGGCTGGGATGAGCAGAGGGAGCAGCCCTGGGAGAAGGAGCTGGGGGTGCTGTGGGTGAGAGCTGGACCTGCCCCAGCCTGAACCCCCCTGCCCTGGGCTGATCCCCCAGCGTGGGCAGCAGGGCAGGGGGGATTCTGCCCCTGTGCCCCTGTGCTCAGCTGAGCCCCCACCTGCAGAGCTGCCCCAGCCCTGGCTCCAACAGCACAAGGACGTGGAGCTGCTGCAGCCAGGCCAGAGGAGGCCATGGGGATGCCCTGAGGGGTGGAGAACCTCTTCAGTGAGGAAAGGCTGAAAGAATTG
>VWYP01004397.1:0-33785 GCA_013400435.1 Pycnonotus jocosus
TCCATCCCAGCCCCTCCACACCCACAAGGAGGAATTCCTTCCCAAAATCCCACCCAAACCAGCTCATGGAACCATGGAATGGTTTGGGTTGGAAGGGACCCCAAGGTTCCCCAGTCCCTCCCCGGGTCCCACACTCTGCGCTGTCCCTGGTGGCTCCAACCTGGCCTTGGGCACTGCCAGGGATCCAGGGACAGCCACAGCTCCTCTGGGAATTCCATCCCAGCCCCTCCTCACCCTCTCAGCCAGGAATTCCTCCCCAAAATCCCATCCATCCCTGGGAATTCCCCTCTCCACCCTCCCAGACAGGAACTCCTTCCTAAAACCTCACCCAAACTTCCCTTCTGCCAGCTTGAAAACTGAAATAATTCCTGCTAAGAACCCCAGCAGAGTTTAGTCCCTAAAGCTGGCTCCTCTCTTGATTTTAATTTTTTGGGATATTAAAAAAGAAAGACAAAAGGCGCCGTTCTGCTGATCTGTGTTTGATGCTTTGATTTAAACCACAGCCCCCTCCACTCCCCGGATAATTGCTCATTAATTGTTTCCTTCTGGAAATCAGGGTTAAATAAGAGATACAGACACAATAAATCCCCAGATAAGAAGATATCCTTAATAAAACCCTGGGTGGCAATGATGTTGCCATATTAAATTCACAGCAGCTGTTCAATAAACAATCTTTTCCTCCCTCCTCTAATTCCAAACGTTGCTCCAGGAGATCTTTTTTTTTTTTTTTTTTTTAATGGAGGATAATTTTTGATTTTATGGTGGCACAGGCAGGGAAACCAATATTGGAGTCCGTTCCTCGTGCTGGGCTCCACTCCACAGAGTCCAACACTAAAATCTGGTGCCCTTTTCCAGCTTGAAAACTCAAAATTCCAGGAATTTCCTTTTCCACTCTTCCCAGGATGGACAGGTTGGGATGTGGTAGCAGCACACAGGGAAAAAAAAGGAACAAAGGCTAAAAACCTGGAGAAAAAAATCACAGAGAAACCAAATTGTTAATTCTGGGAAAAACAAAACAAACCAAAATAAAACAAAACCAAAAAAACCCAACGAAAACCAAACCACAACAACAAAAAAACCAGAACCAAAAAAAAAACCAGCTCTGGGGAAAGGATGATTTTTCCTGGAAAAAAAAAAATTGGGGTTTTCACGCAGGGAGAGCAATTTTATGGCTTTAAAAATGCCAAGATTGAGTTTTGTTCCATCTCTGCTCCAAATTCAGCATTTTCTGTCCCAATTTTGGGGTAAAACCACCCAGCCTTAAACAGGATCCTAAAACTGAGAGCCAGGATTTTTGTCCCAAGGATCCTTGTTGGAACTGGGGAAAAAAAATAAAATGAAATGGGGGTGTTAACTCTGCTTTTTAAATTTTTTATTGTTTTAATTGTTTGGGGAATTGGGAAGGGAACCCTCCTGACTGGGATTGCTCTGGGTGCAGGTCCGTGGTGTGCTCTGCCCCAGGACTGAAAGGAAATGAAGAAAAAAACAAAATAAAACAAAAATAAAAAAATACAAAAAAACCCAAAAAATAAAATAAAACAAAATAAAATCTATAAATAATGCAACTTCATTTCATTGCCAAGGTATCACACCTGGATGATGGCTTAAAAAAACCCACCTGTAACCAAGTTTTATTTCCAAAATAACTGGGTATTTCAACATTTTTAATCAAAAAGTGGGGATATTTGTAAATTTTGAAGAAACAAACAAAAAAATCTCCTTTTTGACATTTTTAAAGCTCAAAAATAAGCATGATCACATTTAAATCAAGTTTTTTTTCCCACCTGACACTCCCCCCAGTTTCAGAGCTCCTCTTCCCATCCTTAATTTGAGAGTCTGGGGATGCCAGGAAAAAAAAAAAGGTAAAAAAAAGGGGGAAATGGAGAGAAAAAAAGGAGAAAAAAGGAGGAAAAAAATGGAGAGAAAAAAAAGCAGAAAAAAGGAGAAAAAAATGAGGGGAAAAAGGGAAAAAAAGGAGAAAAAAAGGAGAAAAAAAGGAGAAAAAAAGGAGAAAAAAGGAGGGAAAAAAAGAGGGAAAAAGGAAAAAAAAAAAAGAGGAAAAAAAGGGAGAAAATAAGGAGGGGAAAAAAAGAGGAAAAAAAAGGAGAAAAAAAAGAACCAGTGGCTGCTCATAACTTTGCAATTTGTTGTGGTTGTTGCCAACCTGAAAGGAAAATCCATTTCCTCATTGATATTTCTCTCTCTCCCCAGCGTGGATATTCTGCTTTATTGCTGCTGCTTTGTCCATTGTGGGCTCTTGCATTGATCTTTATGGTTTTGGTGTGGGTGAAAAAAAACCAATTTAGGAAACCAGCAGGAAATATTGCATTGAAAACACCACGAACCCATTAATTTTGGGAAATGTTGCATTGAAAACATCATAAACTCATTGATTTTGGGAAATGTTGCATTTAAAATGCCATAAACCCATAAATTTTTGGAAATGTTGCATTTAAAACACCACAAACCCATTAATTTTGGGGAATATTGCATTTAAAACACCATAAACCATAAACCCATTAATTTTGGGGAATATTGCATTTAAAACGCCACAAACCCATAAATTTTGGGGAACCAGCAGGAAATATTGCCTTGAAAACACCACAAACCCATAAATTTTGGAGAACCAGCAGGAAACATTGCATTTTAAACACCATAAACCCATTATTTTGGGAAACATTGCATTGTCCTGAAATATAAAGAACATGACCCTGGTGTGGATTTGGGGATCCATCCCAACATTCTGAGTGCAGGACATTGTCTAGCAGTATAAGTAACATGATCCTGGTGTGGATTTGGGGATCAATTCTAGATTCTGAGTCCAGAACATTGTCCTGCATTATAAACATCACCCTGGTGTGGATTTGGGGATCCATCCCACACTCTGAGTGCAGAACTTTGTCCTGCAGTATCAATAACACAATCCTGGTGTGGATTTGGGGATCCATCTCATATTCTGAGTGCAGGATATTGTCCTGAAACATAAAGAACACGACCCTGGTGTGGATTTGGGGATCCATCCTGGTGTGGATTTGGGGATCCATCCCACATTCTGATTCCAGAACATTATCTAGCAGTATCAATAACACCATCCTGGTGTAGATTTGGGGATCCATCCCCACTCTGATGCATTCCTCTGCCGGGTGGAATTGGGGTGTTCTTTGCAGCCCCCAGCCTGCGCTGTCAGGGTGGGCAGGATGGAATCAGTGCCTGAATCCACGGGAACTCCTAAAACAGCAGGAACACACCCCGAGACCCCACCCGAGCAAAGGGCAACGCTCCCCAAAACACAAATCCCCGACCGGGTTGGGAGGAGGCAGCAGGAAAAGCCGGGAAGAGCCCGATCCGTGCTTTTCCCACCTTGGAAAAACACGGGCTATAAACAAGAATAAAAGACAAATAACTCCAATAATTACATTTTACCCTTTATAACTCTCTACATACGCAGGCAAAAAAAAAAAGAAAAAATCCTGTTTGTGAGACCAGGAGAGCTCAGGGGTCTGTGCTCTCCAGCTGATGGGTTCAAAGCCAATTTCTGTTAACAGCCACTTAAAGCTCATTTCCATTCCAAAGCCATTAGGTAGCGCAGACAGGGACAAGCTGTGACACGGAATTAGTGGCAGAGGTGAAAATTACCTTGGAAATACCTACAAGGATCGTGCAGGCACTCCATTGTTCCTAAGTGGGTAATTCAAGTTTATCATCCCCGCGCAACGAGAGGTTTTTGATGTTCTGGAGATGAAAAGAAATTAAAAAGAATTCCTGGAAATGCGTGGAGTTTGTGCCATGAGTGCGGACAGGTGTTCCGGTTGCTTCCAAGGGATTAAATGAAGGAATCTGCACATTATCCTTGTTTTGGTGGTGAGTTATTTTCAATTCCTGATCAATGCTGTTCGTTTTGCCAGCTTTAACCTCGACGTCGAGCGCTGGTTTATGTTCTGCTTTAATGTAGTGGTAATTCTTTAATTTTATATTGTAGAGTGAGTAATTCTGATGAAGATCTTTTGCCTGTTGTCTGCTTTACAAAGAATTCATTTTTACAAACAGATCTGGTTTGCCATCACTGGAACCTGAGGGCCAAAGCGATTCCTTAAATTTAAATTTTTGCCGAAATCTGCGGTTAAGGAAGGATTTGCCTCTATTTAACCCCTTTGTGTGGAGGAGTTTAAATACACAAATGAGCCTTTTCTGCTTCTTTAGTAAATTTTGTATTTTATTCTTCCTGGGACAGCTGGAAAAGAACTGGGGGTGCTGCAAATGAGCCCAGGTGGGCAAAAAAGGCCGAGGGTGACCAGGCTGTGCCAACCCCAGAGTGACCACAGGAGCAGGGCAGTGCCCATCCCTTGTCCTGGGCACTGCTGAGGCCACTCTGAAAATTCCGGGTCAATTTTGAGCTCCTCGCTCCAAAAAAACCCAAAAAAACCCCATTTTGAGGAGCTGGAGTTTGTGCAGAGCTGCTGAGGCCACACCAGCGTCCCTCAGACTCTCCAGAAGAGCAGCCTCAGCAGCTCTGCCACTCAGAAAAACCTCGGTGCCCTCTGGTGATTGATTTTTAACCACCCAAAAATCGCTCGAAATCACCCAAAGCGAGCAGGGACAGAAATCCTGTGCTGTAAAGAATGAAAGGCAGGACTGGAGCAAACATTCCCCGTGTTTGGGGTCACCAGGGTGGTGGCAGAGGGGTTGTGTGACATCCCTGTCATTGCCTAGAGCTGGATTTATGCTCCTCCACACAAATAAAGATGATTTGAAGTGGGAGAGAGGCAGATTTTCAATTTTACTTCAGATAAGTAAATTTTCCCGGGGAATTTTACTCAGCTGTGGGCTGTGACAGTGTTCTGTGCTTTGAGAATTAGAAAAAGAAAAAGAGGACAGGAAAAAAAAAAAGGAAAAAAAAAAAAGGGTACAGCCAGCCCATAAATTAATGTTAAATTACGAAGATCCACATTAAATAGATATTTGTGTACATAAACTGGCCTCCAATGGTAACACAAATGGGAAAAAAAACAACTCCATGTCAACTCTGTGCTTCCAGCAGGATGCTGCGGTGCTCTGCTCGCTAATTAACCACTTTATTAACGCCTAGAATAGATGCCAGTGACCATCCCACTGACAAGGATGAAACACGACCTGCGGGAGCGGCTCCTGACAGAGGACAGGAGATCGTTATGGAATTAAGGAAAACAATGGCACAAATCAGAGGAAATGCAATTTCCCTTCCCTGCCTGTGCCCGGGGGCACATTCCACATTTCACATTTCCCATTTCACATTTCCCATTTCACCTTTCGCATTTCACCTTTCACATTTCACCTTTTACATTTCCCATTTCACCTTTCCCATTTCACCTTTGACCTTTCCCATTTCACATTTCACATTTTACCTTTCACATTTCCCATTTCCCATTTCCCATTTCCCATTTCCCATTTCCCATTTCCCATTTCCCATTTCCCATTTCCCATTTCCCATTTCCCATTTCCCATTTCACCTTTCCCATTTCACCTTTGACCTTTCCCATTTCACATTTCACATTTCACCTTTCACCTTTCACTTTTCCCATTTCCCATTTCCCATTTCCCATTTCACCTTTCCCATTTCACCTTTCCCATTTCCCATTTCACCTTTCCCATTTTACCTTTCACCTTTCACATTTCACCTTTCACATTTCACCTTTCCCATTTCCCATTTCACCTTTCACATTTCCAATTTCACCTTTCTGTGGGAATATTTCCAGCGGATCTGGATTTTCCCATTCCCAAAAATTGTTTTTCCAACGTTGTGCTTGGAAAAACAAGGAGGGGAGTGGAGCTGATGGAAGGGATTTACACCTGAGGGACGATTTTTGTGCTGCACAACACTCACAGGTCATGCAATTCTCCCCACAATCCTCCACCTCAAGATTCTAATAAACAAATATAAATAATAGCTGGGGCCCAAGCTAAGAAATTATGCTTAATTCCGTGGCACTAAAAATGCCAACAAATGCTAATTATTATTTTAAGTTTCTCGCGGAATAAACTTTATTAATGATTTCTTCCTCCGCATGCAAATTTTTTACGGCTCTCCCACTGTAATTAAATTAGCATTGTTTATGCTTTGCAGTATTTAAAGTCTGGAATTACAGGCAGTAACTAAAAAATAGAGTGATAATTAATGATGATAACTCATTCCTGCAGAAACTGGGCTGATGTTTTCGCAGTTACGACACTTTTTTATTCCCAGCAGCTACTTTATGGTACTTGAAATTACTGAGCAAATCTCCCGAGCTGATTTTTACTGCCAGGCAAAAACTTCCAGGAGTGGAGGGGAAGGATTTGGTGCTCACCTTTGGGTTGATGGAGTTTCATTTCTGGATGTCTCAGAGATGTTGGAACACAGCAGAGAAGTGGATTTGAATTTTCCAGGCGCTGGAGACCTCGGAGGGAGGATTTATCATGGAATACTGGAATGGTTTGTGCTGGAAAGGACCTGAAATCCCACCCAGTGTCACCCACTCCAAGGGCAGGGACACCTCCCACTGTCTCTGGTGGCTCCAACCTGGCCTGGGACACTCCCAGGGATCCAGGGGCAGCCACAGCTCCTCTGGGAATTTTATGTTGTGCTGCTCCTGACCCTCTGTGGTTCCACCCTTCACCCTGGGAGAGCTCTGCTCATTCCCAGCCAAGCCCAGAACTTCCCTGAAGAAAACTTCGCTCAACAACAACAACACCAACCCCAAAAGTTGATGGGAAGCACGAGCCTAAATCCTCCTTGCTGTAAAAGCTGGAGCAGCACCTAAATCTTCACGAGTTTTTTGTGTTTTCGCATGGAACAAAGCCCTAAATCACAGCGACTACAGCGGAATTGGTTTTGCTTTCTAAAAAATGGGGCCTCGTCCACCACAGAGTCGAGGGCAAGGGAGCAGTGTGGCAGCAGCAGCTGAGGGATGACTCGAGGGAAAAAACATTAACTCTCCAAGTTCCACATTCCCAAAAATCAGAGGGCTCAAGGATTGCTTGGCTTTGGCAAAGGGTGCCCAGAGCAGTTGTGGCTGCCCCTGGCAGTGCCCAGGGCCAGGCTGGACAGGGCTTGGAGCCACCTGGGACAGTGGAAGGTGTCCCTGCCCATGGTGGCACAGGATGGGCTTTGAGGTCTCTTCCAATCCAAACCATTTCAAGATTTTAAGTGTTCATTTTCTCTGTTTTGGTCGAGATCTCATGACGCAGTCTCAAGCCGTGTCAAGGGAGATATAGGTTGGATATCAGGAAAAGATTTTTCACAGAAAGAGTGATAAAGTTCTGGAATGATCTGCCTGGGGAGGTGTTGGAGTCACCATCCCTGGATGTGTTTAAACGAAGCCTGGATGTGGCACTCGAGGCCATGGTTTGGTTGAGGTGTTGGGGCTGGGTTGGACCCAATGATGTTGGAGGTCTCTTCCAACCTGGAAATTCTACAATCCTGTGATTCAGTGATCCTGTGATCCTGTGATTCTGTGATCCTGTGATCCTGTGATTCTCTGACTCTGTGATCCTGTGATCCCGTGGTCCTGTGATTGATCCTGTGATCCTGTGATCCCGTGATCCTGTGATTCCATGATTCTCTGATCCTGTGATCCCGTGATTCTGTGATCTGTGATCCCATGATCCTGTGATCCCGTGATCCTGTAAACCACGGCTGTGGTTTGTGCTGTGAGGGCAGACAGCCTCACCCTGCCTTGGAAACGCCTCACCTGAGACAGACACTGAGGGATCCACAGCCCAAACTGAGCAGAAGGATGCGGGGACAGTCCCCTCATAGAAAGTGAGGGACAATTCCTGATTTCCGAGCCCAGAGCCAGGCTGGAGGTGCTGCAGGTGCTGTGCCCAGAGGCTCTCCAGCCAGCCAGGCCTCTGTGCTGCTCCTCCTCCTGCACCAGAAGGATTTCAATGCCGTTCAGGTGCCCACTGTGCTGGCAGTGTCCGTGGATTTCCAGCACGCTCCTCGCCGTGGCACCTCAGCCCCTGGTCCAGGAACCCTCTCCAAGCAGGGCCAGCTCACCCCGTGCCCCTCCAGCCCATCCTTTCAGGAGCTCTTTGAGACCTCCACTTTTACAAAAGTCGTTTCTTGGCAGCTGATGGGGCTCTGAGGAGACATCCCTCCTGATTAGAGCATAGATCTTCCCTCTGACACCCCCTGAACTTTTTGTGGTTCTGCAGGCTCAGGGGAGAGGAAAAATTCCAACCTTCATGCGTCAAGGGAGGAACATTTCAAGCTGCTGCTGCCACCTTGCTTCTCAGCTGGACACAAAAACACCCCCCTGTGCTGGTCAAGTTGTTGGAAATGATGCAAGGTTTAAAATGTTTTTGTTTAAAACCAGGACGGTTCCAGGTTATTTCCTGTGTGCAGCTGCTGGAGGTGCAGGGATTGCAGAGGAGGGGATAAATTTGTTGTTTATGTGCAGAGCAGGCACAGGACGAGCTGCTCCAGTCCCAGTTTGCCCACGCTGTGCCTGCCAAGGTTCTCCCCCATCCTTGCCTGGGATAAATTCCAGCCGTGGCAGGATGGATGGGGCTGCTCCAGCCCTTGGAGCCACACAATCCCCTGCTCCACGAGCTGTGAAAGGTGGATTTGTGCCTGGTGGGCAGAGATCACACCTCAAAGATGAGATTCCCCAGCTCTGGGGCTTTGCCAAGGGACATTTCTGGGGGCACAGGAGGGACACAAACAGCACAGGGCTCCTCTGCCAGCAGGGGTGGAGTGAAACATTTCCTGGCATTGTTGCGCCTCAGATGGGAGCAGTAACTGGGGGTTTTTGTAAATTATTTTTTAACTGCCCGACTAAAAATTTGATGCAGGGCAATGGTGGAACAATATTATTTACACCTGGTGTGATTTTAAATGTTCAAAAGGTTGGCAAAGCTCTAAGCCACACATGAATGTTGTTGTACTCCTCAAATCTACAGCATAACCCTAGCGCCGGATAAATTTTTGCCTTTTAGCGCTTTCCTCCTCAAACCTTTGAAAATTTCATGCCTTTTCTGCACAGATGTTACCAGCTGGCTGCACAGAAATCGACAGAGCAGAACAAAATCCAAGGGTTTGCCTTCAGCTTTACAGGAATTCCCCTCTCCTCCCTTTCCAGAGACAGTGGGAGAAAAAAACCATTTCCAAATCTCCTCATTCTCCTGCATCCTTATCCCACAGGAACAAAGAGAAATGGAATATTCTCAGCCTGCAGAACCATGGAAAAAACATTTCCAAATCGCCTCATTCTCCTGCCTCCTTATCCCACAGGAACAAAAAGGAATTGAGTATTCTCAGCCTGCAGAACCATGAAAAACCATTTCCAAACCTCCTCATTCTCCTGCATCCTTATCCCACAGGAACAAAAAGGAATGGAATATTCTCAGCCTGCAGAACCATGGAAAAAACATTTCCAAATCGCCTCATTCTCCTGCCTCCTTATCCCACAGGAACAAAGAGAAATGGAATATTCTCAGCCTGCAGAACCATGGAAAAACCATTTCCAAACCTCCCCATTCTCCTGCCTCCTTATCCCACAGAAACAAAAAGGAATTGAGTGTTCTCAGCCTGCAGAACCATGAGCTCAGTTGCTGGGAGTGGAAAGGGACAGGAGTAAAGGGCTGGAACATGAAGATACAAAGAAAGCCCATGTTCTGTGTTCCTCTAGAAAACTCATTTTTCCGAGCCAGAAGCTGATTCCTTGCCCAGTGTGGATTTCCTACTTTGGCCCAAAACTTGTTCTGTGATTTTATTTGGGTTCTTTGTCTCATAAGAATAAGGTTTGGGCCAAAGTAGGAAGTCCACACTGGGCAGGGTAGATTCTACCTTTCTTCTACCTCGAAAAAATGAGTTTTCTAGAGGAAACCCTCACCTATGGAAGAGTGACCCTTTGAATCACTCAAGAATTTGTCATATCCCACCTTAGGACAAATTTTGCCTGTCCCAGCAGGAGCTCTGGGGGTAGAATTCACTGCTGGGAGTGTTTCCCAGCTGGAGTTTCCCTGGAAAACCCAAGCTGCAGTTCAGTAAACTGCTGTGAACGCACAGGAGCAGCTGTCCCTGCTCTGATCCGTGCAGCGAGGGTTCAACAGCCTCGGGAGGAGCAGAGAGGAATTCGGGTGCCAAGGACACATCCAGAGCCTGTGGTGGAAGGAGGGACAGCCCCGAGTGCCAGCCCTCCTGCACCTGCCTGCTGTGGGAGCCCAGACACGCGGCCAAACATCCAGAAAATTCCCTGGATTCAGGGCCAGAACTACCAGGGATTGATTTCTGTGTGTCCCAGTCTGGGTTCATAATCAAAAGAAAGTCAAAACAGGCTAAAATGGAGATTTTTTTTACAAGGGATGGAGGGACAGGACAAGAGGGAATGCCTTCCTGCTGGCAGAGAGAGGGTTGGGCGGGATATTGGGGAGGAATTCCTGGCTGGGAGGGTGGGGAGGGGCTAAGATGGGATTCCCAGAGGAGCTGTGGCTGCCCCTGGATCCCTGGAAGTGCCCAAGGCCGGATTGGAGCACCCAGGGACAGTGGGAGGTGTCCCTGCCATGGCAAGGATTGAAGCTGGATCATTTTTAAGGTTCTTCTCCCCTAACCCATTCCATGATTCCACGAGCACCTTCTCTCCTCCTTTTCCCTGCACTCAGTGGCATCAGGAACACTTCATAAATAAAAGATTCCCCAACTTTCGAGCTTGCTGTACAAAGCCTGTGATAAATATTCATTCCCAGGGAAGCTGCCTCCCACAAGCATTAATTCCCCTTTCTATCATGAAGAGCTGCCTCCTTTCTGTGAAAAGCAAACACGAAAAAAGTGACAAAAATGACAGCAGGGGAATGGATCACCTGGAGCATGGCTGGGCACCCTGCACCAGCCTGGCTGTTAATTCCATGAAAAGGCAAAGAAAGTTGGGAACAGGCTCCTTTGAGTGGGAAACCTGGACTCAGCAGCAGCAGTTGGGTGTTATGGGTTGCCCTCGTGGCTTCCTTGGGCCCAAATCCAAATCAAAAATTCTTCTTTCCAGTTTTTGCTGCATTTTCTTTCTATTCCAGGAAACACCAAGAGCTTAGGAATTGTTTTCCTACTGCTCCAGGTGACTCCAGGGCTGTGACTCACCCAGGGATGCTCCATGCCCTGCTCTGCTGGTCCCTGAGCACCCCTGGTGTGTCCTCACAGCTCCTTGATCACCATCCCAAACCCACCAGGGAGTGAATCAGCTCCTGCTCCAACCCCAGGTGAGAGGCTGAAGGTCGGCTTGATGATCACCAGGCCAAAATGAGCTGAAATGTTCTGCTTATTGATAACCAGGCTGAAACGAGAAAAAATGTTCTGCTTATTGATCACCAGACCAAAATGAGCTGAAATGTTCTGCTTATTGATAACCAGGCTGAAACGAGATCAAATGTTCTGATTATTGATCACCAGGCCAAAATGAGCTGAAATGCTCTGCTTATTGATAACCAGGCTGAAACAAGATCAAATGTTCTGATTATTGATCACCAGACCAAAATGAGCTGAAATGCTCTGCTTATTGATAACCAGGCTGAAACGAGATCAAATGTTCTGCCTATTGATAACCAGACAGAAGTGAGATGAAATGCTCTGCTTATTGATAACCAGACAGGATCAAGATGAAATGTTCTGCTTATTGATAACCAGAACAAAATTAGCTGAAATGTTCTGCTTATTGGTAACCAGACTGAAACGAGATGAAAAGTTCTGCTTATTGATAACCAGATTAAAATGAGGTGAAATGTTCTGCTTATTGATAACCAGACAGGAATGAGATGAAATGTCCTACTCATTGATAACCAGGCTGAAACAGAATCAAATGCTCTGCTTATTGATAACCAGATTGAAACGAGATGAAATTTTCTGCTTACTGATAACCGGACCAAAATGAGCTGAAATGTTCTGCTTATTGATAACCAGGCAGGAATGAGATCAAATGCTCTGCTTATTGATAACCAGACAGGAATGAGATGAAAAGTTCTGCTTATTGATAATCAGCCTAAAATCAGATGAAATTTCCTGCTTATTGATAACCAGAACAAAATCAGCTGAAAAGTTCTGCTTATTGATAACCAGACTGAAATGAGATGAAATGTTCTGCTTATTGATAACCAGACTGAAACCAGATGAAAAGTTCTGCTGATTGATAACCAGGCTGAAATGAGCTCAAGGTAAAACACAAGGAGCTGAAAAAATCACAGCTCACTGAGGTGTGTGGATGAGGGACAGGTTTAGGGGTGGATTTGGCAGTTTGATGGTTGGACTCAACCATCTCAAGGAGGTTTTTTACAGCCTGAAAGATTCTAGGATTCTAAGCAGTCAAGCTGGAGAGACTCAGCTTCATTCCTGTGCTCTCTGCCCGCCCAAGGTCGTGACAATTCACCCCAAAAACGATGACACCGCCGATCCACAAACGTCTCAGCTCTGCTGCCAGCAGCCACAGCAGCGCTTCCAAGGCTTGGATTCCTCATCCAGCCAGGCCTGCTGCTCTCCAGTGACCTTCAGAGCCTCGGGGAGCAGCTCTGGAGGAGGAGGAGGAGGACAGGACACGGAGATTTAGTGCTGAGCAGCCGCTGCAGACGTGGGCAGGCAATTACAGCTCCCGCAAATGGCACTGAGAACGTCGATGGAGCGGGGCACCGATCCAGAAAAGCACTTAAGCACGTGCTTAACTTTAAGAGCTCCTTCCTCCCAGGCCTGATCCTGCATCATTTTAGAGGGAGAGGGAAAAAAAAAAATCCCAGCAAGGAGAAGCTCTCCGTGCTGCCCCGACGAGCAGGAAGGAGCGTGAGGTGATTTAGAGCGGAGAAAATTGTCACAACGCTCTGTCGGTTGTTTACAGCTCAGCCTGCGAAATCCCTCATCCTGAGGAGGAGGAATCAATAGAAACCTCCTGCCCACGGCGGCAGATCAAGGGACTGCAGGAACTACAGGAAAAACACGCCTTTAATTGGCATTAAAGCAGCTCTGCAGCTCCTAAACACGACAGGTGTGAGGTATTAAATAAAAACTCCTCTGGTTTTGCTCGTGTGGATTTTGCTGGAGATGTCCAAGGGCTCCAGGGAAGTTCAGCTCCGTAATTCACGTGGCAGATTCTGGTGTGAGTGCACCAAAGTCCCCCTGAAATGCCTGATCGATGGGTTCTGGGAATTCCAGCACTTGGAAGCGCAATTTCTTGCAGCCAAGGGTTTATTTATGGGGTCGGCACTAAAAGCAGAGACAGACCGAGCTGAAATAGCACAAATTTGGGCAATGGGACCTGAAAGCAAAAGGGCAATGAAGGGAAAAATGTTGATCTCATATTTAGTGGGAACTCAACACCAACTTAACCTCACAAATTCAGGCCTAAAATTCCTAATTCCGCTGCCTATTAATAAATTGTCCGGATAAATATTCCCTATTTAAGCGTTTTCTCTGACTCAGAATGGCTCAGTGTGATTTATCACACAGTTCTCTGATTACCAATTGCTCATAATTATTTGTTGTCACCGCTAATTGCAGCAGTGACAACGAGCAATGTGTCGTGATCCTGCAGCCGAAACCGGGAAGAGCAGCGAGTCTGGAATTAATAATGGAAAATAAAAATGTTCTGTACCCTGAACTCCTTGGGGCAGGTTCACCCCGTGCTAATGCTCAGTTTTAATTCATCAAGGAGAACTCTGGTCCCGTGAAATTTGGAATTTGGCTCAGGATTCGGTCTTAGAAGGCAGGGATTTGGTCATGACAGAGCAGGACTGAATTTATTCCTCACAAAGTCCCTAAAAACGCTGCTTCCTCCTCTTCATCCTCCCCCCATTTTGATTTCTTGAATAACAGGGGCTTGCAGGAGGAGATTATTTTTTTCTGGAAGAAGATCCAGTTTTGGGGCTGCTCTGTTTAATGCACCAGGAGTTATTGCCCTGGGACCATCTCTACCACCCCAAAACCACAGGACAAGTTTTTTGAGTGCTGAAATAAACAAGTTTTTGAGAGATGAAATAAAGGCCTGATCGAGTTTATTTCTGACAGCAGAGATGGAAACTTTGGGGTGTTTCCACTGGGGATAAACGATTTTGCAAAGCCACTGTGAAATTATTGCCAAAGCAGTGCCAAGGCTCCCTGTCCTGCCAATCCCAACTCTTCATTAAACTGAGAGCCAGCAGAGCTGAACAGGAAAACATTGTCAGCCCATACATCTCTAACACCAAAATAGAATTTTAAAAACCCTCCTCAGGCTGTGCTTTGGCAGGGAATCGCTGGGGGATGTCGGGTTGTGATTTCCAACATTCAGGTGCTCAGAGTCTTTTTGCCCTCCTGGATGCTTTGGGGCAGACGCAAGAAAGAGATGGAGGCTTCAAGGTTCAGTTTCTCCAAGGTCTCTCATGGTGTTTATTCTTTCTCTTATCTCATAGTTCACTTTGTGCCCAGCCAAGGTCTGTGCAGCAGCTCGGCCATGGCAGGACTCCCACCCCTATGGGAGGGTGTTGTTCTAAATCCAGATTATTACAAAAATATTGTTTACAATTTCCTACCAATGTCCACCATCCACACCAAACAGGTCATCTCCACTTGGCCCAATCTCCCCAAGCCACATTGTGCCAACGTCACAGCAGAAAATGGAGGTGAAGAAGAAGAAGAAGAAAAGCCTTAGGGACCACCCCAAAATCTCCATCTTGCCTCCATCTACTTCTATCATAAAAACCTAAAACTACAAATTTCTCACCCTGTGATAAGCTAAACTACTGTGTTTCACACTCTGGAGATTTGTAATTCATCTCTGCTCTGTGCCAGGGTCTGTGACCCCCATGGACAGAGGCAAAACCCCCCTGTTCACCCCCCTGGGCAGGTCCAGGGTATCTCAGTGCTCTTGGATAAAACTCAAACTTCCCTTGCTCAGTTCCCAGACTGTCCGGCCAGGGTCTCCTGAGCTCCCAGGGCAGCCAAAGAGATGCCCTGGGTTCCCACAGTGGGAGATGTGAGGGGAGGCTGAGGAGCACAAATCCCTCTCTGGAGCTCCCAGAGAGTCCCAGGTGGAGCAGCACATCCACGTGGGGCCACCAGGATCCAACAATTTGCCAAATCCTGATTGCTCCCTCCCGGCCTCTTTATCAACATCCCAATCTCCCAACAGCAGGGAGCTGCATCCCTGTCCTTGTCAAACCTTTGGGATATAAAATATGGACACACACACGCACACACACAGAGGCTTTATTTTCTCCTTGGAGAATTTATGTTCCGTTACATTCCATTATGAGGTGTTATTTTTGGGGTTTGTTTTTTTTTTCAGCTGTACATTTAAATGATGTTGAATCAGTGATCATCAAACCAAGCCAGTTTTTATTCAGCAAGGTTGTGATCTTTGATCCCCCCAATGCCTCTCACCGCGAGCCAAAGCCTTTTATAATGCCGGTAAATTATTACCTTCCTGCCCTGAGTTTTAATTAAATATTTGGAGTCAGCAGGTGTCAAATCACAGCTCCTGTATCAGCTGCAATTTCTACACGACACTGCACCTTTCAAAAGTCAGGAGCCAAACATCCTAACAATGAAAAGAAGTCGTTATTCTGCCCATTTGCAATCGAAGAAATGACTTTTTATTTCAATTTCTGTCCAGAAGGGCCCAACTACTGGAACAAATCAACTCTTGATGCTGCACTTCTGATTTGTTGGTGATATCCTGAAACAAACTCCTCAATTTGGAAATCTTCTGCAAAAACACTTTCCTTCAGCCATCCATTAATCAGAGGAAGTTGTAGCAGCTTTCTTTTTCAGCAGTTTTACATTTTGACACATCCCCCAGGGGTTTCAGGGGAAGGAACAGCGCCTGGAATCTCACACACACACACACACAAAAATGGCATTTCTGCTTCCAATCCTTCAGAAAAGCAAATGCTGTTCCCAGGCTGCTGCAGTGGAGGGAGGGAATATTAAAATATTAAAATATTAAAATGGAACTTAAAGTGAATTTAAATTAAAGCAGAAGCCAGTTTTGGGCAGGGAGAGCAAACAGAAGTTTGTCCGTGCCACACGGCTGCGTTTCTTTGTAAAGCAGGAAAACAACTCTGCCTTTACAGGTGGGATAATGGACTAACTGTAATCTGCTAATTAAACTCATCAAGCTGCCCTACACGCCGAGTTAGGCAAAAGTGTGACAAACAGCCAGGCCTGTCCTTGTCCTTTCCCTGCTCTGCTGCACACGGAGGGAGGAGAGAGAGGCTCAGCTCATTTCCACAGCTCAGCCTCCTCTGCCACCCCTCTTGCAGAGGGATTTTATCAGGGAATCTCCTGCTGGAAAACCACACTCAGCAAATTTTGGGTGATTGAGGCGGGTTTGGGTGCAATCAGGGCAAATTCGTGCCGTAAATATTTGTTGATTGGTTAATTTTCACGAAGCACAGGTGCAAAGTGAAGATGGTGTGGCCAGAGGGGAAAGGTGACCCAGGAGGAGCAGCAAAATCCCAGCTGGGAATCCCTCAGTGCAGTTGTCTTTGCACGTTATCAGGGATGAGATGGGTGGGAATTCCACTTGCCTGGGACTCATAATGCTGGAAAGGCTAATAATAATAATGATTATTAAGTAATAATAATAAATTATTAATATAATAAAATAAATCNGACCACCCCACATGGGTCTCACCTCACCAGCACTGCCTTTCCTGCCTGCAAGGTGTTCTGAAAAGCTTCAATTTTGTCATTTGGAGCTGTTTAAAGAGACACAGGGCTCAGGAAAGCCCGTGAAACAGGACTCCCCCTTGGTCCAGTACATTATAATAATATAATATAATATAATAATCCCAACTCACCCCACAAAAAGCCAAACTACTTTCTTACTTCTTCCAAAACAAAAAAACCCCAACCCAACAATTTTCTTAAAATTCTCCTAATTCTTAAACCTGTATAACCCGAAAATGTATCCTTATATTTAATTAATTAATCAATCTAATTATCAATTTCAAAACCAATCACCAATTAGTTTTTGCTGTCTATACTAGACCAACACGGATGGGGGGGAAAAAAAGGGAAGAAAAAGACACAAACCAACTTTCCACAGCTTTTCAAACACTTCCGAGACTCATTGATGGAAATTCCTGTTTTCCAAAATAATTAAGCAGAGTTGGTAATTACCCAGCGCAGGTTTGTTCTCCTGAAGTGGTACATTTTTCAACAAAGTTTATATTTAATAATTGGTTATAATAAATCAGCGCAGTGTTTCTTGGCACAGAGCAGTTCCCACCACTGTTTTCAGCTGGCATTCACAAAATTTCTTTAAAAAAGCTTTTAGGTATTTTTAGGTACTGGCTGTTGGTTCCTTCTGTTTATTTTTTCTTTCTTCTTTGTTGGTTTTCACGTCAGTGGCCTTGGTAAAAATTCCTTTCAGGGAATCACAGATCTCATCAATTAACCCTTTCTGGCTCGCAGAGCAGCTCTCAGCCCCTTCCACAGACTGCTCTTGGGGCAGAAATCTCTAATTGTGGATAATAATGTAAGGAAATCTCTAATTGTGGATAATAATGTAAGGAATTCTCTAATTATGGATAATAATGTAAGGAATTCTCTAATTCTGTGCCATGGAGGGATCAGGAAGGATTCAATGAGCTGGGACTCAGCAAATTTCCACACCCTTTAACTGGAGAAATTCCAGAACAGGGACACTTGGGCTGATTTTAGTTTAACATTTTATTTAATATCTATTTTAACATTTAGTTTAACATCTTTAGGTTCAGGGTCTGTTTTCCCTTCAGCCCCCTGGGAATTTCATAGGGAATTTCAAAGTGCCCATCACAAATCAGCTCTTTGCCAGAGCTCTGATATATCCTGGGATATAAATTGTAGGAAAACGGAGCAGGGAGGGATTCCTGCCCCTCTCAGGTGCCTGAGGGAAGCACAGACAATTTCTGAGGATAAAGAGACCCAAAGGTGCCTCCAATTCTTATTCCAGTTCCAAATGGGGCTCCTGAAATCCCCGTTTGGGATCAGGCAGTCAGGGCACAAAGTGAGAAACGCAGAGCAAGGAGCCAAGAAACTGAAAAAAGAGAACGTTGCAATCAGTCATAGTAAATGGATCTTCTTTGCTGGGAAAGACCTGAGAAAGGGCAAAAGAAGATTAAATTTAAAAAAAAAAAAAAAAAAAAAAAAAAAAAAAAAAAAAAAAAAAAAAAAAAAAAAAGAAAAAAAAAAAGAAAGAAACCTTCTCTAAGGTTTTTTACACCCAAGGGGAGGTTTCAAATCCAATGCAGTTATCTGCTCAAATGAAATTAAAGATGAGCTTTAATAAAGTTGGACAGGAGCTCATTTCCCATTCCCAGCCTCCTGTGCCAAACTCAGCTCGCACTGAACGAGACCCTGGGCTGGGAGGAAACATTTACAACCCTTGCTGGGTGGAAAACATCATCAGCAGGACACAAATTGCTTGGGTTGGGGATACAAAGAGTAAACAGAGAGTGGGGAGCCCGGTCGGTTTTTCTCTCAGCTGAGCTCTTGTGGTTTGGGTTTCAACAGGAAAATTTTGGCTTTTCTAAAAGTTTCTTTCCAGGACAAAAATCCGCGTTTGGTGATGTCTTATTTTGGACACTTCTTCCTGAAAGAATTCAAGGGAAAATCATCAATGAGCGCCAGAACAGAGCCCTGTCAGGTGTCAGAGCTACCAGGCAGCTTTTTCCATATTTTTCCCTATTTTCCCTGAATTCCTGCATGCCTGAACGCTTTCCCTTGGTTTCACCCCCTCTCATAAGAAGCAGAGCGCTGTAACCACCAGCAGGTAAATCAAGATATGACAAAGCCCTTCTCCAAAAGACACGAGTGCACTTCAATTAACTCGTGGATTGTGCTGCACTAATTGTTCCCATTATGTTAATACCCTAATTGCTGCCGTTTTCTTACATAATCCTGCTCCTCCTCGCAGAAAAGGAGGGGAAGGAAGGCTGAGCACGCCCTGAGGAGTTCTCAAGGCAGAGAGCAGGGGGTGCAGCGAATTTGGGAGCAGCTTTTGCCAGAGTCAGATGGACCAACTCCAGTCATTCATTCTTTGTGAGGCTCGGGAAGCCAGGCTTTTAAATTAAAATTAAAATTAAAATTNCTCTCCTCTCCTCTCCATTTCCAGTAGGAATGATCTATTCAAAACCTGGAAATGTTGTGAACTGTTAATAAAGAAAATAAATAATCCCCTTCATTTCACAGTGTGCTGGAGAATCCAGGACACAGCCACACAAATTTTACACAAATCCAGAGGTGATTCCAGCAGCCTTTAGCTGCTCCTTCTCTGTGTTCTCGCTCTGCTTTAATGGAACGCCGCTGTGCCACCCTGGAGTTGTAGCAAATATTAAAATTCTTGTCATGGTCACACCTGAGACATTTCCCAGTGGCATTTCTGCTCAGCTCTCTCGCTTTGCTGCTCTGGTTGCAGAGATCCTTTCCCAGTGGGGCCCTGTGTGTTACATCCTCCTTCTGGAGCAGCATCCTTTGGATGGAGGTTTTGTTTTTTTCCCCCAAAAAATTCTCCAGGAGTGTAAAGAGAAAAAAAAAACAAACAAAAAACACAAAAAAACACACAAAAAAATCAAAATTAAAAAACCAAAAAACCAAAAAAAACCCCAAAAAACTCACCTAAAAATAAACAAACAGGACAGAAACAAACTCTGCTTGAGGAGGATTAAATGGGACCTGAACTCATCTGTGCTGGAGGAGCAGCAGGTGACAGCTCAGTGAACGCAGGAGGATTTTTTGTTCACACAGATGCCTCACAGATGTTTCTCTTAGATCACCTGGAACTTTTCTATAACTCCACAAAATCTGTGCCAGCTCAGGAATTCAGGGAAAATGAACCCTGGAAATATCACCTGGAGCNTCAAAAAAAAAAAAAAAAAAGGCCTGTCAAGAATAGATATTCTGAACAGACATTACCATGATTTTTTTTCTGCCATGGAATTGCTAATGGATTAATAATTGGGGAGATTGCTGGTTATTGATAGGATTGGTAACAGCACAAGGGTTGGGAAGGAAATCTGGTTAATGATCCTTTCTGAGAGCTGAGGTGCAGGCAAAGGTGCTGTGCACATCCTGGGAGCTTGATTCATCCTTTTCCCANTCTTGTCATGGTCACACCTGAGACATTTCCCAGTGGCATTTCTGCTCAGCTCTCTCGCTTTGCTGCTCTGGTTGCAGAGATCCTTTCCCAGTGGGGCCCTGTGTGTTACATCCTCCTTCTGGAGCAGCATCCTTTGGATGGAGGTTTTGTTTTTTTCCCCCAAAAAATTCTCCAGGAGTGTAAAGAGAAAAAAAAAACAAACAAAAAACACAAAAAAACACACAAAAAAATCAAAATTAAAAAACCAAAAAACCAAAAAAAACCCCAAAAAACTCACCTAAAAATAAACAAACAGGACAGAAACAAACTCTGCTTGAGGAGGATTAAATGGGACCTGAACTCATCTGTGCTGGAGGAGCAGCAGGTGACAGCTCAGTGAACGCAGGAGGATTTTTTGTTCACACAGATGCCTCACAGATGTTTCTCTTAGATCACCTGGAACTTTTCTATAACTCCACAAAATCTGTGCCAGCTCAGGAATTCAGGGAAAATGAACCCTGGAAATATCACCTGGAGCAAAGCAGAGCAAGTCTGACCGGAGGGAAATGTTCCTCCCGGCATCACCCTGCTGCCTGTGCCGCTAATAAACCATCACTCCAAAAGCTGTGTAAATAATGAGTGACCTCTCATTAAGAGCTGCTGAATTAATGAGCTCCCAGCGCAGGATGGAGGGTGTGTGATCGCAGCCTGCTCCGAGGGTGATTTACACCATCCTGGCGCTGGAAAGGGCAATTAAGGGAACATAAAGGTGATCTGTGCCGGCTTGAAGGATCCCTTCCTGCCCGGGTGTTGAATAAAGGGAGATTACTGTAAATAAAGCTGAGAAAAATGACATTCTGTCGCTGTTTTGGGGAGAGGATGGAGCTCGATGATCCTCAGGGCTGGAGCGGTGTCGGATTATGATTTCCAACATTCAGATGGTTTAGAGTCTTTTTACCCTCCTGGAATCTTTGGGCCAGATGCAAGAAAACGATGGAGGCTTCAAGGTTCAGTTTCTCCAAGGTCTATCACTTTGTTTATTATTTCTTATCTCACAGTTCACTTTGTGCCCAGCGAGATCTGTCTTGCACCTCGGCCATGGCGGGACTCCCACCCCTATGGGAGGTCGTTGTCTTAAATCCAGGTTATTACAAACATATTGTTCACCATTCCCTACCAATGTCCACCATCCACACCAAACAGGGCATCTCCACTTGGCCCAATCTCCCCAAGCCACATTGTGCCAACATCACAGCAGAAAATGGAGGTGAAGAAGAAGAAGAAGAGCCTTAGGGACCAACCCAAAATCTCCATCTTGTCTCCATCTACTTCTATTATAAAAACCTAAAACTACAAATTTCTCACCCTGTGATAAGCTAAACTACTGTGTTTCACACTCTGGAGATTTGTAATTCATCTCTGCTCTGTGCCAGGGTCTGTGACCCCCATGGACAGAGGCAAAACCCCCCTGTTCACCCCCCTGGACAGGTCCAGGGTATTTCAGTGCTCTTGGATAAAACTCAAACTTCCTTTGCTCAGTTTCCAGACTGCCCTGCCAGGGTCTCCTGAGCTCCCAGGGCAGCCAAAAGGATGCCCTGGGTTCCGACAGAGCAGAGGCATTTCAGCTCGTGGCCTGAGAAAAGGGGACAGAATCCTCACAAAATATCAAAAAGTGACAATAAATCCAACTCTCCTTAGCCAGGTGACTGCAAAGCAGCTCCTGTTGCTTTTCCTGTTTAGGAAAATGAAAGCTGGGAAGTGTGGACACAACACCAGGAAGGATTCTGGTAGCGCCGAACTGAATTTCATGGCCAGAAAGTCAGGTCTGTGCAATGGCAACGAGGAAGATCCCCACGGGAAAACTGAAGAAATAAAAATTCCCCAACAGCCAAAATTAAGAAATAGAAGAAGCCCAAAATGCCATATTCCTGACTGATGAAATAAAAAAGCAGAATGCAGCATACTCCAGGAGGGTTTTAACCCCATAAATACCCAGCAGATCCTGATAAATAAATGGATTTTAACCCCATAAATACCCAGCAGATCCTGATAAATAAATGGGTTTTAACCCCATAAATACCCAGCAGATCCTGATAAATAAATGGATTTTAACCCCATAAATACCCAGCAGATCCCAAGCTGTGGCTGTCAGACACAGCCAGGCACAAACTGGGGCTGCCTGCAGGGAGGGATGGAGCTGGGCCAGCCCAGAGCTCCTTTGTTTTTTGCAGCTCTCCCGATTCCCGAATTCATCTCCAAGATGCCAAGGAGAGCAGGAGGGAGCGGGTCACACGTTCAGAAGATGACAGCAACTCCCTGCAGATGACAAAAAGCAGCTTCCTTTTGTCTATCAGCAGCCTCCTCTGTGCCTCGCTCAGAGGCGCATTATCTCTGCAGAGAGCGAAACGTGGGGGATGAAAGAGGGGAAAACAGAGCCCAAACAAACAGCAAAAACAAAAAAAAACCCCTAAAAACCAGCACAAAGCAAATCTCCCGGGCTGCCAGACTGCGCTGGAGTGGAAGGAGCTGAGTGCCCGTGGGCTCTGCGCTCTGCCAGGGCAGGAGCTCCCAGCCCGCGCTGCCGGAGCTGAGCTTGTCCTAAAATGCTCTCAGATCTTCTTCTCCCCTTCCCTCCCTGTCCTGGGTTGTAGTATAGGACTGGCACAAAGTATTCTATCACCACCTCCATGATCCATTGAATCCAAATGTTGGAGCAGTGTCTCTCCAGGCCCCTTCTCCCTGGGCCATTCTCTGTTAATGGCTTATCAAACACCGCCCCTCCCTCTGGTCTATTTGCTGTTAACGACTTATAGATAACGACCTCCAGGAGTCATTGTGCCATCCAGGACCCTTCTCCATGACTCATCATTCCATTGTGAGATGCTCCAGGAGTTATTGTGCCATCCAGGACCCTTCTCCATGACTCACCATTCCATTGTGAGATGCTCCAGGAGTTATCATGCTATCCAGGACCCTTCTCCATGACTCATCATTCCATTGTAAGGTGCTCCAGGAGTTATCATGCTATCCAGGACCCTTCTCCATGACTCACCATTCCATTGTAAGGTGCTCCAGGAGTTATTGTGCTATCCAAGACCCCTCTCTATGCCTCATCATTCCATTGTGAGATGCTCCAGGAGTTATTGTGCCATCCAGGACCCTTCTCCATGACTCATCATTCCATTGTGAGATGCTCCGCCCAGGGGGAGGAACCAAGCATCCTCAACTAGATATAATCTGGGATTTTGGGACAGTACAGGCAGCATTTGCCCACTGGATTTTTCCAGAGGACCAGAGCTACCAGACCTTTTTATGGGATCACTGCTTCAGGAAAACCACCTCATCTGAACTGCTCCCATCACCCTGCTCAGGTTGTATTCTGACTCTGGCAGTGGTCTTTTGTATTATTGCATTTATTTTATTTTATTTTATTTTATTTCCTTTCTTCTTATTAAATTGTATTTCTGACTCAGAGCCTCTCACGTGTTTTGCTTTTAAACCTCTACACTCCCTCATCTTCCTTCCCTCCCACGCAAATCCCAGCTTGATCCGGGAGCTTGAGAAGAATCCACCTGGCTGAGGGCTCTGTTGGGTGCCTCACGTTCTCCCTGTGTGCTCTGGATCATTCCCACACCTGGAAATTTGTCCTGAGATGATCAGGATTGGTGTGGAGCAGAACCCTCTGGTTTGGACAGAGCAGAGGACAAGGCGTGTCCTCTCCAAAGGTGTGGGAAATGGATTTGTGGAGGATTCTCAAATCCTGACTGAAAGCTCACAAGGTGTTGTGCATCTGTGTGCAAACTCTGAGATAAAATATCCGGACTTAGAGAGGCCATGGGATGGGACAGACACTGCTGAGAGAGAAATGGAACTGGAAACAAGTTTGAAACTATGGCCTTGCAAATAAATGAGATATTTTGGAGAAATAGAACTGTGAAAGATGCATTGTACCAGACCCATGTGGGGTATTTTTAGATGATTGGCTTAAAGGCATCAACAGCACTGTGTGGCAAAAGCTGATAGTCCAAAATATATTTATAATATTTTGTAATTAGGAAATAGTTTAGCTTCTGATTGTGATGGGGTGAATTATAACATCTGTATTGTCTCACCCTTCACACGAGACTGAAAATGGAATAAAATCTTTTAAAACGCCTCTCAAGAGCCTCTCTCTGGGTCAAGAAAAAGGATTTTTGCAACACAAAGGTGTCCCTGGATCCCTGGCAGTGCTCAAGGCCAGGTTGGAGCACCCTGGGACAGTGGGAGGTGTCCCTGCCATGGCAGGGGTGGCACTGGGTGATTTTTAAGGTCCCTTCCAACCCAAACCATTCCAGGATTTTTGTGTTTTGAAGCTGGTGGGATTTTGTACACCAGAACAAAGATAGAGCAGTGATTTTGAGAGTGTTATTTTGCCAATATTAAGGCATCACTGCCTCAGAGCAAAGATTGTTAAATACAGTGGTTAAAATGTAAAAATGTTGAGATTTTAATCAAGATACGGAGGCCCCTCTCATGCTGGTTTTAAGGAGAAAAGCCACAGGAATGAGGATGAGCAGATGGATATTGGGCAGCACTGAAAGGCAGGAATGAACAACCTCAAAATTAACACCAGGAGAAAGCAGAAAAATCTTTTCTGCTGTTTTCACCACATGAGAGTGGAAGAGTTTTGTGTTTTATGAGAAAAAAAAAAAAAAAAAAGTCTGCAAGCGATTGTAACCCAAACCTCACCAGAAAAACTCTGGTGTCAGCAAGGTGAGGTTGAATTTCAGAAGCTGCTGCTGCTTTTTTCATCATTCCTTCCCAAAGGAGTGTGTATGGAGCACTGCAAAATGCACCAGGATTCCAAAAATACACCTGGATTCTGAAAATACACATGGATTCTGAAAATACACCTGGATTCCAAAAATACACCTGGCTTCTGAAAATAGACATGGATTCTAAAAATACACCTGGTTTCTGAAAATACACCTGGATTCTAAAAACACACATAGATTCCAAAAACTCACCTGCACTCCAAAAACTCACCCACCTTCCAAAAATCCAAAACAATCCACCAACCCTTCCTGCATTCTAAAAATAGCCCTGCATTCCCCAACCTCTCCTGCATCCCTGCCCTGCACGGCCCCACGGGGAGCCTGGGTAAAAAGAGAGGAAATTTCTGCTGCTGCCGATGGAATTTGGATGAAATCCCCATCACCAGCAGGAATCAGGAGGGAATTTGAAGCTTTCCCTGTTGGTTCTGGTCCAATCTCTGCTCAGTCACTCCAGGCTGAGCACGTTTGGTTCTATTGGATGTGAGCCTCAGGAAAGGGCACAATTTACCTTAAATTCACCTTAAATTCACCTTAAATTCACCTCTAATTCACTTTAAATTTACCTTAAATTCACCTCTAATTCACTTCTAATTTACCTTAAATTTACCTTAAATTCACCTCTAATTCACCTCTAATTTACCTTAAATTCGTCTCTAATTTACCTTAAATTCACCTTAAATTCACCTCTAATTCATGTTAAATTCACCCAAATTCACCTTAAATTTACCTTAAGTTCACCTTAAATTTACCTTGAGTTCATCTCTAATTTACCTTAAATTCACCTTAAATTCACCTCTAATTCAGGTTAAATTCGCTTCTAATTTGCCTTAAATTTACCTTAAATTCACCTCTAATTTACCTAAAATTCACCTTTAATTTACCTTAAACTCACCTCTAATTTATCTTAAATTCACCTTAAATTCACCTTAAATTCACCAAATTATCCCCCTCCACTAAAACAACTTTATGGCTGTGGAGCAGCTGCCCCACACAGCAATCCAGCCACCTCTGCCATATTTCATTATTTATAAATAAATTGAGTAATTAAGGTTCAGTTTGATGACTTTGAGCAGCCCCTGGGGTTCAATTTCCCCTTCTTGGGCAGCTTGAATTGCACTTTGGATATCTTGGATTACACTTTAGATAAAGTGAGGAAAATCATGACATTTTCCAAGAAAATTCCTGCACGTGACGCAAATTCCCACGTGAGATTAAGACCCAGAAAACGATAATTCGATATTTAACAGCGTTGTTTCACATTTAATATCCGAGAGCAAACCCCGCCAACGAAACTCCAAAAACCCAAATCAGGAGAATCAAACCCCCCTCTCCAGCCTTCCCTCCTAACTGCAAACGATAAATCAGGGCGGTTGAGGAGTTTTTTAAGCTGTAAAACCGCAAATGAGGAGTTTTGTGCCGCGAGTCGATTCCTATCCAGAGCTTTTCCTCCGTGCAGCTTCGTCTGGATGGAATTTGCAGCACCAAACACAGGTGGCAGGAGCTCATCTGCCTCAGTGGGGGCAGCCCTTGCCTGTGCAAGAAAAATGGAATTTCGGGGTGGGTTTTTTTGGTTTTTTTTTTTGTTTTTTCCTACACGCAAAGCGGGTAAAATCGACAGCAATTTGTGCATAATTAAAGCCGCTGCAATCCGTCTCCCAAAAGTTCAGCTCTGCTAGAGTTGAGTTTTTTTCTCTTTTTTTTAAAAAATAAATTGTTTTTTAGCATTTATCACAGCAGGGAATGACGATGCCTCAGGAAAGGGAGATTTAGTGCTGTGCAGGAACGGGAGCAGGCCAGACCTAGGAGCCGCCTGATGCCAAATAATATCTTTGCCTGATCCTAAAACGCACTAAAAATAAAAGCTCTGCATTCATGCACTACATTAGCAGTGAAAAGGAGCCCCAGAGAACATCTCATTTCTGCAGCGTGGACTATCAAGCTGCCAGGGAAGAACTACTGCAAAACAGATTTTATGACGCTTGTTACCGGCTGATAAAATTTATGTTGTCACGCAGCAAACACGGGTTCTTAATACTCGGATAAAATAGCAGTTGTCATAATGAAATCAGGCTGCCTGGGAGGCAAAAATAAAACAGAAAAACGGAAGGGAGATGGTGCTTTAGACGATTTGGGGAGCTCAGTGGAGACGGAGAATATTAAGACAGACCTGAGCTTGTTCACCCTCTCGTCGCAGACAAATTGGATTAGCGGGTACCTGGCTGTTGGCTGCTTTGTTTGGCTCCTGCCTGCAGGGAAGGGGCTGCTCCAGGTTTGCCAGGAATGAGAAGAGATGGGATAATTCTCACTCTGCATCCTCAGGGAGAGGATGGCAGCCAGGAGAGCACCCCTGGGTTCTCTGGGTGGATTAAATCACGGCACTCGCACGGTTGGAGTTAATTACCTGACCCAAATCCTTTCCTGGGTTTAGGAATGAGCAGCTCAGGCTTTTCCAAGGAGAAAAACGCCACACGGATATTCCCAGTGAAGACACTGCAGATACTGAATTTTCATCTGGAATTTCCTCAGAGCCACCGAAATTGCTAGAAATTGTGATGAAAATATCATGATTTCTATGAAATCTTGGCCCCCATGGGACAATTGCATCACCAGCTCAGTGGGGCCACCATTTCCCTAAAGCTCATTGTTTATAATGCAGAATGTGCCTAATTAAAGTCCACACAGGGATTTGTTTTCCCTGAGGTGTAACCTGGGTGCAAATTTGTTTTAAGCCAAATCCACAAAGGATGCACAGAAACCCCTCACCACCCTCGGTGCCCACACGGGAGCCTCATGAAGACATTTACTCACTCCATAAAGTTTATAAAGCCATCACTGGATATAATTAAAGGTGTATTTTCTTCCAGCTGATCTTTTTAAAGCGGGTCATCATGTTGATTTAAGCAACTGCAACGGTGCCTGTGAATGTTTAATGAAAATAAAGGCCAGCGAGGAACAAGCGCAGACAATTTATTGTCCCATTCCCCTTTCACTGAGGTCCTTACTCTCAGCTACAAAGCCACTTTTAAAAGTGGTAATAAGATCATTTCCTCCCTTCCCCCCTTCCCCTACCCATTTATTCCGGGAAGATTAAAAAGAATAAAAGGATCTGCTGGTAAAACCTGGAAGGGACAAGGTTCACTCTAATCCCTGCTCAGCCTGCAGAGCCTGGCTCAGCCCAGCTCTGTCCCTGCAGTTGGGACATTCCCAAGCAGGTCACGAGCCCTGAAACACCATCACCACCCTAAAACACAGCAGTGATGAAGCAGAGGAGGAGTTTGGGTTCCCAAACCTCATTTTTGGGCTCTGTGCCCCACACCCATCACCCTGGGCCGTGTTCCACAAACTCCAGGGTGTTCACATCGGGTTTATTTCTCACCGTGACCCCCAAAGAGGGGTTAAAGCCAAGGAAAAGGATTTCCTCCCCCCTTGAGGTGTGTGCACAGAGGAGTGGCAGCAGATGAGGATCGACTTTTACCTGTGCCAGGCCACTAAAGGCTTTGAGTTAAAAAAGTAAAAAAAAAATGAAGGTTTTATGATGTGACTCTGATACCTTGGGAAGGCTGAGCTGGAACAGAGACTGGACAGAGCTGGAGAATAAAGCAGAGATTTATTGAAAGGCCTTTAGGGTAAACCTTGGGAAGGACAAGAGCCTGGGCAGGGCTGCACCCAAGGTGGACCCAAAATGGACCCAAAATGGTCACAAAATGGACCCAAAATGGGCACAAAAGAGTCACAAAATGACCCCCAGCCACCAGGTCTCCCACTTTGATCAGTTTTGGTCCATTTGCACATTGGGGTTGAATTGTCCCATTGCAGCTCCAGGCTGTGCAGTCCCATCCTTGTTCCTCCCTCCAGCCACCCTTGGTTGTGCTTTGGGGCTGAAAGTTGTCCTTGGTGTGCAGCAGGAAAAGGATTTGTTTTGTGTCCGTGCTGTGTGCAGAGCTGAGTGAGCCTGACTGTGAGCTCAGAGCTGCACCCCTGGGCACCACAGAACATGAAAAACATGAAATTAAAATTGAAGACATCCACTACAATGACAAGGAGAAGCTGGACAGGGCTGGGAGCCACCTGGCAGGTGTCCCATGGCAGGGGGTGGGACTGGATGAGCTTTAAGGTCCCTTCAACCCAAACCACTCCATGATTTTTTTTTTTTTTTTATTAAACATCACCCCAAAATCTCAATATTTCCATCAGCCCCACTGGTGAGAATTCTGAGGATTCAGTGTGGCCCGATGGGATTCACACTGTGCTGAAGGAGAGGTGTTAAACCCCACAATTCCCTCTGGGCTCCTTCACTCGGAGTCATTCGAGCCTGAATTTTCCCATAAACACTAAACTGTGAAAAATCAGTGTCACGTAAGAGGCTTTTAGTAAACCAGACCTATTTTTTTCCTGAGAGAGCCATTAATAGTTGTTATTAAGCAGAAGAACATAAAGCAGCATTTGTTGAATCACAGCTCAAGTGGCCTTTTCATTATGGGCTTCATCTTCCACCACTGACAGAAACAGGGGCCAGCATTGAGCTAAATTGGGTTTTATTGACCAAACACCAGCCTGGGAGGGCTACCACAACAACAACAACAACAACAAATTGTTTTTTAATTAAAAAATAAAAAAATAAGCTCTGTCCAGGACAAGATCATACCCAGGAATCATCATCCTTGAAAGATTAATGGTTTTCCATTGGTTCAGGTGTAAAAATTTCCCATCTTTATGCACGTTGCCACATTCCCAAATGCAGAAAACGCCCAGGGAGGGAATTCCAAGGAATCCTGTCCCTCCTGAAAAAGCTGCCAGAGCTCCAGCGCCTCACCTTGCAGAGCTCAGAGGGGCAGCAGCTCCAGGCCTGTCCCCAGGCTGTGAAATCCTGATTTGTTCGTGGCTACAAACCCTTGAAAGAAACATCATCACCACTGGAGGCTGCTTTATGAGCCTTGAGAGGAGTTTGGATTGTCTGAGGGGTTTTTATGGACGTCCCTGGCACGAGCAGCAAAGCCGGGGTTTGGATTGCGGTGACACTCATAAAAAGCAGGGATTTACTGCTCTCTCTGCTCCCACCGCCTCATAAACCCGACCTGAGGCATCACCCTGCCCTGGGATGGGTTTAAAAGGTGACAAATCCCAGCAGGGACCCTGGAGCAGGAGGCACCGAGCAGTTCCCAGACTGGCACAGAAGGAGAAGGAGCTCAGGGAGCTCAGGAGGAACTCAGGAAGAACAGGAGGAGGAGATCAGGAAGCACAGAAGGAGAAGGAACTCAGGGAGCTCTGGACAATCCTCTCTCCCTCCAGCTCCCTGTCTCAGAGCAGTTCTTGTCAGAGACACACCAAGGCTGCTCCTGCAGCCTCCTGTCCCACACAGAGCCCTGCTGATGGTTGTGCCTCGCCCAGCTGAGAGCTTTCCCCCCAAAAAACACAAACTCCTCCAGAACGAGCAGAGGGGAGGCGCTGCCGGAGCTGTGTCAGCCGCAGGCTGTCCCTGACCCAGCCTGGCACACAAACCTGGCACACAAACCTGGCACACAAACCCTGCCGGTGCCCCCCGAGAGCTGCCCTCGCCTGTCAGGGCCGTGCTCTACATTTCACCGAGAGCACAAAATCCACCCCAAAGCCGTTTTTTGACAAGATAAGCTTTGGTGGATTATTAGAGCCTGACATGCTGGCGCTAATTAATCAGTGGCTGATTATACCTCTTTGGGGTGTCAGGACAATGAGTGAATGTTGGATTTAACGAAGCTGGAGCTGCACAGCTACAGCTCACGCCACGCTAAATTAGCTGCATGTTAATTGGGTTAAATGACCTAAAATAAGTTCTGAAATGTTTGACCAGTGCTGCTACACAACAACCAAATGAGAGGTGACTTTCTGCTGCCTGTCAGAGCGTTGCAGGATGAGGATTCCTTGTCCTGGGAGAGCTCTCAGGGCTGGGTTTGTTTTGGACTGGAGCAGAAGGTTGGGCCCAGGTGGGCCTGGGAAAGGGAACCAGAGCTGGGAATGGAGGCTGAGCTTTGTTTTGCTGGATCATGTGAGGCTGCACCTGCGTAATCATCATATGATAATGTAATGATTGTTTGGTAATTGAATTATTGTTTAATCAGAATAAGAATCATGAGGAGCGATGACTGGGGGGGCTTGATGATAATTCTGAGGAGACTCATGCTTGGGTAAAATCAATGTGTGTAATAGAACAATATAAGTTTAATGATTAACATATATATATATTAAGATAGATATATTAGATATATTAACATATATTTATTATATAACAAGAAGGATATAGAACATGTTCATCCCAAATTCACATCAGAGCCTGGTTTGGGTTTGCACCCCGGACCCCCAGAGCTCTCTCCAATAAAAACACCTCCATATAACCAAGCTGTGCTGTGATTTTGTGTTTTCTACGCCAACAAAAGGAGAGTTTCTGTCCCCAGTTGTGGCTTGGGCACGATCTGGATCATCCCCAGTGCCCAGAACAGAACAAAAATCAACAGAGCACGGGGAGGAAAATAAACACATCCAGGGCTGAGGGCTGGAAACGGGGAACTACTGCTCAAACCAGCCTGGAGAACCACGGCTGTCCTTCACCAGCTGCTCGTGAACACCCAGATTTGATATTCCCCATCCTGACATTTAAGGGAATGAAAGCCTCTAATCCCTCTCATAACTTCAGCAGCAGCAAGAGGCAGCAGATAAAAAAAAAAAAAAAATGATAAGGAGGCCCTGAGATCTGTCCAAAGGGTCTGCTCCCATCCCTGTGCAGGGAAAATGAAATATTCTGAGCATTCAAGGGAATGTGGCATAAATTTGACCTCTTTATTTTAAGTTTTCATTAAATGGTGATAAATGACTGTGAAAAAAATCCGTGCAGGAGATGGATTCTCACACCAGTTACACGCCCTGGCAGGGAGTTTAATCAAATTAATGTAAGATGGGATTTGAAATGTTAAATGTAATATTTACATCTGGATGATGTGCATTGAGTTTGGGCAGTTTTGAACCGGATTATTGAAAGAAAAGCAGGATCCACTCAATGGTTTAGGAGAATTAGGCACCCAGTGCCTGGGATCTTTTGGAAAATCCCCAAATAAATGGTTAAATAAATCAGCTGCTGAANAATATATAATAATATAGTAGAATAATTATATTAATATAAAGTATAATAATATATAACAATATTGAAGTATATTAATAATGTATATTTTTACTAATGAAGTATATTGTTTATTTATTTATTTCTATTTGATATATAAATGTTTTTATTTCTAGATTTTGCATATTTTGATATTCCTTCATTGTTATCAGCTGTGAAACCCTGTGAGTGTCACCAGGGGATCTGCAGGGAGTAAAGGCTCTGAGGAGGAGAAGAATTACCACAAATATAAAATATAAAATGTCAAATATTAAAAATATTATAAAATGATGCTCATAAAAGTAATGCCAAAGTACAGCATGGTCATTTCCAGCCCTTCCCTCTTTTCTTTCCAAAACTGAGCTGCCCAGATTTTACAAACAGGGAGGTTTTGGGTGATGCTTGGGGTTTTTGCTAATTAATCAAAAGGATTTATTTCGTACCATTTTTATGTTTGGTTTTTCCAACAGCACGAGCCTGCTGGCTGGAGAAAATTCCCATTTTTCCACAGAAAGGCAGAACCCTTTGGGTGAAAAACCCGGGGATTTTGACTCTGTTGCCATTTTGCTGCTTTTTTTATTTTTCTCCCCTTCTCTAAAGTGCAAGTGAACAAAATCAAGGCACAGCCCTGTGCCATAATTTGCAGAAATCCCATGAAAAATTTGAATTTGCTGGAGCAGAGCCCTCCAATCCCATGGGAATCCAGCTCCCCTTGGCTCAGGGCTGAGATCCCTCAGTCCTTTCAGGACGTGCTGAGCAGGAATTCACTCAGAATCCCCGAAACACTTGGAATTATAAAATTCACATTTAATTTTGGGGTTTAACTTTATAAAATCCACATTTAACTTTGGGTTTTTTCCCTCTCCCACAGAAATAAACTGATTTTCCGTGAAGTTTTGCAGAATCCACGCTCGCACACCCACGTGAAGGAACAGAACAGGCTGGAGGAGCCGTTCCTTTATCACCAAATCACAACTGGGGAGGCGAAATAATTAAAAACAAACAAACAAACCAAGCAGGGGCGTTGGTTTGCTCAGTGCCCTGCAGATCTCTGTGGTGAAATTTGGGGGAAAACCTCCCCAAATTTGGGGGAAAACCTCCCCAGATTGTTCAGGGAAGGAACACCTCCTGAACTCCCAAAGCCCCAGCGCTCCCTGAGGAGGAAAAGTTGCCAAATATCCAAATAAATAAATTGTGACTGCAACACTGAAGATCGTTTTCTTCTTGCCCGGAGGGGTTTTTGAAGCTCTCCCTGTGAAATTGTTGAATAAATAATTCACTGGCAGTGATTTACGAGGGAGAGCCTTTCAGAGCAGTGCAGTTGTCAAAAGTTGTTTCAATTATTTAATCCTGAATTCCGAACAAATTGACTCAGATCAAGTTTCAATCCCAATTAACGGCGGCCGCTGATTTCTTTGTGTGTCGAGTTCAAGGCACAGAAAGGAGGTAACAACATTATTTCCTCCTCCACTCCTAAAAAGCCACCAATAAAATAAAAATCCATCTCTTCACCCCTTAAATACTTGTGGTACAAATAAAACTTCTGAAAAAAAAACCCCAAAATCCAAGTGTGGCTCCGTTTAATTAAGAAACAATCAGAGCAAAAGGAGAGCAGCAAGTCATGAATCTGATTATTTCTCTCCTCTTCTGGGCAGTGGAACAGTAGAATTTATTTTAAAATCTTAATTTCTTTTTAAGAATTTATTTCAAATTTTTTGTTTTAAAATAAATAAAATTATATAGCTATTATAAAGATATTTAATATAATTTTTCCCAGGAATATTAATCTGTTTTTTTTCCATGCTCCAAGGGACAATT
>VWYP01004399.1:0-11293 GCA_013400435.1 Pycnonotus jocosus
GCCATGGTGGGGCTCCAAGAGCAAAAGACAGTTTTGCAGAGACAAAATTTGGTATCAAGATGTCTAGACTGTGGTCATCTAATGCAAACTAGATTATATATATATATATATATATATATAATTTCTAATTGTTTTAACAAATCAGCATCACTGCCTCATTATCAGCAGGCAGTCAAAGACAGCAGTGGCTAATACTCCATGAAATTTTGACATTTTGGGAACAAAATTAAAGAAAACAAATGGGAGAAATCTTCTGAAATGTTTCTTTCAGATTTTGCCCATCCCTATTTGTAATTTGGAACTCGAGAAGCCAGAATTAGGTTTCTATATTAAAAAATCCAAACTAAGCAGAGAGATTTAAGGAAGATCCCTATTTTTTTCCCCCCTGTTGTCAGCTCCCACCAGTCTGAAGAGGAGTTGCCTGCTTAGCAAGTCTCAGGGTCGAGCGCTAAGACAAGCAGGATTCCATTTCGCGAGCAGGTTTAATGCGCGTAATCGCGTGCTTTGGGTCCATCTCTCCTGTCCCGCCCAGGAGAGAAAGGAGCCTGCAGAAATCTCTGTCTTTAGCACTTCCTGCAGCGGCTCCTGGGCTAATCCTTAATGGTTTGTAATTTAATACCTGCTCTGCAGGGGGATTTGATGGCCATTACAGCGGCTCTTTGCTTGGTTACCTCGTGGCTCAGCCCGAGCTTTGCGCAGCTTGGCAGCTCCATCCCCGCCCGGGAGAGAACCAAGCTCTGCCTGGTCAGGCCTGAGGTAACTCAATAAGGGAGTGAAACACTCTGGTGCACCAGGCTGGATAACCATATGGCTGGGTTTGTATCACAATTTCCCCTGTATCCTTTCCACCAGAAGATATAATAAATTGGCTTGGGATTGCTCACCTTGAGAGAGCGATCCAAGCTCCCACTTTGTGAGGGAGTGCGAAACTAAGCAAAACTGCAGCTCTGTTTCATTACCAACATTTTGCTCAGCTCTAATATTAAAACATTTCCTTCCTACTTTTATCTTTCAGTTGTCACCTTCCCTAGCAAGGCGCTATTTTCTTTCATCAGGGCTTTAGAAACACTGCCAATTTGTTTCCACCTCCTCTCTGTACAGCTGTGATCTTTAATCCCTGGTATCAATCTCTTTTTCTGTGGTTCCTGCCTCACTCTGTAACCCTTGAAACCTTGGAGCAAATGAGTCTATTTTTGTCTCTGGAGATTTGATGGCAGATAACACAGTTATTAGAGACATCTTTTTCTTGCTCTGATAATGATGATCTGCTTTCAGTAATTTTTCCATGCCTAAACTGCCACTGTGGCTGGAGAGACACTGACATGTTTTCCTTGGGTGTGTAGATTGCTGCTTTCTCCTTCTCCCCACTACCCTTTTTTTCTTCTTCTTCTTTTTTCTTTTTTCTTTTTTTTTTTTTTCTTTTCCTTCTTCTCTCTGGTGTATTTATTTATTTCAATTTTTGTTTCATCCAACCCCTGNATTTATTTATTTCAATTTTTGTTTCATCCAACCCCTGGTATGACTTATCCATTCATGTGTAATTTATAGCTGTCACCATTTACACTAGGCTGCTCAAATTTATTGCTGACCACTGATACGACTATAATTTCATTTTGGTCAAATACCTTAAGCTCTTCCAGGTTCTCCCCAGTGTATTTCTCATGCCAGTGCCCCAGGAAAGAAATCCCCACTGCAGCATTTGTGCAGCTTTCCTGGATTGTGGCACAGAGATGTAGAATGTGTTTGGACACACTGGGAATGATCTGTTATCCTTTCCTCTCTCGCAGAATTGCAGCTGAGTATGAAATGAGGAAAGAGAAGGTGTCCCAGGTAATGACAACCCTGAAATTTATAATGCCAGAGGATGAAAGACACATTTGCAAAACCCTGCAGGCAACTCATGCAATCTGAAGGACGTGAGGCATGTGATGTGATGTATGGAATGCATGTGATCCACGAGATCCAAGTGGAAAGCTTCATTTAATATTTAAACTGCAGCACCATGAGTTATCTTCAGCTCCTGAGGCTGGGCTTTGTCTTGCACTCTCTTGCCCAATTATGACAGAGGTTTTATTATGAAAAGGTTAAAAAAAAAAACAAACCACCAGAAAATAGGACCTCTTGTGTGTGGAAGTTTCCAATACCAGGCTACCAAAAACCTGCCATATTTCTAATCAAGTTGGCAAATTAATTACTTTTCCAGAACTCTGCTTGGTTTTGTTTGCTTTTAATTATTTTTTTTCTGTACATTTTCACAATCTTTTGTAGATCTAGATGTGCTTGGCTTAAAAGAAAAACAGGTCTTGAGGAACACTTCTTTTCTGAAACAAGTTCTCAGTTTACACTTCAAGTATGGTTAATTAGAAGTTCACTTTGTACTTTGAAAAAGTAATAATGTTTAGGATCATATCCTCTAATACCTTTTATTTCTAGCATGTAAAATTAGCACTCACTGGAACAAGAACTTAATGAAACAGTAAGAGTAAATGGTAACTGAAGGAGCTGAGTTTTGTTGAAAAGGGAAACTTCAATCAGTCAAAATTTATTCTTAAGAATATGTAAGACATGGGAAGAACATTTCTAGAGAAAAGGCTCAATCAGTGCTAACATCTGAGAACTCCTGCCTGGAATAGTCCTTCAGTTTCAGAGACAGAAACAGGTTTCTCACAGATTCCACTCTTTCTAAGAGAGATAAAGAAGACACTGAATCCTGATATTTTCACGGTGAAGTCACTAAAAATAATTTTATTGCCTGATGATGTACCTTTTGCTTTTTACTGCCTTTTGTCAGAAGTCAAACTTTGGATCTTTTAAATTTTTCTTTACTAACTCTCTAAGAGAAAATGAATTTCTTTTTCTTTTTTCTTTTGCTTACATCCAATAACTCTTTCAACAATGAATCTTCGCTCAGTGTTTGGCTGGGATTGGAATTATGATTTCCTAATCAACTGAAGTGAGCAGTGATGTTCTGACTTCATTTTAGTCATCTAAGGAATTTAGTAGGTTAAGAACATTTGTATCTCAGTGGGATGCACAGCTCCTGACTCACACTTTGCAGCACCACAGTTGGATTAGTGCCACTTTATGTTTGCAGCCTTCCTTGACCATGCATTGTGTAAATCCCCGGTTTTCACAAAATTTGGCACCTAGAATGGTCACTTGCATACATTGGCTTATCACATGGGAGTGGAGGATGCTGCACAGGTTTCCTGTCAAATGTATAATTACTTTTTCAGTACTTGTATACTCGTCATATCTTGTTTTCATCTCCACTTACCTCCCTGAACAGCTGATCAGTCACTGTCCATGCAACTGAGACTTGTACTTGCCCTTTCTTAAAGATTTCATATTTTTTTTCTTTTTTTAAACAAGCTGCTTACCATAAGAGCTGTGAGAATTTTTTTGAGCTTTTTTGGGTGGTTTATTTTGGATGCCTTGTCTTGACTTCTCTAGCAGAATTTCTGCTTAATTGTAATGTAGTTTAAGTGTATAATGCCATGTGTTGATTCTGCATGAAGTGTGCTATATAAATGTAAATCAGCTAATTAATTCATAACAACAAGTATTATAGCAACACATTGACTGTCATGCTCTGCAGTTTTCCAGTTGAACACTCTGTATATGCTTTGTTAGTAGAGGAATTGCAAGCAGGAGGGTTAATAATTTTAAATCTAAGTAGTCTTGGCTGTTTATACAGTAAATGCAATTGTCTATCTGGAGCCTGTACGGATAAAGAGGCCAAAGTTTCTACCATCAGCCCTGGTTCATTGATTTATACAGAGGTTTGGGTTGGAAGGGACCTAAAAGATCATCTCTTTTCAACCCCCGTGCCATAGGCAGGAACAAAGTTGATGACATTCTGTGTAAATGTGGGAGAACTCACCTATTTGCATGCTTTCAAACATCACCTGTCTATGAAATGTGGAAAACAACTCCTTTTCTTCTCTGGAAGACACCCAGAGAGAACTATGGATAAACTGACTTTTGTAAGTGGAAATACTGAACATGATCTTAATTCTCAATAAATCACTCTGAGCTCAGCTTTGTCATTCTTTGCAACAGAATGTTACAAAAAACTAGCAAATTACAGTAAAATTACTCCTCTGTGTCTCAGCTGTTTCTAAATCCAGTTTATCTACAAGATCTAAAATTCTCTGGAGTTGCAGCAAGCTTTATGTAAGCCAGTATCTGACAGACACAAAACATGCTCCCTTCCAAGATAAGACTGCAATGTTGAGTGCCACCAGCGTGAGTTACCAATCTTTCTCTCTGCTTAGAAATGCAAAAAGTTTCATTCAAAAATACTTAATTTTAAGCTACTCACTTTAAAGGCAAAAGATTCCTTGAGTGCTTGCAATTCCTTTCATATGCATCTGGTGTACCATGAAATCCATGGGAATGCTGCTGTGTTTGCGCTAAGGATCATGGAATCAGAATGATTTGGGTTGGAAGGGACTTTAAAACCCCTTCAGTTCCAACATCTGCCATGGACAGGGCCACCTTCCACTATCCCAGGTTGCTCCAAGCCCTGTCCAACCTGGCCTTGGACACTTCCAGGGATGGGGCAGCTTCTCTGGGAAACCTGTGTCAGGGCCTCACCCCCCTCACAGGGAAGAATTTCTTCCTGATATCCCAGCTAAACCTTCTCTCTTTAGTATGAAGCCATTTCCCCTTGTCTTGTCATCACATACTCTTGCAAAATGTCTCTCTCCATCTTTCCTGTCAGCTCCCTTCAGGCCCTCAAAGGGCACAATTAGGTCTCCCCAAACCTTCTCTTTTCCAGGCTGAGCAATCCCCATTCTCTCAGCCTTTCCTCACAGCAGGGATACTCCATCCCTCTGATCATCTTGGTGGGCTCCTCTGGATTTGCTCTAGCAGGTCTCTGTCTTTCCTGTGCTGGGGACCCCCAGGACCCCAGGTGGGGTCTCACCAGAGCATTGTTGAGGGTATAAATCTGACTGCTCAGAGAAGCACTTAGCAGCAGGAGTTTTGTCACTGTCAGAACAGTTCCCTAAAGAGAATTTGCAAGTGAGAAACAATTTCTCTTCAACTTCTCAATGGAGAGCGTTGGTTAGTTCTGGAAAAAGAAACAGAGAACAACTGAAGACTGTAAAACCTTAAATATACCCAGGTTTTAGACAGTTTACAAGGAAAAAAAACAATATGCAGACACTTTACACAAAACAAGGCCTCCAAAATATTGTTCTTTTAGAAAAAGTGGGTGGAAATATTACCCCTGATTTTTGTACGTGGCATCAGGTTGTCTGATACGGAAGCAGAATGATTGGTGCTCAAACATTTTGTCCAATGTAGGGACAACTCCAGCTTTGTGCAGCAGTTTCTCAAGGTTTCCTCTCCCTGTCTCACATCTCTGAGCAAGCACACAAAGGCTGAGGCCAGAAACTCCCTTCCCTAAAACGATGAGTATAACCTGAGAGCAGAAACATCCTTCCTCTCTGAAGCTGAATGCTGGCAGCTGAGTGATGCAGGTTGGCCCTTGCACAGCTGCCAAGTCAGATTTGTCCTCTATCAGCTTCTCACAAACAGCACTGAGCAGCTGCAGTGGATTAAGGTACACGAGGGGCACCGGGATCTAGGGGAAAACATTTGAGGGACTAAAGCTGGAGTTGTTTCTGTCATTTTTCCTCTCTTTCACCAATAAAATATGTCTTAAACTGAGCATTGGTGCTTGCAATTCTTGCTAAGTAATATCAGGAGTGACTGATATTAACATAACTGCCCCCACAATGGTTTATCCTCCACCAGTATTCAGAAACTCATCAGAAAAAAAATCATCCCTCCACTTCCTCTATGCTATCAAAGCTTTCCTTAATTTATCAAAGTTATTAATAACCACTCTCCAGTGTGACTTCAAAATAAGTGACTTTTTAATACGATTATGCTTTCAAGGCTTAACAGTTGATTAAACACTTCTTGTATGTGCAAATGTGCTCATGTATTCACAGGTATAAATCCACATGCATGTCATACAGAGCACATACACTGCCATGCATATTTTTCTGTGCTTCACTGTTCCCATACACCTTTAGAAACCAAAAGCAAATGCTTTCTTCTTAGACACAGAAACTTAATACATCTAGGAGGGAATAAAAGGAAAGATCCTAAAAAAGCTCAGTTATGGAGAAAATTTCCAAGTGAAAGATTAAAACAGGCTCAAGAATATAATGCTGAAGTAGCTGTGTAATTATGCAAACCATCATATTTCTTTCTACTCTTTTGTTGCGCAGTTAAATTAAATATATGAAGGGTGCAAAACAAAAAAAAGCAAACTAAAACCCATTTATACTGTATGAAGGCAGTTACACACTTCAGATTGCTAAAAACATTATCTTAATTATCCACATATTATTCTCAGAAGAAAATCAGTGGCCTTTTCTTTATGAGGACTGTGAATGCCAAAAATACTTCATTCCAGAAAACTGGATTTAAAGAAAAAATATTCAAAACAACTTATATTCAAGTCATAAATAGTTTGCTTTGGATTTGTTGGTTTTAAGGATGGCAAATTAAGTTATTCAGAGATAGGAGGACCTTGCTGACAACATCTGTGAATCTCTGGAAAAAGATTGACCCCTTTAGCCCATTATGAAACCTTATGCTTAGGACGTAACTTAATTTGGAGCAGGAAAACAGCAATCTGTAGTCTCAAATCGAGGAGTTATCCATTCACAAAAGTTATGAGGAGATAAGAAAAAATAGCTGCACCTAATCACACAATTTGCTATTAAATATTGAAATGAACAGACAAAGGAAAGGCTTTTTAATCAGTACTCCAGATGAATGATGACCCTGGAAAACATGTCTTGGACAAGGGCAAATTGTGTTAAAATTGGGAAATCACAATCTGGTGATAGACATAAAAGTTTAAATGAGCCAAATGAATCTCCTCTTTGTGAATTCCTAATGTTTAAACACAAGAAATTTTGTGTTAAGGTGAGATTTGGCTAAGGGAAGAACATGAGCACTTTTATGACCCTATAACTTGCATTTTGGCTTACGGTGTATTATCTAAATTGACTCTTCCTTGTGTACAAAAGATGGTGGAAATATTCCTCTCCACTTGTCTCCTATATTTATTTCTCCATTGAAAACCTTTCTTAACTCTTTTCTTATCCAAGGTAGGTAAGAAAAATCTCCTCCTGTTTGTACAGCTCCTGGCACACCTGAATCCCAATTTTCAGAAGTAACTTCTCAGTATTTCTACAATAAACCTGGATAAGATACTTGGTCTTAAAGGATTCAGAGATTAATAAACAAGAACAACAACAAAAATAAGCCTGAGGCTGTGAAGCTTTTGGCCTCCTCTACTAAGTGAGATCAAGCTCAGAGATCACCCATCCCTTGTATTAGAGACAATGTTTATTTTTGAAACAAATACTGAGTGAAGAGTTCAGGTGTGAAATTCAAAGCACTTATTTTCGAAGCTGCTGTTATGGAACGTGGCCTTCTACAGGGTCAGATGAGGCAGGAGGAGTGTAAAAGTGTGAGAGGATCACAACAATAACCAAAAAGCTCATCAAAGTACAAGATCCCAGCCCTAGGGCAGGGAAAGAGCTCAGGACTCAGTTTAACAGATGTGTTGTTACTAACAGTGGGGATGGTGTCTAGAAATTGTAATGAATGACTGAAAACATATAAACTGAGTGTAAAAGGTCTGCGAGCTGCCTCTTGAGAAAGCAGATTTACCTAATAAATTAATTGACAGAGGTATCCTATTCAGCAGTTTCCTGTAAGGAAGAATCTCCTGTTCTCTGATTTCTTTTTACAGCTTTGTCATGTCACTTCAGACAGGAGTATCAAAAGTTGCCTGTGATTTGGAGTACTTACATGATGCTACATAAAGTCTGAGACACCTAAGATCTTCTTTGAGCTGTGGTGAGATCTGAAAACCAAAAAATGATCTCCCAAAACTTTGGGTTTCACCTATCTTTTAGAGGCCCACCACATCTCCATTTTCACAAGAGTTCTAAGGGTTAGCTGAACTTTCAAAGCATTATCCTAATGATAACTAAGCATGATAGTAATGAGAAATACATTTTATCCAGATTTTAATTTAAAAAAAAAAGTCTACATAAAAAATGATGATAACATAGTTTGTGGTACAAGGAAATTTGTGATCACTGGCAGGTAATACTTGATTTATTCATTCATGGGGAAAAATTACAACACAACATACCCTGTATGAAATTAAGATGGGATCCTAAACAATTTTATTCTTTAATATTTCTAGCTTTCCTCTGTGTGTGTCATAGAAAAACATGTGTTATTTACCCAATGGACCAGAGCATTTTCTCTGAAAAAGATAAGCTTGTAATGGAAATGCTGACACAACCTCAACTATAACAGCATGAACAAAGACACTTTAATAACATTTTTATTGCTGTAACATCTTTTAAAAATGAAACACCTGGGACTTGTGCCTTAAAAAAATAAAAACAAGAGCAGAGTTGTAAGTTCTGCTCTCTTCACATGACAGGAAATTAACACAACAAGTCAAAGACTGGAATCTTAACTTACCCTAACAACATTTAAGATCATTCAAAGAAAAAAATAATTAATAGATATATTAAAGTGTTTCCCTGGAAATATATCGCTATATTTAGAAATTTAGAAATTTCATTTCTAACATTTAGAATTTTCTAACTTTTCAAGAGCTGTTACACCTTCACAGATATAGAAGTCACTGTGACAACAGAAAAATGTACTCTACAATACAATTTAACTTAGAAATTACAAAACAAGAGTGATGAGGATTTTGTGACACACTAAGGATGATATTCAGGGACATGTTGCTATATAAGATATACCTTGAGAATGTTGTGCTGATATGAAAGCTATGAGAAGTTAGTAACATGTTTATAAGGACATTGCACTGAGTCTGAAGAGTGTTTCTAGGAACTGGTTCAAGTACCCCTTGGATTTCCTTCCTGGAAAATCTCAACTTTTGGGATTATTGAGGGAGAAGATGAAGAGAAGGCTCTCAAGTGTCAGAAGGTCAGAAGGAGATTGTAGGATTATGTCTTGCAGTATTACTGTACCTGGGCAGTTGCACTTCTGAACAAATTATCACAGCATTGTTGAGGGGGACAAATTTGAACAAGCCATGGTAAATAATCCTTTACTGAGAAGTGCAACAAACATCCAAGCTCAAGTCTCCAAGCTCTAGCATAAATGTTGTCAGGGCCCACCTAAGAGGTTCTCTGAGTCTTGGACTTTAGTTTGAGTTTTATTATAACACCCCTCTGATGCTGACATCATCTAAAAGATGAGGGATTGTACAAGGAGCAGCCAAACTGTTGTGGTTTTTAAAAGTTTCAGATCTATAAGCTCAGTGAAGAGTTCAGGAAGGTTGGGGCTGTTAAGCCTGGAGAAGAGAAGGCTCTGGGGAGACCTGAGAGCTGGAGCAGCCTTCGGTACTATAAAAGAGTTACAAAGAGACTTTTGACAAGGTTGTTAGTGACAGGACAGTGGAAAATGGTTTTAAACTAAATGGGAGAGTATTCCATCAGATATTCAGATGAAATTCCTGTCTGTGAGGGTGCTGAGGTCCTGGAACAGGCTGGCCAGACAAGCTCTGGATACCTCATCCCTGGAAGTGCTCAAGGCCAGATTGGATGTGGCTCTGAGCAATCCAGGATAGTAGAAAATGTCCCTGCCCATAACAGGAGGGCTGGAACTGGATGGGCTTTAAGGTCCCTTCCAACCAAACCCATTCTATCAGTCTGTGATTCTTCTATATCTTGAAGCTTCTTATGAACCTGACAGCAAGTGAAGACACCTGGTGAAGCTTCATTTGGAAGCCCCTGTTGCTATCAGGGGCTGCTTTCAGTTCATCTAAATTTAGTTGTGCAATAGTCAGTGTTTAATTCAAGACTCAGTCCTGTTCTGGCCAATGGACTTTGGTGATTCTCGTCATCCCACAATAATGTTTAAGACAAGCAGAAGGAGAATCTCCCTATACATCCTTCTGAGGGAATCTACATGACCATTGTAGAGAATATTCCTGTGTTTTACATGCCTCTATTTTGCCTAAAATAAACACTTTTTGCTCTTTACAACAGCAAAGCCAACCAAATTTTCTAACTAACAGTTTCCTATAAATCTCCAGATTGCTTAAAATTTGAATCTCCAGTTACCACATTAAGTTCCTTATTAGTGGTTTGAATAACACACTGAAAAAACAGTACCAAGATCCTAATATTTACATGTGCTTGGACTCATTCTTACCATTGATGCTGGTGAGATTTGAGTGCCATACATATCATCTTATCTCTTTCTTACTCCTCTAGGTGTAAAATGACAAAATCCTGACTTACTTGGGACAGAAGATGTGACATCATGGTCAAAGTTTACACAGCCCTCAGATAAGGTGCTATAAGTTTTAAAAAAAAAACCTGACTGGAAATGACTTGAATTTTTAAGGTTACTTTTAGTGAGGTATAGGGAAGGAGTGACAAAAATTGAATGATAGGTGTGTTATAGTTGTTATCATTACCAACAAAAGCACGAGTATCGGATTCAATGCAGGGATCCTCCTGCAGACTCCTTTTCATTGTGCTGAATTCCATTTAAATGGTGTTCTATGCATTTAAAGTTTATTGAAATACAAAATTGCTAGGGCAAAACTTATGGCAGGTGACTGGTTTGTTTTGCTCTCATTTATTTGTCCTGGTTTTGGGATAGTATCAAATTATTGTGAGTCTTCATTAAATTCTATCTAAGCAATTGAGTTTTTACACTATGAGAGTAGTACAAAAGTACCAAGACCTTGTGTGGTCACTTTGAAGCATAGGACTCAAAAAAAGATCCAAAAAATGAATAGTTTTCTATTAAGTCATACCTGATTATAAATGGGAGATTAAAGAAAGAAGACTTCACCAACCTGGGAACCACAAACACAGTGATTTATATTTCTTGAAGAGCTGGTGCTGTTAATTGTGCAGAATGGGACGTATATTTATAGACTCCACACTAAAGCATCCAAGTCAATAAATTCTAAGAATTTCCAGTGTACCTTAAGGAAGTCTTAATTTTGCTTTCTACTCTGTAAAGCAGTCTCCTTGAACTTCCTCTTTATGTGAAAAAAACTAATTTTTTCAATAGCAATTTGCATTTTCAATCTTATTTGCTCACCAATCATGGATCTTTGAAAGAGGCTTTGGAAAAAAGGAAAAAAAGAAACCTCATCTGAACCATCAATTTTCTGATCTTTCTTCTTTTGGGATAACTGCTTTAGCTAATTACAAGAAAGGTGATTGTATCATTCATTTGA
>VWYP01004418.1:0-27351 GCA_013400435.1 Pycnonotus jocosus
TTATTTTTGCTCAAGGACCTGAGAGCACTTGGTGAGTAATGCAGAGGGACCAGGAAGCACGATGTGTACCTCAAGGGGATTTGATTTGGGGGTGAGAAGAGTCTGTAATGTTGAATTGTATAATATTAGTTGCTGAATGACACTGCCACTGTATGCCAGAACTACCATGGACAACAAGCATGGAGCGCTCCAGCAGTAAAGAGCTCCTGATGCAGACTGCAACCCCAACAGTACACCTGCACTGGAAGACAGATATCTAAGATGGATAGAACCACAATTATGGACTAAATGAACTCAATAGACAACTCAGAAAGATGGCCCTTGACTATGGAAATGATACCTGCTCTCATGCATGTGTGTATATATATATTTGAAGGGTGTGGGTCTGGGCAGGACATCTATGGTATAGAACAAAGGGTGAATAATGTCCTGGTTTTCAGTCAGGACAAAGTTAATTTTTCTTGGTAGCAGTGAGGGAGGGGAGCCTATAGCCACGCAGGTGTGTTGATGCATCTGAGTTGTTGTTCTATACCACCTCAGGTCATTGCTGGGGGCAGAAGTACGAGACTTGCTTCCAGGAAGAAGGTGGCTTGTGGTCAGGAAAAAGTGTGGTGGCCAGAGGGCCTCTCTGCCATTGGTCATTGTACTGGGCTTTGGTGAGCATTTGCGCATGTAAATCACCCTCTCTTTGAACACTTCTGTTATTATTATTATGTTATTATTGCACTGCTTATAATATTATTATGTTATTATTGCACTGTTAGCTTTCTTATCTCATAGCTGTTTCCAGTAAATTGTTCTTATCTCAACCCTTAATCTTTGCCTTCATAGCAATGAGGAGAGCAGCTCCTGGTTTTCTCTCTAGCCAGAGTGCTAAATTTGAGAATACCATTCCTAAACCACAACACCTAGGACCTTCAAGAAAGTAGCAGAACTTGCCATGGTTATTCAGTAGACTACAGCCATCATTTTACTCACTGGCTGTTTTTCTAAGGGCAGCTGGGATGTAATGGGCAGCAATGAGGATTTGGTTCTCTGGAAGAATTGGCTTCTCTGGGTTTCTCTGCTTTCTCCCTTTGAGTAGTCTGTGAAAGGATTCCTGTGAAAATGTCGCTGCCTGCTCCGTCATTTCATGTCAAGAATGCAAATAGATACAAAATAGTAATTTCTCCTAATTTGTCATCTGCTAGCATTACAATTGCATACCACCTGCCTGCTTCTCTGAACTTGTGGGCCTGGGTTCATGGTGCAGTCATTCACACCAAATCATATTTCAATTCATACATGACCTTCCTGTAGAACAGATTTGCCTTGTTGGCAGTTAGAAAACAAAATATTGAGGCTCGCAACTTCATCCTGTTTATTCCTTGGTCTGTGTAGCCACAAGCATATTTATCTAGCAAGAATTTTACTCTTTAGACTGTTTCAGTCTGGCAACAAAATGCTGTGTATGGAGAATGGCTCCTTCTATTGTTTCCCTATCCAAAATAATTTGGGGGAGGGACAAAAGACATGGAACAGTTGCAAGATGAGACAGTCACAGTTCTAACTATGCAGTAGTCTTTTAAGGCTACTGCAATATTTAAAAGTAGTTTCCTTTGGATACAAAAATGGTTGAAAAGCATTATCAAGGCATAATTTACACCAAAAACTACTTCTGTCTAAAGGAGAAATTAACAAGGGCCAAAACTAAGATTGCAGTTAGGGACAGAGGGAAGTCCATCATATCAGTGGATGAGAAATTAAATTTACTGTCCCATTTATAAAAATGCATTTGAATATGTTGGTGGTTTAACATGGTCAAAAATATCTTTCAACATAATTCAAAGGCAGTTTACCTATCTTTTTCATATGAGAGGGCACAAGTGTATTAGTTCCACAGATTCACCCATACTACAGCTACAATATGGAATATAGCCAAAGACCTAGTAAAAATGCCCACATTACAATATTTCTGTGTTGTTGCTGTAGATATTTTGTCAGATTACTGAAAATCTAGACTAATATCCATCTGCCACAAAACTAGCAGAAGGAGCTGCATCCTATTAACTTTTCATGTTGGATTGGGAATGAACAACTACATATTGTAAAATATGAAAAAATCATATTATCTGGAATATGTAATGTCCAGCCTTGGCCCAGGGAGTCTCAAGAGCCTTTGCAGAGTGTCTCAGTCCTGAGTCTCAGTGAGGTAGTGGGGTAGGTAAGCAAGAGAGGAGCTGTTTGTAGAAACGTATTTTCTGCACTGCTTGTTCCCCATTTCATATCTGAGAGAAGGATGGTTTGAGCGTCAGCAGCTGGCAACTGCTCTGAAGCTGAAGCTTGAACTAAAATTAATCTTAGAACCACAAACTGTTTCATAACATCTTTCATAATAACAAAATTTATTGCCTTATGATGCTAAGTCCTCCTCTGTTTCTTCACTCTGCAAAACCTCTATTGTACTGGTTTCTTCCTGTTTCATTGAAGGCAACAGCTTGTATGAATCAGTGAAGAACCACTCTCCAGAGTTATGAATACCCAACTATCACTCTCTGTCTTGGCTGTCCAGAAAGTCCAGAGCTGCATCTTCAAATATCACACAGAATCACTAGGTTGGAAGAGACCTTCAAAATCACCGAGCCCAACCCAGCCCTAAACTTCAACTAAACCATGGCACCAAGTGCCACATCCAGTCCTTTTTTTAACACTACCAAGGATGGTGGCACCAACCACCTCCATGGGCAAACCATTCCAGTACTTTATGATCCTTTCTGCAAAAAACTTTTTCTTAATACCCAATCTATATTTCCTTTGGCACAGCTTAAAACTGTGCTCTCTCGTTCTGCCAGTTGCTGCCTGGAGAAAGAGACCAACCCCCACCTGGCTACAACCACCTTGCAGGGAGTTGTAGAGAGTGATAAGGTCACCTCTGAGTCTCCTTTTCTCCAGGCTAAACAGCTCTCTCAGTTGTTCCTCATAGGGCTTGTGTTCTAAGCTTTCCATTCTTCCACTCTTTTCCCTCTATGTAAGGGAGACGTGCCTGAAACAAGGCTGAAACCAGCCAAGCTTGTATGCAATGGAGATTCAGGCCTCCTAATGGCATCAGAACCACATAGCTGTCAGTTTGTGTTCTATATTCTGTTAAAAGCCATTTCTGTTTATAATGTTTTTAGGTTTTTTTAAGTAATTTTAATTGAAAACTGAATTTTTAAAAGAAACTTCAAAGAAAATTGAATTCCCCATTGAAGACAAGGTGTAGTTGAGACCCCTTACCCAACCATGGGACTTTTCATTGAAACTTCAAGGATCGTCTGAAGACGCCATTAAGTCTTGCAATACACAAACATCAAAGATACAAAATTAACATCTCAAGAAACCAATGGATAAGTAAGCTGATAACAAAAATAGTTTCATTTATGAGCTACCAGTCTTCTAAGAGATTATTCAGTCTGTTTTCAGATTTCCAGGTTCATAAGTACTCTGGAAAATTCTACCTGGATTAGCAATGTTCCTAAATTCTTCAGTTCCTTCTTTGGTGGTGCAGAACCTCTTGTTAGGCCCCTTTGCCTCTTCTAATAACCAATATTTTCACAACCAAACTGAAAGAGCTAAGGAGTGAACCTTACAGCTTAGCATAAATATGCAATTTAGAGCACATATAAAAAATATAACTCATTATTAACATCATTTTTCCACTCAAACCAAAGTAAAACCAAAAATGTTAAGGAGTAGACATGGACAAGTTAGACAAGTTACTCTACAGAGTTTTCACAGTTAGTTAGAGCCTAATACCAAGAGCAAAGCATTTGTTACGTGCAGTGCTGGACACTGTAGGGTTTCATTGTGAATCTGCAACAGAATGACTGTTCAGCACTTGGATGGAGTACACAGCCAACTAAGATTACCACAGAAAACATGGGACATGAGAAGAATATTGTTTTCTGACCATGAAAAGACCACACACATAGTCCATGTGGAATGCACACTGGACTATCTTCAAAAACATAGAAGTTGCATTCTTTGTTATGTTCCCAGACTGGTTTAATTAAATGTAGGCATTAGGCAGTAAATGTGTTGGCAGTTTCACACTGAAATGCTGCTGTTCTACAAGTGTTGTTCTACTTCCTCACTGTAGTTTATTATTTTAAAATGGTACCATATTTTTTCATTCTGCTTAAGAATGCAGAGGCTTGCAAGGAAACATATTTCTATAAATCAGAATCTTTAAAACACAACACGAAAAGAATTAATTCATTAATTTAATTAATAAATGTTTAAAAATTAAGTAATTAAAACATAGGTGTTTACAAGGCTTGAGCTTCAAAAGAATTATGAGTCATATTACAAATTCAAGTGTTTATTGTTTTACATTTCAACAATTAACTTTTCTAAGGGCAGTATTTACTCTTTAATGCTATTACTTTTATATATTCTTGCGTGTTTATCTGTATACTTACATGAATATCATGTATATTTTATTCAGTTTACAGTGTCAAAGCTCGACTGTGCCTGAATAACTTAGGTTAAAATGTCTGTGACCAAAAATGTAGCTAAATAAATCTCAATATTTGAGCTTTTAGGAACATAAACCTGAGCTACTTGACAGTGCATGAGTTTTTTAGTCTTTTTTTTAGTACTTTTTCTCATTGAGAATTAGATATTTGCCTGGCACACCTCTATAAAGTCTTGATCTTTACAGCTTGTTGACTTTTACAGCTGCAAGCTTAAAATTATGTCAATCCTCTATTTTGCATAAGCATTTAGAAAGTGATTATGAAGGTCATCTTTTCCATTTTTTCCCCATTAAAAGCAGGAGATGCAAAACTTGACTGATAGATGTCTGCAGACTAAGGCCATAGCCACTGGCTGAGTTGCCCATTGAAACAAGGCCTTGACTTGAGAAACCTTAAACTCTGCTTGTTGAAGCTGTAGTTATCTATGCACATTCTCAACAACTAAGCTCACAGATTCCAATAAGGTCAATAAAGTTATATCTGGCTCACAGACTCAGAAAACAGCAAACTTCGGTCTGGAAAAAATATTGATTCTTGTTGAAAAAACTCTTTATTCTTGTTTCAACTTGCCTGCAAATACTAAATGGGCTTTATTTTATGGGTGTATATTAGCATGAACTAGCACAACACACTGCTATTGAGATGTAGGCAGCGGGATAGTGATCATGGACAAGAAAAATTTGACATGAGCAGGGATGGAAGACTTTCAGGGCCCAGAATCATTTAAAATCTCTGTAATGTAGGTATCACTGCTGAGCTGTGGAGTAGGAGAAATCATCGTTTCTTCTAGCCTTTCTTCACCCTTGCATTTGTAGTCAAGGAGTTTATCTGTGGAATAAAGTAGAGAGAGTAGAGCTTTTTCCTAGGTATGTGTTCTTCTGATAGCAAATTTCATTACATCTTCTCTTTCAATTGTTTCATTTGGAGACTTAACCTCTGAATTTAGGTCAGGTCTTGAAAACAACCTGAAAAACAGTTAGCAACCCTCAGCTTCTAGAAGCAGTATTTCTAGGTGGTTTAGGTTGCTTTCTGTCCTTGAGGCTGTAAGCATTTTGTAAGGCATATGACTTGGGAGGGCGGGAGTTGGTTATGTGTTACTTGTATTGTTCTGTCTTTACTAGCTCTACTGTAGTTTCAAAACTCAGAATAAAATTCTCCTAAATTCACTCCTTTGAAGCTGCCTCTTTGAGACAATTCCTATGAATTCCATATGGGTGCCAAATCACATCCAATATCAGGATACCTCTCTAAGACCTCCTGCTGCCATTATTCTATATATGAGGTGGCATTCTGTGGACTGTGGATGGTGTCCATTCTATGGACTCAACCCCCCTTAGTGTATCCCAGAGATCCTGAACCTGCTGTGAAAGACACCAGTGTGCCTAATAACCTGTTTCCAGGCTACACGGGTAGATAAACACATGGAGCAGTGCAGTTTGTGTGTAGGTGACTCTGTAGGTGAGGTCCCAGTACTGGTCTGAATGAGAAATTTGCCTTTCTTGGTAACTGCAGATATACATCACTGTGTAAGTAAGTGCTCCTTAGGAAGCACACCACTATTTGCTTCTGCTTTGAGGAAAAAGTTATTTAAATAGACGTCATAGAGGGAGCCAAAATATTTTGAGGAATGGAATGACTGTTTCAGTCTTTACAACTGAAGTTGCACCTCTCCCGTCAATCACTGACCATAGTTTGCATAGTCCTTGGGTCATGGTGTCCAGTCTGGTTTTTCGTGATGTACAGGGCCATTGAATAAGCAGCTTTTTTCACAAATTGACAGCAATATATTTTTTCTGTTTTGAGCCTGCATCCACACACATCTCAAGTCAGCATTTAGTATTGAAAACATATGTTGTTTTAATCTGCTTTATGTCTTGTATCAGTAATAACAGCAGCAATATAACTCATTTATTTTGCCTGAATGAAAGAAGCCAAAAGCCACTCTTTTAATGATTTTTCCATTCCTGCTGTTTATATTTTTATAGTGCCTATTAATTGGAAACTATTAGTAAAACAATACTGTGTACACTGTTTAGGAGCCACGTTTAAAAAGAACTCATTAGCTGACAAGTTGTTACAGAGAAATACTTTGGAGTTTAAAATAAATAAATAAATAAATAAGTTCATGCACTCCAGCCCAGTCTTCAGCGGCTGGCATTGAAAGAATTTCCCCCGTTTTCTGAAAGCCCTTCCATGGGGGAGAGTGAGCTTACTTCCTAAGGAAATTACTCTAGAGGTGTCTGTTAGAGAAAACCAGGCACCACTTTGCAGCTCTACAATTGCAATGAGAGTAATCATGAATGAACGCTGAGCCAAAAGAGTGATGCATGTTTACATTATGCTTACTATATTAAGCCTGCAAATGCATTAAAATGTAGCTGCCATGAACAACTGCCATGTATAGCACTTAGTACTCAGGAAAGCGTTTGTTTCTGGGTATGGGCCTCTGTGTTGACCTTCTGCTTTAAAAAATCCTCCTCCAGTCACTTGCAGGCTTGGAGAGGTGAATGCTCTGGAATGTAATGCACACAGCAGCAGATGAGTAGTGCCTGTGGTGTATTTCATTTAAAGAAACCCCACTGGCTCTCACACTGTTCTGGGACTTCAAAAGGAGTCAACTTTGCTTCATGCCAGGCAGTTGCTCTACCCTGCCCCACTGGCACCTGTGGGCAGGGAGCAGGGGAGCCAACAGACTGCATGCGTGTTCCCATGGGCATCTGGAGGGGTTGTTGTTCCTCCTCTTCCTCCCTCTGGCCTCATCTGGCACAGGTTATGCTGGTAATACTCTTTGTGAGGCTTTATGACTGAAACGAGTCAATGACTGTGTCAAGTTGAAAATTACCCTTTAAAAACAAACAAAAACAAAACAGTGTTTTTAACCTGGATGTATTACCTCATTATTTTATCGTACGGCTCCATGAGCACTTGAACTGACACCACTAAAATGCACCACAGAAAAATGAGCAAGTGGAAGATGTTTACAAGACTTGGTCACTGAGAAACAGGCATACCCATAATTGTGGAAAAGACAATCAATCCACAGGTATTTGTTTTGTGATTTTTTGGGATAATTTTTTTAAAAAATGTTTTTAATTCTCTTATTCCTTTTAGCAATACATTCTGAGAGTGATATATTTAGAAGGGCTAAAGAACCCTTGAAACTTGGTTTAGATGGTGGCTAAAGAATCAAACATATTTATAATTCCTTTCAAAGTTAACAAATCAGCCTTGTAAAGTTGAAGTTTGTGCTACCAAGCCTATAGTACATGGCAATATTAGAGGCTATTAAAAGCAGACAAGTTTTAAAGGTAATTTTAAAAATTATTTTTATTTTTTGGATAGCTCTGAAAAAAATCGTGTCTTCATTAAGTTGATCTTGGAAAAAAATATTTTTGCAATCAATGCGTGCATTCTCTTTCTCATATTCACTTCTTGATTAGTGCATTAGTGTTCTAACATTCATTGCAGAAAATGTGCTGTGAGTGGCTCCTTTAGTAGGACTAGAAATACATTAAAGATTTAATTCTTTTGAATTCCCTGACAAGAAAATAAGTGTTATGAGAGCGTGCTGAAATGAAATTATTCAAGTAGTGCTGCATTCACAGTCTGATTCCTTGGGCCTGCCTATTTCCTTTGGATTTACTTTAAAAATCCTTCCAATATCCTATCTGGGCTGATAGAGCAAAAGATTTCCTGAATGTGAAAATAGATGGTACTCAATCACACCGGTAAATCCTGGCACAGGTAGTGCACTGACTGTGAAGGTCTGTGGTCAGAAAAATAGGGGTCTGCAGGCAAAGAGGAGCTTGGTAAGTGCTGTGCCAATTTTCTGTAACCATTATGCAACTTGGGTAGCCAAGTGTAACAGCATCCTGTGCTACTGCACAGGCACAAAACCCTCTCTCCACTGATGGCAGTGTGATGGAGGGAAGGGAAAAGCAAAATACGTAACAGCTTCTACCTGCACCAAAACCCAATTAAATGCCTGATACCTGAAGCTTGGTTTTGTTGTACTATACTCCCAAGAAAACTTCAACTTTTCAAATATTCTGTATTTGCAACTTGTAGACAAAATAACTGTGTCAAGAGATTTTCAAATATTAGTATTTTGGACCGAGCTGATGTGTATGGTTTTAGCAACTCTCACTGACTAACCTCATCTGTGTAGACATTCAGAAAGAAGTCATTGTAAGCTCTTTGCAGTCAGTTCTTTTCACCATTTTATACAATTAGTCCTGAGAATTTTCACGGACATTACGTTTCAAAAAATCTTTGCTTCAAGTTCAGTCTTGCACTTAGTACTCTATTTCATACTGCACATTCCATGCTGATGCATCAATGATCAAGTTGTGAACCCAGCAAACACCACAGAAGGCCTGGTGGCATCAAACTCCATTTTCCTTGGTCACATTCAGTGTACTACTGTGCCAAAGAAATGAGTGGATTGATGAAAAGCTGATGTTCCTCAACAGAACCCTTACACATCTCTCATCAGAAGTTTTAAGAGCAGTTTTAAAGTCTCACTTTGAGACAATAAACAGAAAGAAAATATTAGTTGGCAGGTGTAAATTTAGGGAGACAAAAGGGTCAACAAATGTTTAGACAGCCTCGGGTTGTGAAACTGGCAGGCTGCATCAGTTGTAAAAGGCAAGACAGGTAAGGAAGGATGAAATATATGGTTTTTAGCCATAATTGGCAATGTTTCTTGAAAGACAGATTGGTTAGAGATCTTCCTGCCAAACTTTCAAATCTGGATTCTTTTACATCCACATGGAATGATGTGAAGTGCCAGTTCTAGAGCTTGAGAATTTAGCTCAGTGTTCACTTTCAATCTTTTAGAGGTCCAGGATACCAGCTCTGAAAATCAAGAGGAGGCAAGGAACACTGAAGCAGTTTTCACATAAACATATGTTAAATCACTTTAGAACAATCTGATCAAAAAGCTATACTTGAAAGATTTACTACTGGGGATTTTCCTAAAAACAAAATCAGTCCCAAAATATATTTTCAGTGATGAATGTGTGAGTTTTAACAGAGAGAAAGCTTGGAAGAAATCTAAATATCACCCTATTATAGCTTTCTGTTTTGATTATTTACATGTTTACTTCACAACAATGAATCACATTGCTCCTAAAATCTGCCCACAAAACCTCCCATCCTCTAACTAGATTTTTTCAGCTTGCATTATGTAGAGATCATAATGGAAAAAAGAATAGGCTATGACTCAGGCAAGATGGGGCTACTTTTGTCCACTTCATTATTTGGATGAGAAGTCATCAACACAGCCTTAGTTGTCAGGAAGACACACAGAACCCTCTGCAATAAGGCAGCTTGTGAACAAAGAGCCATCCAGAAACTGAACTGACCATCTTCTGTTGCAAGAACTGCACTTGGGAGTTGTGCAAGTTGTGTAAAATCTAGTTCTGTCCATTAAACCTCACTGAGTCCTGTGGTTACCATATGATACACACACGCCAGTCCCATTTGCCACCTCTGGCTTGCTATCTGAGTCCACAGTGGTATTTGGGTCAGTATGCACACAGAAACTAGGAGACTGAGAACAAATATCCAGAGGCCTTTGGTTGGCAAACAGCAGTTCTAAAAACACCTGTGAAATCCCCACTGGCAGAAGCAGCCACACACTGCCACACAGTACTTCAGATTTTTAGTGTGTGTAACTCCTTTTTTCATGTGGTTGTTATTGACTAACGCACCACACACACCTCAGTAGTCTACAGCTCAGGTACTGGTGAAGGCGGTCTCAGTGATTAGCAGGGCTTTTGAATGCACAGATTGACCACAAAGAGCATACAACCATTCTGAGGCATCTTGTTCAGTAACACTGAGCTTTTGCAGCTAAGGGAAAATGAATGCAAGAAGGATAAATAAAATTTTGTGCAAACAATTGATCTACTAATTAGTCTTGTCAAAGACCAAACTGTACAAAACTAATGCTGTATCTACAAAGCATTCTTCAATCCTGTCTCTTAAGAAAGATGACTACATGATTTTAATTTGGTTTTCTGAGGAAATGGGAAGAGCAGAATTGTATAGTCTAGCTGTTCACTGATTTTAACCAGATTTAAGTTTCACTGAGTTTTGCTAAGGAGTGAAATATGTCTGGGAAACCAAGATTCATTAGTACTCAATTGAATAGAGCAGCTTGTTTATTTCCATATTCAAAGGCACAGCATTTGTCATCTAACTGATACAGTCAGAATGGAGAAGTTTTGCTTCTAAACTGTAGAGTGAGGCTCTGAAAAAGTATAGGGAATGCAAGACAGCCTTTGCACAGACTACACCACCCCTTCCATAGATGGCAAATAAATAGATTTTATCTAATTCAATTTTTTAAGGGTAATAGAAATAGGTGTGTAACTGGTTGTTCTAAATGACACAGAAACACCTCAAAAGTTTCTTGTTGAACTTTAGCTGCTTTTTCTGCAGGAGAATTATCCTCACTATGCTCTGTCTACATGGTCTGCTAACTTCTTGTGTCAAAGTGAAACTGTTGATCTTCGCAGGCATTCCCTATTTCTCTCAGCACATGATAAAAATACAATGAGACAAGGAAGTAGAATTTAATAACAGAATAACTCACTAACTCACTAACAGAATAACTCACTAACTTCTGAGTGACATTTGAGGTGCAGAAACTAACATTAATGAATAATTCATAAATCATGGAAAAGAAATTATTTAATTCTAAACTACACTGCAAGTGAAGTAATATTAGGGGGTACTGATGTTCCCATCCTTAGTGGAAAACCATGGTTGATTTATGAATCTCAGTATTTAAAACAGCAGAGTCTAATGCAGCTCTTTTGCCATTTGTGGACACAATCCACATGATCAGATAGTCTACACTGATGACCAGCAACAACATTTCAAGGGCAACAGGATTGCATAATTTCTTTATAATAGATTATGAAGGCCACTTTTCTTTCTCCTCTGACTTCATATCAGCCTTCCAGACATTTAGATATGTAACCACTCATCACCATGCAGGCTTCTGGTCTGGGCTGTTTTCAGTGGGCCATCCTAGTGCTTCTTCCTTCCTCTGGACCATTTGTTGTGCCAGTTCTCATGCCTATGCAGCTACATAGTAAAACAGATTATAAAACCGATCTGGCTGAGAGGTAACTGTAACAAGAAGAAAAACTGGTTATGAGCCCTCAAGACTTTTGCTTTGTCTTTTGTCAAGAAATGCCAAATTAAATGTAAATTTTTAACCTTCATTACTGATTTTAGGAATACATAAACTATGAATTAAGTGTAGGTTCATTATTCATATAATAAAGCAAAATATTTCCCAACATTTTCTAATTACAAGTAAAATTAATGTCCTATGATAATGAATAGTATTTGAATTGCATTTTGTATACATCACAATCCGTAACGGTAAAGGGGTGGACTGTGACAAATACTATCTTACATAGTTCTGAATTACAGTCACTATCAATAGACTATCAGTCACTATCAATCACTATCAATAGAAGTTCGTCTTCCCCAAATTTGCCATCTAAAGCTTTGAAACTGATAGTCATCTCCATATTGGTTACAGCTTAGCTGGAAGACCAGAACAGTCAGAGGTTTCTTGTGGGTGCCACTGTCTGGCCCACATGCTTCTGACACTGTTATATACACAAAACCCTCCTCTTTGAAAGAACATTGTCATAAAGTGGTTTCCCATAGTTTTAAAAGTGCTAAGCAGAGCTGCCCTGAGTGGTCACAGCATTAAATTCAATGATCAGGCAGAAGGAACAGCAGAAAGCTCAAATCTTTGAAAGCACAGATTTTTATCTAGCTGTGTAGGTACAGATTTATGTGCCAAGTTAAAGATATACCAGTCTGATCTCTACGTAACAGCATGCAAGCTATGAGCAATCTTGAGAACACATTTAATAAACGTCTAATGCTCGACCATGCAATGAAAGGCTTTTCCAAAATGGACTTTAGTACAGAATTTCTACTAAGACAACAGGTCTTTGTCATTAAAGAGTAAAAACCCCCATTACTTGCTACACTGTACATCACACACACTTTTTCCTTGTGACTGACTACAGTTGAAGTATCAGTATTCCTATACAGGAACTTCTCAACATGAAGAAAAATACTTTTTCCTTTTCAAAGATAAGCTCATTCAAGAAAAGTCTTAGAACAATTTTTAAAATGTTTCATGAGTCCTCAATTCATGGTAAAGAACACTTCCTTCTGTAGCACTGTATGTTTTCTGACTGTTAGTTAAAATTACAAAGCTGCATTTTAGTTTCATGAAGCACAAAGCAGAAGCAACCATTGAAAACCACTCAACCAGTGCTAGCCAGATATTACTGTTGATCAGCCCTATTTGATGCTTAAATTTAGGACCTAATCCCTAATGTAATGCCTAAGAAATGTCTACTTCATTTTGGTGGGTTTTGCCCTTGAAATCTATTGCTTTCTTCACCACAGAAAACAACTGATGTCTCTCCCCCTCCTCTTCAGCTGTGTCACACCCAAAATTGTAAGCAGAGCTGGAGTTCAGGACAAATGCAAGCTCAAAGCAAGTATTTCTGGCAGTTTGAAAGACTACAATTGCTTTATTCTATTGTTTTCCTCATCTTCTTTTTCTTTTTTTTCTTTTTTTTTTTTACCCTAGTGCTGTATGTTCTGATTGTTGCAGAGACTGTAATTGGAAATGGGGAAAGAACATAAGAAAACCTGTTTACAGAGAACTGTTCACCTACTCAAAAGCATCAGAAATCTCTTGAGGACCGTGGCACACATCAGGTTTTTTAGCCCAGTTTTCCAAACTGAAGAGCACTGTCAACATTTCAGATTAGCATCCACATAACAATGTATTTTTTAAAAAAAATATTTATGTTGTGGCAAGATGAAGAGATCCCACAAGGTTAGGTAAACTGCAAAAGAGACTCTTTCAACCTTTAGATTAGCCATTGGCTTCAATATGGTTGTAATGTATTCATTTATTTGTATTGCAATAGCTCAAAATTGTAGGCAGGACTGTATCCCTCTTAAAGAAGATACAAAATAAAAAGCTTGATTAGAGGTAAAGTAGGCAAGTTGTCCCCAAACAGATTCCAACCCTTTGTCAAGCTGTGTTCTACAGCATCTTAATTCATCCTGAAAACGTGTAAACTAAAAGAGAGGAAGGTCCATTTGCCCTCCTGTGAGACTGTGCATAGCTGAAATAAGACAGAAAAAGCTGAAATGCCATTAACTCAAATCCTTTCATCTGAATTCACTTTCAAGTGTTATCAAATGCCTATAGATAGTCCCTATCCTACACGTCAATTTAGTACCTAAACACAAAGGTGTTTGTTCAAACTAGTATCTGAAAACTAAAGGTTCTTCACTTAACAACAATTTGCCCATCAGGTTACCACAAGAACTCTCAGTGTCTTAAATTCCTTCCCCGTGGCATAGATCTGCAGAATGTCCTCTGAAGGCTTATATGTCACATTGAATTCAGCCTTAGTGTTGTAGTATTTATTTTTCTTAAGTATTGCAGAAGAAAAATAAGGACTATTATAGATTTTCATTTCTTTTTCTTCATAACCAACTACCACTAGAAAACACAAGTTCAGAACAGCTTCCTTTTGGCCTCATACAAATACCAGGGTGATTCAACCAGCCAAGGAGGCTGCTGCCTACTGTAGCAGCTATGAATGAAATAACAGGAATTCTAGATTTGAATGGATTTTAGTTGGTGTATTTGCTACTTTTCCTTTTCGTATAAGAAAAGCCTGTTTCAAAAAGACATTTATTACATAGCAAAAGTTAACAATTACTCCCTAGTGATACATATGTAACTTCCATGAGAGCTTTGCTCAGTCTGCGGATCAACAGTGTATTCCTTAATGAAAGAAGAAAAAAACAGAGCTGCTGTTATGACGCAGGTGCTGAAATCTTGGTAACAGTTCCAGAGCAATATGAAACCCCTGTAAATCATTGCTACCTCACAAGGCAACCAAGGCAAAGAATTTCCCAAACTACTCTTATTTTGCTAAGGGTGTCATCTTGTGGAATTCTTGGAACATTCTTCAGCCCTGATTGGCAGCTGAAGAGGAGGATTAGTTTTCCTCCTGGTGGAGTAATCCATTATAGCTGAAGGTGATTACTTTTAAGAAAGCAATGTGTCAACAAAGCTAAAGAAAATGTGGTTCCCTGACATCTACCACTAATGAGACACCATTCTTTTGTTTGCTTTCCAGTGGCATTTCCTAATGACAAAGTTTGGGGTAGTAGGAGTGGAGAGAATAGAGAGGCATTTGGTTACTTTAAGCTACAGCAGCTGCACAGACTTTGATATCAAGCTGTGGTAATCTCAACTCAAAAGATGCTTAGTACCATAGAGCTGTACAGACTTTATAACACCTGATGGGTCAGATTCCCCCATTCCCACCATGACAGTCACTCTCACCTACAAAGCTCTGTGGTGCTGATAGCAATTACCTTAATCAAAGCATAAACTTTCCTCTTGATGTCACACTATAAGGGGTGTTTCTTCACATTGTCTAATTTTGCCAACCTTTCTGTGATGGTGGACAGTATTTTAGGCCATGGTACTTTCCAGTTAACNTAAATCAAGTTTCTTTCCATAAAAAACCTTAAAAAAAAAAAAAAAAAAAAAAAAAAAAAAAAAAAAAAAAAGTAAATAGTGAGAATGAAGTTTATTTCCTGTAACCAAAGGTATGATCTGTGGCAGTATGCCAAAAAGCATTTACAACTCTCTTTAATTATTTAAAGCAATTTACGTTCTAAAGAATTCTTTTGAAATAACATGCCAAGGAAATATGGCTTAGAAGCTTTAATGATTTTATGTAGGTCAGCAAACAAAGACAGTTTTCAAAGTAGAGTTCAGCCCAATGCATTGTATAGTTGTTCAAAATTTCACCTGGTGTTATTCAGCCCACACAGCTTCTATGTACGATATACAAGTAGCATACAGGTACCTGTTTGCAAACAAACCCAAAAAAACCCCATAAAAAAGCCCCCAACACCAAACCCCAAATAAAATATAAGAAGGGGGAAAAAAGACAATATTATGAATTGTGAGTCTTGCAGGATCCGTGAGCGGGTCAGAAAGCTTTATTAGTTTTGAAAACAAGAAATGAACTCTTCAATTAACTCACAATATGAAGACACACAGATGGAAGAATAACATCACCATGTTATTCTAGAGCAATTAATTCTAAGAGAAGTCAACACGGTTGGAAGTAAGCCCACAATTCTAAAAGGCTGTGTTTTTCTAAGGTCCTCCATCCAAATATCATGTAGCCTCAGCTTGCAACTGAATTGTTGCACTAAAAATTACCACTACACCCGTATTTTAGAAGCATGAATATCTACCTTCATACAAACACTCAATTTTCCATGTAAGGTCCCAGGATTTTAAAGTGGATTGTTTGTTTGTTTGTTTGTTTGTTTGTAGAGGAGCTCTTGGCATCTTGTGAAGGGGAGGAAATCAAGCATTTCCCAAAATCAAGAGCATTGTGTAAGAAAAGAGAATATAAGTCATAGGTCATTAGTGAACTGGAAGAGCTTGTATCACTACTGCCAGTACAAGCTGGAAACAGCCATTTGCAAAGCTCCAGCCACCTTTCCATAAAATAAAATCATGTTTTTTTCAAAATAAAGCACAATGGCCCTAGTAACAATAAAGACAATATATAGAAAGATGAGTAAACATTAAACATAGATTCATAAACACTCATGAGTGTGTCTTTGAGTCGTGAATGCTAGACTGTTTGTCCAAACAATTTGTTACAGATGAGTACAGAATTCTCAATAACACATCACTAAACATCAGTAACATAGATGCTTTTATTAAGTTTCGCACATTGAGAAAAGATTTACTTAGTGTAATACCATAGTGAGTTCCAAGACTTCATTTAGGCATTTACTTTATAGTAAATAACATCATTAATAAAGAAAACAAAATGGATAAAATAAATTTTCAAAATGTATTGTGATGCATGATTCTTGGAGAAAGAGGGAAAGAATTGCTCTATGCATTCCTTCTCTGTTTTGCAAAATAATAGCTAAATTTTTTCCATTGTTATTTAAGAGGAATTATACTCTTCCATAAGAGTGCCTTGGGTTGCAATTTACAATGCAATATTTTTTACCCAGCCTCATTAAATATAATAGAGAAGGCTAACTGGCTGCTTTTCCTCCAGTGGAATGTGAAAGTATTTGACAAAACAAAAAGGCAATGAAACCATACAAAACACAGCTTCATCATGATACTGAGGCACAGGACTGGCATTTATCTGGGGAGAAAAACTATAGCTAACCTAGCTAAGACAAAATGTCAAGAGCAATCTAACAATTCTTATACTTCGGGGCTTAAACATATCAGCAAAGAACAAGACAGATTTCTGTCCTGACATGGACAAGCAACTAAAAACCTAAAGAGAAGAATGTTAGGCTTCCTGATGAGCAGTTTGGCATTCAGAAACACTGAACTTCTATGTAACTGAGCTGCTAGTTTGTTAAAATAGGAAGATGCAAAGGCAGAAATGGGTTTTTTTATTAGTCCAGTTTGTACAGTTGGAGAAAAAGTGATAACTTTTGGATGCACAAGCCCTTCAGTTATTAAAAACTCCCTTCAAATTATGCTCTTGGGAGCTGAAATTTGTGAAAAGGGAAGACATTAGAAATTCTGGATTCTTTAACAAGTTCAGGGCATACTTAAGTATGTGCATAAAATGCATAAAAACCATCTTCCATTTTCTCCTCCAGCTCCTTCCAAAATCCGCTGTGTGATCCCTAGATCATAAATTCCTGTTTCTCAGCTGTGTTAGAAGATAACACCACTTAACTGCTCTCTATTTCAGAGGCTCAAATACTTTTCCTCTCCTTTCTAATTAAACTCAGCATAATTAAATTCATGGGCACTGTTCCTAATGTGCACATAACTTTGAAGTTCATTGTTTCTTATTCAGAGCTAAGAAAGACTGGTGTACCAATGACTTTGCCTAGATTCCCAACTATTCCACTACTTCCGATTTATTTTTAAAAAATCATTATAACTCCACCTTTGGGTATATTTCTACCACATGTGGCCCCAACATCTCAACATGACTCTCACTCTGTTTTAAAAGTGGAGTCAAATACGGTTAGTAGCAAGTGATAGCATAGGAAATCACCTCAGTCCTGGTGACCACTAGTGTTCCAGGAATCACTACAGGGAGAAGAGCAGATTGTTCAGCCCTTATACAACACTTCTTCATGTGGCAGACAGGTAGGAATGACTTGTCAGCAAAACCATAGCAGAGTTCCATGGCTTACCACAGCCACTATAGCTTTCATGTTCCCAGGGGATTTTTCACCAGACTCCAAGACTCTCTTGGATGAGGCGTCACTCTCTCCCACGGGGACATGCTGCAGTAGAAAAAGGATATTTACAGACTGGTACACACTTCAGTGCCTCTCCCTAACCATGAATCCTCTCATTAATCACCACAGTTTCAGTAGTTACAAGGTGTGATTCTGTTTCTTAGATCCAGATAAATTCCTGTCAAGTACTCAAATATGTGATGCTGCTTCTGTGAATCTTCAGCCCCATGGAGATGTTTTGCACCATGTTTAGGACAATGTGTAAGATCAACAAAAGGTCACATACAGTGGCACACATATATGAGATTACACAGCTCCAGCTTTGAGACTGATGGAGAAGATACCACACAGAAGATCTGCTTCTCTTTTGCCTTCTGACCCTTGCATTCTCTCTGTATTTCCTGTATGAACAACCAAAAACCATGTGCTAGTTAAATTACACCAATAAATGTGAGAAACTTCTTAGGCCAGGGACTACCATTAGGCCAGGGATGACCTAAGAGATTTCTCAGGTTTATCAAACTCATATCAAGTCAAGAACGGTGTGAGAATGCAGCTTAAAGACCGACTTATTTATTTTCTGCAGAATTTTCTTCAGCTCTACATTTCTGTTGGTATGGTGGGAATCCCTGGTGTGCCATTGGGTCTTATGCCCTTGATGTGACTTTTTGAACTAAACTGTCAGTCTCAGTGAATGAATTAGCCATGTAAATCTTATACTGTTAAATCTTACAAAAGATGGGCTAATTTCTAGCAGCTGAGCTCTGATACTTACTAATCTTTGAAAAACTTTTTGTTGAAAGTTTTTAGCAATATCTTTTAATTGTCAGTGAATTTTGAGTTCACTTGCAAGATTAANCTTAAATGGCCCAACAGAATTACGGTGTTAAGGTGTTCATTAATGATGACCAAATTTTTACTGGAATGCTGACTATTTTATTGCACTATGATATCAGAGAAAAGCAGATATGAAAAAAATGACATTTCATAACAGCTGAAAATTATAGATAAAGGTGCAATAGAAATATTTTCCAGTGACATATAGACATGCTTAAAGGGAAGACCTCAGGGAAGGATAATGCAGAAAGGGATCTGGGGATTATCGTGACTTCTATCCTGAGCACAAGCAAAAAAATACCACCACAATGTTGGAACCAGCTGTGGAGGATCATGGAAAGACTGATAAGACTCATTAGGGCTTTAGAAAATATGCCAGCAGAGAAAGGTAGAATGAATTGCCTGGAGAGTAAAGATTGAAGAAAGACATGGATAATCTAACTATCTCGGGTTTTTTATGTAATGAGAAAGGAAATATATTTTATGATCAGTGCTAAAATGGGAAAGAAGCAATATGTCTAAACTATAAAAATGGAAAATTGGGGTTAGACATTGAGAAGATAATGTTTCCAACAGCCAGAACCACACTCCCTACTGTTTGCACAGAAAAGTTGTGGAAGGAGATTTTAAAGGCCAGACTGGGCAACCATCCTCCAGGAATATTATAGGAACCAATCCTATCTTCAGAAAAAGGATGGAACAAATGGTCTAACAATTCTGGTAGCAGGGTTTTCTGGAAAACTTCTTGCCATTTGAGCATCTCTTTTCACAGGGTTTTTTGTATCGCTAGCCATCAGCAAGTGATGATACATGTGATACAAGTAGCAAAGGACTATCAGACTTTTATCCATGGCCGTGCTTCCTCGGCATAACAAATGAAAACAAAGTAGTGAGTGTCTCCATTCTTCTCTTCCTTCTTCAAAGATGAACATGCTTATGGCTGAAAACCATGTGGCTTTTAAAGTGCGGGGTATTGAGGACATGATGCTCATTTTCTTGAGGGTCAGGACTGGAGTATTAAAAGAGTAAAAAGAGTAAAAAGAGTATGGTAAGAAATACCATACATGCCATCTTTTTTATACAAAACAAACAAACAAAACTCAGAAACTTATTTAGCTTTAGATCAGATCTGCAGAGGCTTCATACAGGATTCAGTTGTCCAGGCTGTCTGGCCTGGCCAAGACTATTAGACAGTTCTCTTAAATCTTAGCTAGGTGTCTGCCTAATTGTGTCTCAAACACAGGTGCAACACATGGTTATTGACAAGATGGCCTTGTCACATGCTCAGAATGGTCTTCTTGGCAGAATCAGCCATAGGTATGGCCAAAATAGCCTCAACTGAAGACCTTCAATGGTGGCTTCAGAAGGAAAATACACAACTGGATTGAAATATGTCTTTATCCATATGGGAGCAAAGGGGAATAAAACAGGATAAAACTGAAGCACTGAAGCATAGTGCTGCTTAGAGGGAGGGTGTCTAGTCTTCAGCAGCAAAGTCAGCTTGGGCTTAGTTTTCTCAGTTTCCCTTCCCTCTCCTTCCCTCCCATGTTTTTCATGTGTTTGAAAAATCCTGTAAAATGTCTTTTCCCATGATCTTCCAAGTCTTTGTCATTGACGCAAGCCCTTATCATGTAAAAATAAGTTCTGTAGGGAAAAAATAAGGTCTTCTTACTCATTATTTTGATATCTAGCCTGGTTTTACACCTAGCAGATCACATATATGAAGTATAGACTGCTTAATGCAATCAGATTGTGAGAGGTTTCATAACAGTTTTCCATATTCAATGTTTTTATATTGTTGATAATGAACACATGACTGTAACCTACATGTTACTTTCTATTATTGGAATTCTCTAACAATAGAATGGTATAAAATATGGCTAAGGAGTATTCAAAAAAGTCGTGTGAATCACTAAACCCAAACATTAAGCAGATTTTCAAAACCTAACACAAACAGAATCACCTGGGCAACTTGGACATAGGACTGCAGCAATATAGAATATATTTTATTCTCAAAAATATGTTCTAGAGATTCCAAATCTAATAGTAAATCAAATGTGATTGACTAGAGGAAAAGGGTCATCCATCAACAATGAGTGACAAGTCTTCCAAGACAAGTCATTTATTCCTTACAATGTGCTCTAATTCAGGAGCAACTTGACAACATTCGTCTCAGATCTGTAACAATACCAGCTACCAGAAGCTCCAAAAAAAGTAGTATTTCTGCTTGTATATCCTGCTTGTAACTATTCAAAAAAAATGTTGCTTTTAAAAAGAAAATCGCTGTGGTCTTCCCCAGTAATGTTCAGCTGTTATTCACCGGTGGTAACTTCTGGCATTGCACTGCTTCACCTAAAAGATGCCTTTCTAATGGATTCTACCAAAAATAAGGAGGACAAGCACAAAGCTTTTAGAAATAAACATGCTAAATCAGGTGCAGTCTGGGAGGCTCAGCAGCCAGAAGGAAACTTCTTCTCCCTCCTCTCTGTACCCATCCAACTATTTGTTTCTTTCGACAAGGAAACCGCATTCCACCAACCTGGTACCTTTCACGCTCTTCCTCCCCTCGATACCCCAGGTGGGAGCAGGGAGAGGAGGCAGAGGCTGAAGGAGACCCGCTTGCTCTGGTGTGCTGTGCTGCTGGGGGGAGCAGCGGAGCGGGGTCAGCGGTGCGGGGCTCTCCCGTCCTTCCTTCCTCCGCTTTTTTTCCTAAAGTTTATTGTAAAGGGGCAACGTTCACGGGTCCGTCACGTGACCCTGACAGGTCCTGCCTATTGAGAGCCAGACCACCCACATAGAGGACGATGGAGCTGCTTAATAGAAACAGGCATGTAATTGTGAGGCTTTCCAGCACTCGGCAGAATGTCTGCTACATAGGAGGGTTGTTTTTTTACATGTTCAGTCCCTTTGGCTTAAAGGGGAAGGAAGGAAGGAAGGAAGGAAGGAAGGAAGGAAGGAAAGAAGGAAGGAAGGAAAGAAGGAAGGAAGAAAAAAGAAAAGAAAAGAAAAGAAAAGAAAAGAAAAGAAAAGAAAAGAAAAGAAAAGAAAAGAAAAGAAAAGAAAAGAAAAGAAAAGAAAAGAAAAGAAAAGAAAAGAAAAGAAAAGAAAAGAAAAGAAAAGAAAAGAAAAGAAAAGAAAAGAAAAGAAAAGAAAAGAAAAGAAAAGAAAAGAAAAGAAAAGAAAAGAAAAGAAAAGAAAAGAAAAGAAAAGAAAAGAAAAGAAAAGAAAAGAAAAGAAAAGAAAAGAAAAGAAAAGAAAAGAAAAGAAAAGAAAAGAAAAGAAAAGAAAAGAAAAGAAAAGAAAAGAAAAGAAAAGAAAAGAAAAGAAAAGAAAAGAAAAGAAAAGAAAAGAAAAGAAAAGAAAAGAAAAGAAAAGAAAAGAAAAGAAAAGAAAAGAAAAGAAAAGAAAAGAAAAGAAAAGAAAAGAAAAGAAAAGAAAAGAAAAGAAAAGAAAAGAAAAGAAAAGAAAAGAAAAGAAAAGAAAAGAAAAGAAAAGAAAAGAAAAGAAAAGAAAAGAAAAGAAAAGAAAAGAAAAGAAAAGAAAAGAAAAGAAAAGAAAAGAAAAGAAAAGAAAAGAAAAGAAAAGAAAAGAAAAGAAAAGAAAAGAAAAGAAAAGAAAAGAAAAGAAAAGAAAAGAAAAGAAAAGAAAAGAAAAGAAAAGAAAAGAAAAGAAAAGAAAAGAAAAGAAAAGAAAAGAAAAGAAAAGAAAAGAAAAGACCATTGATGTTCCATTTAAGCCGTCAGTATCAGTGAATGAGGGTGCACCCAGACCTCCAGCACGCCTCTCCCCGAGCGGCTCCTGAAAGGGCAGTGATGGTAGGTGCCTCCCCTTCGGTGGGGCGGCAGCGGGACGGGGCCATGGGACCCGGCGGACAGGGCGCGGGCCCGGGGCGGCGCTGGAGGGGCTACACGGGCCTTCGCCGGGGCCCGGAGCTCACTGAGGGGGCGGGGGAAACCTCCCTCTCGCCGTTGGGGGCCAGGGCTACCGACCGGGCACCGGGTGCGGCCGGAGCGGGGACGGAAGCGCGGGGCACGGGCGGGGGTGTGCCGGGGGCTCGGCGTTGAGCAGAGGCGGCAGGGCACCCCGGGGCCAGGCGCTGCTCCCCCTCGCCCAGCTGGGCGGTGAGGTGGCTCTGAGCTGCCGTAGGGATGCGCAGGGGATACACGCCGCTGATGGGAGGTGGCACCTGAGGTGACGGCAGTGCCACAGAGGACGGCAGAGCAGTCCCCGGTCCCTGCAATTTCGCACCTGCGTGTGCTCTGATCCGAGCAAGCTGCCTTGTGGGGAGCAGAAACTTCTCTGGAGCTAGGCTCTACAGGACAGGGGCCGCCTTAGGTTGAAGTCAATACTGGCTTCAGCCTCCGGTTTCAGGATTGGACTCCTGGTGTGGCTGGTACCGGGCACCGTCAGGACCGGTACCGCGCTGCTGTCATCGGTCTCCTGCGTGCTGTCTCACTGCCCCCAGGGACTGGAGACCGGGAGGATGTGCAGTGACAGATCTCACCCTCTCCGCTGCCCCAGCCCCACTACAGGAGGTAGACCTGGGGGAGGCAAAAGCACGGAAGGGAGTGGGCAGACATCTAGTATCGTCGGATGGTTTTAAAAGAAGCATTGGAGCCAAGGTGGACATTTCACAGCTCCCAACCAGATAGCCTTTACGAGCTGTGGTTAGAGAGTCTCGCCTTGTTTCAGCACCAGTCTCATAGGTGTATCTAGTTTCTGGTAAGGGCTGCTAGGGGCATTGTGTGTCTGAATTATAATATCACATTGTATCTGGACAGCAGGTAGATTGTTTAGAAATATTAGGGCTGAGGAGGAAGGGGGAGGAGAAGGAATCTTTTTAAATCTATTTGATTTTAAAAGCTTGTAGATATAAATCTGGCAGCCCACACTGAATTAAAACGTCTTGGGCTTCTCTGTTTTTTATCCTTATTTCACACACACATGCACACACACTTACACACGCACCTTTTATTTTGTTCTCCCTTTGCCACAGTGTATAAAGCCCTATTGAGACATGTAGGCGTGATGTGTAAACCGGATTAGCAGTATGAAAGAAAGACATACAATGAGACTGAATTGTTTTACTTCCTTTTCATTTCTCACGCCTATATCTCTAATAAATTTGTTTCTCCAGCAGTGGGTCAAAGAGATTGTGTTGCTCAGCTTTTTTTTCTGCAAGGCCCGATGGCAGAGATCGTGGAATTGAATGCCCTGCCTTCTGGCACATGCAAAACTTGAGCTCTATCTTTACACAGACCCGGTGTTGTCCAGGCTGGCTAAAAAAGATTCAGTGTAACTTTCCCCTCTCAATGCACATTAATGTCCTGCAAGTGGAGGGGCATTTTGCCAGGAAAAGAATCTGATTTAAAGACTTCTTGGATTAATAGAGTTAAGGCCCCTCGTGGAATATGACAAGGTCTGCTAGGGCTGGGACGTCCTCGTGGTTTTGGACGGAGCGGGCTGTTGCTCCATGCACTGTCTTCCGCACTTCCCGTGCGCTCTTGTCCTCTGGGAGTCTGCTGCTGCGCGGGAGGAGCCCAGAAGCCTCGGAGACTCCTCTGGAGGCACATTTCCCCGCAGCCCTCCGCAGAAGAAAATGCCAGCGCTCCTGGGTTGGTGCTGTAGATCCCTCATTTGCTCCTTTGTGGCGTGCAGAGCAGCTTTCCATTAAAGGAGATCAGGGGTAATTAGCCGCATTATTTTGACAAGTTGGCTCGAGCAGTTCCCTTTCTTCCAGGGCTGAGGAGGGGGAGAGGCCGCCCGCCTCCTCCCCCAGGCGCGGGCGCTGAGCGGCGGCGCTGCCCTGCGGAGCGGCTCCCCGCTGCGCGCCGCCGCCCCCCGACGGCAGCCCCCGCAGGCCCGGTGGCCAACACCGCACTGCGAGGGGAAAAGGAGAGCCAGGCTCAGGCTGCCCTGCAAAACCCAGGGCCTGTGATCTCATGTCAAAGCCAGAATCAGGTGTGCGGGTGGAGTACAGGGCCGAGGCAAACCTGTGCACTTGGGCGATGCAAACCTGTGTGAGAGACAAAATTCTGAGGGAATAGAAAAAAAATGATTATTTTCCCACAAGTTGGTCTTATCCCATGGTCAGCTCTCTTGTAAACTGTACTAAAGGAACCCAGAGTGCCTGCGCTTCATTTCTGTCTTTTCTTTATTAGGGTAATCAGATGCTCCAGCAGTGCAAATGCTTTTGGTGGGTGTCTGCGGGTGAAGAGCAACCTGGAAACATGTGTTAAAGTAAAATCACTATAAATATCTGTCACCTATTGTCAACCTCTGTTGGATTGATGCCCTGCCTGGCTGGAGGAAGTGTGGAGCTCTTCCTGCTCCTCTGCAGTATCGGAGGTCATGAACACAAAGGGAATGTAAGAGGCAGAGCATTATGAAATGAAGCCACTACGACTAAAGTCAAGGCTGAAATTCTTGTACAGCAGCCCAGGCTGTCTAGGCACTGAAAGGAACAGGTATGAATGTAGACTGTAGACTGCAGCCCTCTGCATTAGGAGACAACTTCCCAGGCCTTCACCACAGAGCACGTCCTAGATAGGAAATCTGGGAGATCCCTTCGAGTTGCTGAAGATGGAGACAGCCGTTGGTGTGGAGGAGCAGTTGCACACTCAGGGCATGCATATCACAGTCAGCAGTGCTTACAAATGTAAATAAGGGCAGATTGATTAGGAACAATTTTATTGCCAGGAATGTAGCAAGCAGGCATGAGCTATGTGGCAGACTGGGGGCAGCCACTGCTCTGACCACCCAAGTGGAGACTTTTACACTGACATTTCTTCCTTGAGGGAAAAGAAAAAAACAACAAACATGCATATACACACCCATCCCAGAAACAAGACCAATTAGATCTCTGCAGTAATTGATCTCTTGTGTATGCTTAAATATAAATAAATATATATCCTTCCAGATCACAGGGAGAGAGGGGAGATTAAGACAATGCTTGTTAAATTTGATTCTTCAGATATAGTTTTGGAACCAGCAGTGTGAATGGGCTTTAGGCTACTGTGTGAAGGCTAGCAGGCAGGAAGGACATAGGACAGCACTGAGGATTCCAGGTGCTTGAAGAGACACTCTTCCGTGGTTTTGGACCCTACTCAGAGGATGAACTAAAATGCTTCTGCGCCCATCCCTTCTTTCTCCATTCCCCTGTCCTGCTTCACGATCAGACACAATGAGATTGAGCACTGGCAGAAGTAGTGTCACATCACTTCCTAGATAGATGGATGGTCACTTTCCCAAGTGGAAACTTGAATTGGAGGTGGCCGACTGCACCCCAGGTGCAGGTTTCAGCCTCAAACAGAAAACAGCCTTCAGCTGCAACCGCTTCAGGTTTCCTTCTATACGTATGCACCTACGTGTGCATGCATGACAGCTTGCTGCTCCTAGCAGCTTTCCTGGAGACAGCCCTGTGCGAAGCGGGGCAGGGCCTTCAAGGAGACAAGTTTCCTAGGGTGGGAAAAGACAGAGTTGGGATGATATCAAAGGGAAAAGTGCCTCCCTAGCCGGCGGGTATGGCCTTAGAAAGCGTTGGTGTCTTTAGGCAGCCTCACGGAGCGAGCGGTGCGGTGCGGTGCGCAGCTCGCTCCCACCGGCGGTCCCGGCTGCCAGCCCGCGTTGCCGGCGCCGGGACGGCCCCGCCAAGGGTGGTCGCCAGCCCGCCGAGGAGAGGAGGACGCTTGTAGTGGCCAGGGTAGGGGCTCAGGAGTTTTGCTCAGAACCACTGCCCCAGGTACACTCACGGCGGGGCTGAAGAGAGAGGTGCGCAGTGCCGGCGGGTTTGTCGAGCCGGGCACCGCCCCGGGCAGGGGCTGCACGAGGTGCTCTTCTCACCCCGGGTCCCCATGCCCCGCTCTTCTTCGCTGCATTTCTCCCACGCCCCCTGCAGCTCCCGAGCTCTTTACAGCCGCGCACCTCCGCAGGCGTGCAGCAGCCGTCCTGCAGGAGGGCAGCTCCCCAGAGCGCCTCTCCGGCCTGGGCCGGGGACAGAGGGGCGGGCTGTCCACTCCCCACCACGCCGGTGCGCACGGGTGTCCGCCACGGCTCGTAGCCGCTCGAGAGCCGCGCTGCGGGCAGGGGCCCGAGCCAGGGCTGGGGGGGACGCGCACAGCTCTAGAGGCAGCAATTAATGGATGATTCTCAATGAAGAGAGACGCGAAGAAGCGGTGCCAAAAAATTAAACAATCGCGTGTAGTTCAAGAAATGTTTAGCGCGGCCAGGCAGGCTGCGTTTCTTGGACTTTTACACTAAAAACATTAGAACTGGTTTTTCTCAGGTTTCAGTTAAAGAATGAGCCCTAAGTTGAAACAGCTAGCTACCGCGCGGCTTTTAATCCCTTAAGTGTTAAATTTTCATTGTGTTTTTCTAACTGGACAGAGTCGTTTTCTTGCAAGGAACTAAGTCTCCTCCTCAGCTAAAAAGAGAAAGGGAGAAAAATCTGGCACTTTCTACCGCAGTATCCACCACTCTGTCATTATTTCTGCAAGCCTGGGAATTCAGCTTGGACCTCCCAGTATTTGTTGCAGCTCGAGGCCAAAGTGCCTCTAAAAGGATTTTCTTTTAAGGCCTTTAGAAATCGTTTAATGCTTCTTTTTCTTAATTTCCCTCTCTTTTTCTTAAAAGGGAAAAATGTATTTCTGTATGTCCCTGACGAGAAAGTTCC
>VWYP01004420.1:0-52354 GCA_013400435.1 Pycnonotus jocosus
CCATCCCTCTGACCATCCTGGTGTCTCCTCTGCTCTGGCTCCAGCAGCTCCATGTCCTGCCTGTGCTGGGAACCCCAGAGCTGGAGGCAACGCTCCAGGTGGGAAATCTGGCTCAGGCTCCAAGGCACAGTCCAAGAAGAAAAAAGGGTTTTTACCATTGCAGCGGAGGATTAATGGGGTGTAATTACAGAGGGGGAAATAGAAACTGTGTTTATATGGAGAAACAAGACAGGAGACAGCAGCAGAGCACACAGAACAGGGTGATGGCTGGCTGGAATGAAACATTCAATAAATGAGTGATGGATGGGCCATTCCTGTGAGGGGTACATGAGGGGATGGTGTTGAGGGCTCCCAGGGATGCAGGACCATGAGGAAGTGTCCCCAGAGCCCACATTACTCACCAGAGGTGCCGGGGCTTAGCGGCAGTGTTGCAATAGTGCCACCAAAGCCTAGGGGCAGCACATCAGAGCAAGGCAATAAAAGGCTCTTCTTTTGTGCCAAGGAAGCACAGCCCAGCTCCAGCTGTCCCATACCTTTGCTGCAACACTGCCCTTGGTCCTGCTGAGCAGCTGGGAGATGCAGAGAGCCTGAGGTGAGTCCAGCACAGCCAGGCGAGCCCCGGTCACCACAAAGCCACTGCCCACGAGCTCCTCCAGCAGCTCCACGTACGGGGGATGCTCTGAATCCTGCAGGATTATCCCGGGCAGCAGCAGGCAGGTGGTTTGGCAGAGCTGCTCCAGCAATGCCTGACCTGATGGGAAAAGAGAAAAACACTGATTTGGCCTCTCCCCCCAGCACCTCTGAGACCTCTCAGTGCCTCTGCCCTGGCACGGATACATCCATGGCAGCCAGAGGCACCTTGGAGTTGGGATGTTCCCTGGGATGTGCCCTGGGATGTGCCATGGGATGTGCCCTGGGATGTGCTCTGGGATGTGCCCCGGGATGTGCCCTGGGACGTGCCCTGGGATGTTCCCTGGGATGTGCCCCGGGATGTGCCCTGGGATGTGCCCTGGGATGTTCCCCGGGCTCTGCCCTGGGATGTGCCCTGGGATGTGCCATGGGATGTGCCATGGGATGTGCCCTGGGATGTGCCCCGGGATGTGCCCTGGGATGTGCCCTGGGATGTGCCATGGGATGTGCTCTGGGATGTGCCCCAGGATGTGCCCCGGGATGTGCCCTGGGATGTGCCATGGGATGTGCCCCGGGATGTGCCCTGGGATGTGCCCTGGGATGTGCCCTGGGATGTGCCCTGGGATGTGCCATGGGATGTGCCATGGGATGTGCCATGGGATGTGCCATGGGATGTGCCCCGGGATGTGCCCCGGGATGTGCCCCGGGATGTGCCCCGGGATGTGCCATGGGATGTGCCATGGGATGTGCCCCAGGATGTGCCATGGGATGTGCCCTGGGATGCTCATCCTGAGCTGCTGCATGCCTTTGTGTCTCTGTCTGGAGATCACAAGACAGCAGGAGTGACCCCATTTCAGGAGTCAGACAAGGACAACTGCTGGTTTGCTACAGGAGATACTATTCCATTTTCATTTTTTCCAAGCAGAGAAAGCTGCTAATCCAGCTGCTTTTATAATCCCAAATGTAATTCTGCTCAGCATACGTGGGGCTTAATGTATTTCATATTTTGCTTATGATAAATCTGTCTGTCCATTAGGCAGCAGCTTTGTGATAATTATTTGCTGGAAGGAGGTTTCCTTGTGTGCAAGAGCTTCCTCTAGTGTCCAAGATGAGCCCAGAACGTGAGTGATGTGTCTGCTTTGCTGGAGGCACTTACGAGATCGTGCCTGACAGTTCAGAGATCACGTGGACTTGCTTTTCCAGGGCAGTAACTCTTTGAAATACATTTTCTGAGACATAAACACATCAAGGCTGTACACTGCTTTCCTTTTTACTCTGCTTAGGCATCTTCAAAGCTGAGATATCCTCATGCAGCAGGAAATTAGGGGCATGTATTTTGAGATTAGCTCCCGACACTGAGCTGTGCAAAGCCTGCAGAATACCTGTGCTCTCTCCACAACAAGATTTTATTTTATTTTAATTTTATTTCATTTCATTTCATTTTATGCAATCTCTTCTACAAACCAAAGATTTGGTCACAGCAAACTTGCTCCTTTCCCGCTGTGCGCTCAGATGATGGGGAAAACACCCTTCCCAAATACCTTGAGACAAATCCTCCTTCAGAGACCCCTTGCACAAAAGTGACTTGGTGCTCACCCCAGGAGCAGAGGAGTTGATTTCCCACCCTCTCCCTGCATTTCTGCACCTGCTGGTATGAGAGCAATGGCCCCTAGAGTCCTGTGTCAGCCTGGGCTGGGCTGGGATTCTGTCACTTTTTTATCCTGCTCCTTTCCCATCCACCACAATCCTGTGGTTCCACTGCTGGGATTAAGGACTGCAGTGAGCAGGTGTAGCACAGGAACATTTTCTGAGCTGCCCACATCAGTCACATCAGAACTGAAGCTACAGGAATGGGAATAGCCTGGTTCTAAACAATTCTGTTCCCCAGGGAACACCACAGGGATGCTTCACCTGGTCCCTGCTTGTTTATAAAGGCTTGGGATCAATCCACAACATCCCAAGGTGGGAGCATCCCCTCGTGTCAGTGCCCCTGCAGCACAGCTGTGTTTACACATGTCTATCAAGTCAAATCAGCAGGAGAGGCCCTGAGAAGCTGCTGCATCTCAGGAAGTGTCAGCCTGGCTGAGGCTTCAGCTCCCAATCAAAGTCAGCCTGGCCATAGCTGGGAGTCATTGGGAGCTGGCAGCTGCTCAGCAGCAGTGGGAGCTGAATGAGCTCTCAGCCCAGCTCAGGAGAGGCCTCTGGCCATGCTGCCAGCACTGCCTGCACCGACTGATATTTATCTACTCACAGCACAGAACAGCTCACAGTGCCCAGCCCTGTGCTCCTGCCTCTCCAGGAGAGGCTCTGAATGGACACAAACCACCAGGGTTGTGCTGAGACACCTGGGAGGGCTTCAGAGAGGAACATGTGCTGCTCTGACACCAGCTGTGCTGTCAGTGCTTGTTCTGCTGCTGCTGCTAAGGTCAGCCCTGTGGACAGCTGTGTCTGTAAACCCCTGAAGTGCTGGCAGGTGAACAGTTAAAGGCTGGACTCCCCTGGAGCTGCTCTCTGCAGCTCAGAGCTGTCTCTCCCTTCTGAAAGGACATAAATACCCGATCTTGCTGCCACCAGATGGTTTGTCTTGCTGTCCAATTAATCAATAGCAGTCCCAATCTCTAAGAGGAGTTACATTTCCTTACCAGGACTGCCTGGCTGCTCACAGCCCAGGACACTGGGATATTTTCCCGGGTCACGGGTTAGGATCCTGCGCTGCTTCCTGGCTCCCAGGCTGAGGATGGGGTCATGTTTCAGGTTCTGGATCTGCAGGAGGGAAGGCAGGGAGGGAGGGAGAATCGAGTCATGTGAGCACATTACCTAATGAGGAGGGATAACACTCCTCAAGTATTGATTCAGGCAAGCTGTGAAGCTTTTGTTGCTGTCGTGCACTTCTGTAATTGCCAGCCGAGAAAACACCTGTTTGTCTGCAGATACAAGAACATTTTGCATGCATTCTTCTTTTTAATTGAGGCTTAATTCAGTGCAGCATCTCATCATCCTTTTCAAGGTCCCATATCCAGACATCATTCTAAGGTCTCTACTCCCAGCTTTTCAAGGCCAGGAGCTCAAACAAAACCTGTGAGAGTCTGACAGCTTTACCCAGTGCCACGCTGGGGTGTAGCAGCCCCCTCTGTCCCTGAGTGAACTGGCACAGTCAGGATGCCCTGCCCTGAGCTGCACACCCAGGAGTGAAGCCCATGACAGATGTGGTCACTCCCAGAGCTCATCTCCTGGGAGGACCATCCCAGCTGGATCACCTCTGAGCCACAACACAGCTCAAACATTTCCATCCCTTGATTGAGCACATCCCAATCGTTTTCACATCATCAGCCCTGAGTGATACAAAGCTGGTGAAAAAGCAGCTCCTGGGTCAAGTGTGCCTTAGCAGGCAGGGTGAGGCTGCTGTCCCTGCCTGTGACCTGCTTCCAAAGCAGTGCTGATCATCTGGGAGCCCAGAGCCTGAGCTCTGAGCAGCAGAGCTTGCTGAACAAACACATCTGCAGCAGCTCCTCCCCACCGAGCCTGCCGGGCTCAGTGCAGAGGGAGGAACATCCCCAGCACCAGGAGGGCTTGACAGCCTGGGAAACACATCCAGAGCTGCATTATCTACAGCAGAATAGGAGAGAAGTCACGGGGTAGCAGGGCCAAAGCTGCTGCTGCTCTGGCACAGCAGGATAAAGCTCAGGAAAGGGCAGATTCCTACCTCCTGCTCCTGCACTGTCTGACACTGGGCACAGCACAGCCCTTCTGGGAAAAACAGCTTCACATCCCGGACAGCCACTGCATAGGATCTGGAGCCTGAGAGATAAATACAATGAGAAGATTCTCTCAGGCCATGAATTAAACATTCTCTAGACTCACACTCATCTTTTGGAGAGATTGATGATGTGCAACTCACTGCAGTAATTGCTTTAAAGGCCAGCTGTTCTGTACAGTAATAGCAAACATTTTAAACCATTATATTTAGAATAGTTCCATTGCCTCCTTGATATTTTGATTCTGTCCTATGATCACTCAGCAGCCTCCTCATGTAAACAAGACCCTTTCTATTTCTTAACAGTGGAGCTGAGGGAATCATGTTAAGGAGACTGTGAAACCTTTCAATTCCAGCTCTAAATCCTGTTGTTCCCTTGCTTCTGGATCACACCAGGCTGCCCTGACTGAAGGCAAAGAGCTACTGGTTAGTAAAACAAATGTACTTAATAACAATAATGCAGGTCCCAAATATGCTGGGAACTCTGACTGGCCACAGAAATCAGAATTAGCAGGAGGCATTGCTGATGGAAGTACATTTTCCTGTTCACCTCTGGTCAAGAAAGGTAAATTGAGACTGGAATAGTCAGAGAAATGACATGAAGATGACTGGGGAAATGGAGAAACATCTGAAGAGTTAAAACAGACCTCGGCTTGTTTGACCCAACACGACCCAAAGCTGAGAAACAAATCTGATTTCTGATAAACACTTCAGGGTAGGAAAGGTCAGAGGTGTAAAAAGAGCTACTTAAAATGAAGTCCAGATAACAGCAGAGGAACAAATGGGCACAAACTGTATGTGGTTATATTTAAGTTTGAAAATGTAAGGAGATTTTTAGCTCTCAAAGCTCTGTGACATCCATCCAGTTGGGGTGGGTGCTTATGGAAGGGAAAACGTGACGGGGCTGTCTGTGAGGGAATTAACTGAACTCAGTGACTCGAGAGGTCCCTCCAGGCTCAGCAGCTGAATATTTCCCTATAAAGCAACAGCCTTATAAAGCATTACTCAGATGTTTAGAGATTTGTGGATGGAAAATATTAGAGAGGGAAAAGCTTTTTCTATTGGAGTTTAGATAGATTGTCGATGTGCTGGCATAGATCCATCCTCCTGGGACACAAATATCCTCTGAAATATTACCACCTTGGAGGCTGCCCATTCAAAGGATCCCACCTGAGAGCACTCAGCCCTGTTGGAGCTCCATAATTCCAGGTTTTGTATAGCCAGAGCCCTTAAGGCAGCACTTTACAATCCTGAGGTTGTGTAAGTCCCAGTGCATGAGCTGGGCTGGATCCTTTCCATACCTCCACACCAAACCTTCTGTGCTTCCATCATTTGTGGCATTGCAGAGGACACAGATGCTCCCAAAATGAGCGTTTTACTCTCATTTTGCTCAAGGTACAGGACAGTGTAGGGTGCACATGTAAGAGCTCTTTGCATGCAAGAAAAAGCACAGTGCAAGGACTTCCCAAGCCCCAGAGGAGATGGGAGGGTGCAGGTTCACCTCTGCAGCTGAGCCCCAGAGGATTAAAGCTGCGTTTCTTAGTTCACCAGTCTCCCTGAAACTCCATCTTCATCTAAATTGCCTTTCCCCTGTCATTTTGGGAGGAATAGAGAGAATTTGCTCTGCTTCAGGCATTAACTGAAGTTCTTCTTCAGCTGGAGCAAAACTAGGAAAGTCTAGTATTGCCTCCTGGGAAAGGAAGATGGGCTTGCACAGTCCCCCAGTTACTCATTGAAGGTTCTTCCAGCTTAACTTGTGGGTAAATGTTTCACCAGTGTTGGAGAACAAGCTCTGGGAGGTGCAGGGGGTTAGGAACACTCCTTTCCTAATAGATTGATGGCTCCAGGGCAGAGCAGCTGGGTCAGATCCATCAGAGTCAGCTACAGCTGCATCCCTGTTCCTGGAATGTGTGCAGGGAGGGTTTGGTGGGCCAGCCCTACAGTGGGATGGATCCTCCACAGCACCTGGGCTGGGCTCAGAGGGCAGGGCCAGCTCAGAGCTGAAGAGCAACTTCAGATTTCAGCTGAGGGGTCTGAAGGGAGTCAGAACATCCAAGGATCTCTGTCACACAGAGATCCCTGTAATGCCCAGCAAAAATGGGATGAGACTCAGCTTCCCTTGCTCACTTTCACTGAGTTATGCTGGGGATGCTCCAACTCTAGAAAACATCTGAAATCTGGGATATTTCCCATTCTTAGCCATGACTGAGGAGTTTCAGAGCAATCTGGATACACAATCCATACATTCATCTCCAGAGCAAGAGAAGCAGGGGCTGAAAATGGAAAGGTATTGGCTGAGGAGAGCCCTGACCACTTATTTTTTCTATAAGTAGATCTTGCTCTTCAGTCACTCCCACAGATCCTGTGGGATCTCTCCTGGCTGAGTCCAAGTCCTCAGGGTTAAAGAAGGTTCTGCAGCAAAGGGTTGGTTCTTTTTGCCAGGCTGGGGCTCCTTCACTCCCTGCCAGTTCTCAGCAGCCCACTTGATACGCATGAAAAGAAGATATTTCACAGCCCAGGATACAACAGGAAGAACCAAATAACCCAATGGATCTTGTCAGGAGAGTTCCTGTGGGACTTGAGGGTACACAGTGCCTGTGCCAGCTCACTTCTGTTTACAGAAGTTATTACTTTATTATTTTTATACTCCTATAAGTATTAGAGCAAAATCAGTGTAACACTGAGGAGAAACACAGGCAGGGAGCTAATTGTGTGTGATTTTTGGAATGACATCCTTCCCTCCCTGTGGCAATAATGTTGGGCTCTCCAGAGGCTGCTCTCTCCAGGGATATTTCCCATTTTCCCATCCTTCATCTCCCCCCACACACTGCAATATCCCAGTGCTTCCCTGCTGCCCGAGGAGCTGGGATGGTTCAGCATTCCAAGGGTGCTGACTTGCCCTGTGCCTCTGCCCGTGTGCCAGCTGGAAAAAGCCTTTCCAGATGGGAAACAGCTGAGTTTCCCTGCTTGCCTCAGCCAGAGCAGGTTGGGATCACCTCTCTCCTGCCAGCCATCAGCATTGTCACAGGATGATACAGGAATGGGGATGTCACAGGAACTCGGGGTCTTGGAGTCTTGTGAAATCTTGGAATTGGCCAATGGATAATGGAGACATCAGGAAGGGACACACAGGCAGGGAAGACAGATGGGTTCTTGGGGATAATTCTAAAATAACCAAGCTAAAAGGACAAAATGACCAAACAGGGAAGAGATCAAAGGAAATCTGTTCAGATAAAGCCAGAACTAGGGCTGTTCTGGGAGGAAGCTTTTTGGAATATATCTTCTGGGAGAATATTTCATGGCTTGGGACACTCTCAGCTCAGCCACCAAGAACACAGAGAAACCTTTCTAGGGAATAATGGCCTCCAGTGCCTGCCAAGGCTGGATCTGCAGTGACAGTGCAGGAGGGAACAATACATAACACATTGTCTATTTGCATGTCTGAGCCTTTGGATGTTTCTTTTACACAAACCTACCATAAAATCCATTCTGGACTGTGCTGGTGCCATACTGAGCCCTCCAGAGGCATGGATCCAGTGCTTGGGCCAGCTGAGGATCCTCTGGTCCCAGGAGATCCATCAGCTTCTTCACAGCATTGGGCCTTTGCAGGCACAGCACGAGGGCAGTGCCCGAGGTAAGGTAGGTGCAGTGAGCTTCTACAGCAGCTGGATCCTGAGAAGAAAGCAGAGATGGAACAGGTTATAGGAGCTGGGGAGCACTGGGAACATCCCAGCTTCCCTTTGGCTAGGAAGAAAAGTTGGGAGTAGGCAAATCTGCTGTTTCTCCTTGTTTCCCCTCCTCTTTAATACACTGCTGGTGTACCAAAGATTCCAAAATCCAGAGCTCAGACACCAGGCAGTTCCTGTGACATCCAGCAGGTCACAGGAGGGCTCCTCCTTCAGGGGAACATCCAGATAAGGAGGAAGGATGGGCACAAGCAAGAACACCAGGGTCATAAATAATCTGGGATGAGGAGCCACGTTTAATTCTTCAGCTGATAGAAAAAGATGGATCGCAAATACCAGAGCTTTGCTTTTTGAATTCACAAAAGGCAGGATCCCCCCAGCCCCACCCTACCTCCATACCCTGCTCCCCCTGAAGAGAGAATTCCAGACACTACTCAGGGTCAGGACTACAGAGCTTAAAAACAGGAGGGTCAGAGCAGGGGCTGCAAGAATCAGTTTGTTCTTCTGGCCTTGTCTGATGCCCGTTGCTCCATCACAAATTTCTCCACCTTTGCTTCATTTCCAAGCAGGGTCAGCTCAGCCCATGCCCCATCCTGAGCAGAGCTGTGGTGGTCACAGGACCCTGGGATTGTACATTGAGGAAAGATGAGAGGAAATGATGAAAAGCAACCACTGCACTGGTGAGGAGAGGGCTGGGTACAGACAGACAGACAGGGACCCTGGGACAGGCAGCAGAACTGGGGGCAGGCAGAGCTCTCTGGCCTTGCTGCCTGCTTTAATCAAGGAAAACCTTGGGAAGCCAGGCCTGCTGCAGATGTCTGGGCTGAGCACAAGGTCAGAGTGTCCACAGCAGCTGCAGCTCTGCCTCCTCCTGCTTCTCCATCTGAATAACAGGGCAGGAGCATCCAGTCCTGCCTCTTCCTGCCCTTCCATCTGAATAATGTGGCAGGAACACCCAGCTGTGCCTCATCCTGCCCCTCCACCTAAATAACATGGCAGGAGCATCCAGTTCTGAGTCCTCCTCCCCCTCCCTCTGAACAAGGTGTCAGGAGCATCCAGTTCTGCCTCTTCCTGCCCTTCCATCTGAATAATGTGGCAGGAACACCCAGCTGTGCCTCATCCTGCCCCTCCACCTAAATAACATGGCAGGAGCATCCAGTTCTGAGTCCTCCTCCCCCTCCCTCTGAACAAGGTGTCAGGAGCATCCAGTTCTGCCTCTTCCTGCCCTTCCATCTGAACAAGGTGTCAGGAACATCCAGCTGTGCCTCCCTGCACCCCACAGCGCAGCAGCCAGGGCTGGATGTTCTCCCCAGCTTAAAAAAACAAGGGCATTTCCAGCTCCCTGCCAGAATCAACCCATGGCTATTTACTTTTTTCCCAGTTTTTGAGGAAATAAAAACAAGAGGGGGGAAAAAAACCACCATTTGATTCAGCTGAATCACGTCATTCGCAGAGGTTTTAATTCCTCTATTTTTTAATCTTCTAAAAGCAGCAGAGGATAGCAATTCTCTAGATAAAACATTTCCAAAAGCAAATCCTATAATTTCATTTAAAAATATGGAGATAAAACACTTCAAGGCCTCTCTGCTTTTCTATCACGTGCAACCATTCATTGCCTTTGACCCAAATCTTCTCGTGCTCGCCTGCCTCCTAAATTGCATCTCTGAGAAGTAGGTTATGAATTGACAGCCACGGGCTCAAGGCTGATATTCCCCTCTCTATTTGCAAAGGGAAAATATTGCCCGAGAAAACCCCTCAGTGCTTGAATTGGTGAGATATTTAAGGCTTGGGTGTGGTGTTTGTCAATGCTCCTGCCCTGTGGGCACAGGGTCACAGCTGTCATTCAGGGGCTCTCTGGTGACAAGAGCTCTGCTTGCATGAGGATGAAGAATTTCAGCTTGTCACAGTGTACTGAGAAATGGTGACATTCATTCAGTTCTGTATGATACAAAATAATCCCTTCCTGCTTGAAAATTTTTGTTAGTTAAAAAAATGGATTTAATCCCCTTTTCTATGGGTTTTCTCTTTGGGCAATGAGAAACCAGTGATGTTTTTCATGACAGCTTTCAAATGGACTGATAAAACATATCAATATTCATCCAGGTTGGAAACAGCTGCAAAGAAAACATTCTGTTTCTGTTAAACAGACCTGAATAAATGAAAGTATTTTGTTCCAGAGCTTCTAACCAGTGATTTCAGATCTAAATAACAAAACCCTTCTGTCTTTCGGTTGTTCCCTAGCAAATCCACAGACTTGAGGTTGAGGATGATGTTGTTTCTAATTGCTGCTGATGGTGTCAGGGAGCTTCTGGCAGCTCCTCTCTGTCCTCACAGCCACTCCAGGCTCTGCCAGCCCTTCATTCCCTCCATTCCCATCCTGCCTCCCTGCCCTTCTGAGTCCCCAGCAGCTGTGCTGGGGCTGCCCCTGTGCAGCTGCCTGGAATTAAGGGAGCAGTTGCATCCAGGGGAGGTTCCAGCTGTGCTCGGGCTCGGGAGCACTGACGGGATTAAAGAGCAGCCGAATGATCCAGCTGCCTTTACCGCCGGGATCACAGGATGGGGCTGGAGGGAATCGTGGAGTTACTGAGTCCAGTGACTGCTACTGCAGGCAATCACATCAGGTAATCCCCCGCAGCAAGATCAGGCCCCACTGGAAAAATAAAGCCCAAAGTGCCAGTCTGCAGGGGCTGGATGTGCTGGATGAGCAGTGCAGGGAGATCCAGGCTCCCTGGGCAGAATCCCCCCGGGAGCAGGCGCTCCTGGCTGCCTGAACACCACCAGCTGGTGCTGAAAGCTGGGGAGAGAGACAACGTCAGCTCTATTTACATGACCTTTATGTTCTATCATCATTATTAAACTGTGGATAAAACATCCTGTTATGGCTCCTGTGATTCCATAACCTGGGCAAGGAGCAGAGCAGTTGTTTTTTGTTGTGCTCCAAAGGCCACACGCTGCTGTGAGCTCGGGGGGACTCCTTCAGTTGGAAAAGCAATCATGGAGCTGAGCTCGTGCTGCCAAGGATATTTGTCAAGAGCATGTAAATAATACATTAGAAAGGAAAAAGAGATGTGAGGTTGTCTTGCTTGCAGTGAATAAACCCAGATTTGCTCTCAAGTGCTGTGTACACACAACAAACCAGCACATCCCAGTGCTTAGGGGTTCTCTAGAGATGGATTTTGGAGCAGGTAAAGTGAGAAAAAGCCCTGGACAGAACTTCTAGAAGGGACAGACACACTGGCTCCATCTCCTTTGACAGGACATTTCATCATGGATCTCATCAGTCCATATAAATATCTCCAAGGGTGGCAGGGGATAATGCCAGGCTCTTTCCAGCAGTGCCCAGCGACAGGACGAGCAGTAATGGTCAGAAACTAAACCACAAGAAATTCCACCTCCACCTGAGGAAGAACTTCCTTCCATGGAGGGTGGCAGAGCTGTGGAACTCTCTCTGGAGACATCTCAAAGCCACCTGGATAGATCCCTGTGTCTCTGCTCCAGGTGACCCTGCCTTGGCAGGAGGGTGGCACTGGATCATCTCCAGCAGTCACTTCCAAACCCAGCTGGGATTATCCCAACTGGGATTCTGTGACCTGTTAAATGTCAGCAATTTGCCCCCATATTGGGAGCCTCATTTGAAGCCCACCATTGCATGCCATTGTGCCACAGACTGAGGAGCAGATCCATCGTGAACATTCCTGCCATCCAAAAGCTGCACATGGAATTTAGCTGGGAAAAACAGCCCTGCCCTCACGGCTGCCATTGAGCCACTTACCCACAGGATTTTCCAAATAACCCAATCCCTGGAGCCTGCTGAGGCTTTTTCAAAATCTCCCTACTTATCTTGGGAGCTCAGCCTTTCCCAGCCCTCCCCAGGGAGAGCCATTCCTGCTGTTCTGAAAGGGAGCAGGAGGCCCTGGACAGCAGAAAGCATTTCCCACTGTCTGCTCCCCCTCACCAAAGGCAGACTGTTCTCTTTGCTTCCTCACTTTCAAACCCTGCTCTTTCCCTCATGAACAAAACCCCAACAGTCTGTAATTTTTATACTCATTAGTCACCAGCTTTTCAAGGCAACTGAATCAATGCTCAACAGCTGCTCTGGTGTGTTGGAGAACGCCAAAACCAAGGAAATTTTCAGGAAACAACCTCTCCTCACATTTACTCCACATTCATCTGCATTGCTTCCTGAGGATATTTGGGGTTTTTAAGATGCTTTCTGTTTCAGATGATCAAAAACGCATTTTGTATTTAGCTCTGTGATTAAATAACATTGGGAAGCACATCCCCATCAACCCTAATGGCCACTCTATCTCTCCTGACAGTGTAAATATTTAAAACTCAGATGCCTGTGCTCACTGCTACCACACAGAAAGTATTAATTGTTCCAGAGCCCTGCCTTGGCATGTGCCTGTTTTCTTCTGGAATTCTCTACCAAGAATTTCAAGGAGACAATGTTATAAACTTTCCAAACTTAACCCAAGCACAGTATCAATTATAAATGTTTGTTTTCTATAAAGTCAAGTGGTTAAATGTCTTCAGGAAAGCAATCAAATAACAGAGATTGTTTTTCCCCAAGGGAAGTAAAAAAATAATAATCCAACTACTCTCAAATGCCCAGAGTTCAGTTCCCTGGCTTTCACAGTATCCTTACACTCAGGGTACGTCAGGTTGAGGGGAAAAAAAGGTTTCTAATGCCATGAAAGAGCAGAAACAAACATCTATTTTTAGCTAATCACCCCCACAATGCCCTAAGGTATAAGAACCCTCTTTATTGCCTATTAGACATGAGCAAGGGCAATTTCCTCTCCTTGCAGATGATTTTTACAGACTGGCTCCCAGGGTTCAGCTGTGTCTGCAGTGTGATCTCAGGCAACAGCAGCCCAGGGATGTGCATTCCCTGCCAGGGCAGGAGGCTTTCCCAGTTCCACCACATGGAATATTCCCAGGCACACGTGCTCCCTGGATGTGCCCTACCTGGGATGACCTGGGATGACAGGACACCTGTTTGGCAGGGAAAGAGGCACAGCTGGACGGATTCCTGCCAGCTCTGTATTGCCCATATCCTCCCCAGCTTCGTTCGGGAGAAACCAGGGCTGTCTTTGTGGCGTGTGATAAAAGAAGCCCTCAGCAGTGTCAGCTCTCTTTGTGCTGATAAGGTACAGATCTGATTGTTCCATATAGCTCGCTCCCAGCAACAGCTCCGAAATCCCGGGTGGGAATTGCTGGGCTTTTTGGGAATGGATTATCCAAGCTCATCCCTTTCCCAGCTCCGCAGATCCCCCCGAGCCGCCGTTCCCTTCACCCACCTGCTGCACCTGGCGGGGCAGGAGCGCGGAGGCAGCGGCCGCTCCCAGCTCCACGTGTTTCATGCCGACCAGGCGGAATTTTTGCAGGTGTAGATCCCGGAGGATCCCGGGCAGCCTGCGGCTCCACACACCGGGTTTGATGAGCAGCAGCGTGCAGAGAACCTGTGCCCCTGGAACAAAGCGCTCGGTGAAACACAGCCGGCTTTGTTTACTACCCCGGGGATGGGGGTCAGCGGAAACCTGGCAGGAAGTTCACTAAAATACCAACAAAACAAGTCCATAAAAACCCTGGGCATAGAGGATCATTTATTTATTTATTTGGGTTCGTTTTGTTGGGTCTTTAGATTAAAAATGCATCTGAAACGGTCTAAGCTTGGAGGTTTCTCTGTCAAGGAAATCTGCTCCAGGTCCAAAAAGTTTTTGTGGCAGCTCCGTCGGATAAGACTCAAACCTTTATATTACAGATTAATGTTTTAAGAGAGATAAAATATTGCCTTTTGCATTTTTCATGTGAACGGTGGTGATTATGTGATGTAATCTTTGAGCAGTTATTACCTTCTCACTCTGGTGTTCTGTATATTTTAGAGCTCTGTTTCAGAGAGGCACTAACAACCCTGACAGGTCCCAATTAATGTCATAAACCAATAATTAACTGAATTGTCTTTACCAGAACTGACATTCCAGAAGAAACTTTCTGCTTCTGACACAGCTCTCCCAGCAGAGCTGCCAGGAAGGTGCAGCACTCTGAGGAGCAGAAAACAAACTGGACCAAGAAAGCTTTGCTGTCTGATGGAAATGGATTTAAAGGCAGAAAATACATAAATTCCGTTTTTAAATGACAGCATTTTCAAATATTTAGTCTTGCTAAAGTACTTGCTACTAAGAGTTCAGTTAATATTTTATCATTATAACATCTTTTGGAGATTTATTGGCAAGTGCAGTGTCAGAACCAGTCTGTGAGGCCCAGGAACTGCTGGTGCTGAACCACATCAATCAGCATGAGCACAGGGAAACATCCTACAGGCTGCTACAACTGATCCAAGCTGATCTGTTTGGGTACAAAAAAGGTAATTTTCTGTTTCCTGTACACCCCAGTACTAATTACACAGATGTCAATGCAGCAAAGCATCAACCTGGAACTTAATGCTGTTATTTCCAGGTGACAAGCAGGACATGGCACAGAAACGGGATCAAAAATAAAAACCAAGATTATTTCCTCCCCATTTGATATGGAAACTTAACCCTTGTGCTGCAGGGAGCCCTCCTGTTACAGATGTGCTGTTTTCCTCACATCATTCCTGAACAGAAAGGTTCCATAGCAACAGCCTGGAAGTGCAGGAAGCTGCTGGGCTCCACCTCAGCAACCTCACCCAGGGGTGTTATGTAAGCTCTCAGTGGCCTCCAGATGTTTTCCTCACCATCTGCTACGGTTTTGGGCAGATATTCTCATTCTTCTGCTGTGTGAGTCACTACCTGCTGCATATTTAGGGACTTCAGACACTTCAGGAGGTTTGGTCAAAGACACCTTGTCACTCAGAGCTGGCTTTCTCTCCTCAGGGATTACAAGTAACAAGAATTAGAGAAAATACCGCTAATTATCAATGGAACAATCTCTGCTGATCATGAATTACCAGAGGTACCTGTTTGGCAATGCTCAAACCTGCCTGATTTCCAGTTCTGGCTGCTCAGAACCTTTCCTGGTCTTTATTATGTTTCTCTACTTTGTAATATTTTTAGATCCATTCCTCAAAATCCTTTCCTTTCTACCTCCCAAAAAAGTCACTACAGAGTGATTTCATAGCCTACTGTGAAAATAGAGTTTAGTTGATATGCTGTTTATAGCTAATAGTTCAGATAGGTGTGACTTCAAATAAGTGGGACCTCAGGACAAGCAGATACCACATTTCCTGGCATGCTCAGGGTGCATCACTGCCTGGATTCCAGCCTAAGGAAAATGTTGATATGATCCTTTTGCTCATTTTGGGCTGGTACATCCAGGTGATTTAGTTCCACCAAGTCCTTGTCAAACCACATTTTGCCATTTGCTTCTCTCTCACCTGCTTGCAGGTAGGAAAACAGGGATTCTGCTCGGCACCTCCAGCTCTCAGCCACTAAAGGAGAGAAGCAGATTTGAGTGAGTTTTGTGTGTTCTGAGACAATCTGAGAATTGTGCTCTCACCCCTACGTAAAGCAGCCAATATGACAGTGACACACTGACATTTTAGGGTGTTATGGATTGATTTCAGATGTCCTGGAACCCCTGGGAGGGGTCACACTTCCTCCTTCTCTGGTAATCCCAGGAGCACAGGCTGATCAGGACTGCAAGCCCTAAATCATGTTGGTTACCTTTTCTGGGATTTCAGGGAGTGGTGAACAGTGGTTTTAAACCTATCTGTGCTCCTAATATTGCACAGTCAGATGCTGCCCTGTTTCTGGTGTTCCCAGAGCTCAGGTGTTTTCTTTCATGTTCTCTCAGAAACAAAGAAGTGCTGTGGATGCTGAGTGCTGCTGATAAAACCTCCCTGGCACTCCCCAACCAGCCAGGAGTGGCTGCTCCAGTGGTTCTTCAGGAGAGCAGAGCAGGATGAAAGGAGCCTGGGGAATCAGAACTCAGGACAAAAGCCAATAGAAAAATGTTCCCTTCAGTCTAAGGTAAAACCTGCAGTGATCTGGAGATGAGGAAAATTAAAGCACTTCAGGCACATGAGAATTGAGAAGTTATCCAGATCTAGGGCACAGTGAAGGGAATCCTGCATCAGATTGATAAAAGGCTTATTTTTCCAGTGACTGGCAAGTTCAGCCACTGTGATGTGCAAAGCAGATAAGAAAAAACCTAAAATCTGTTTGTCAAAACAGATTTTTTTGTGTGTGTGTGTGTGTTTATTATTGTCCAAAATCCATGCCTATCTATTTTCCAGGGTTATGTATCTGGAAGGTATTTAGGCAAAGAGGTTTTGTTCTAATGAGCCCTCTTTCTCTTTCCACATGTTTGTTGCAATATTAAGAGCACAAATAGCAGATGGAACCAGCCCTAAGGTCCTTGCCTTGACTCATAACTTTTTAGTTCACCCTCCCAGCACCAGCTCTTTCCCTTAGTGCTGGGGTTCTTTGAAAGGACTTTCAGGATCTGTGGATCCCATGGTGACCTGGGCAGCACTGATACAAATGACAGAGACCTCCCATCTGAGACACAGGAAATCCACCTTCTGCTCTGATTTTGCCTCTCTAAAACATAAAAATCGTCACTTCTGAGATCTACACCTGAAAAATGCTACCAAAGAGCTGACATTAATTACTTTTTCAGCTGACTTTCCACACCATCCCTCAGCAGGCTGTTCTCAGGACTGTGGAGAAGAAATGATGTGACAATACTCACACCATCCCCAGCAGCAGCTGGACCCAGCTGGCCTTTCCTTCCCTCTTGCCTGGGATTAGGATGTCTAACCAAAGGTTTACTAATCTCATTTCAATGGCTCTGACACAGGACACACACTTTCCTTCAATTTATTTAAGAGTCTAAAACAACTTGGGGTTGGGTTTTTTTTCTAAGAGGCAACTGGTGCTTACCTGTGGCCTTCTCTTCAGTCCTGGAGCCAGGTGGTGGCAGGTATTTCCCAGCAGGGCGGTGTTCTGCATCTGGAAAAGGAAGGACAGGGATTTTTATGGATTCACAGATGGGAAACCTTCCCTGTCTGGGGCTGGAGAGTGACAAAGGTAATTTTATTTAGCAGGGCAGATGTTCAACCTGCTACAAAATATTGAAGAGATGTTCTTGAGCATGGAGGCCTCTCCATTCCTCCCACAACAATAAAAACACAAGGGGAAAATGGCATTACCTTATAAAAGAGATAGTGCAGGATGCTGAAGTTGTGCCTCAGCTGTGCTCTTTTGTTGCTCACAGTGGCTTTGGTGCAAAAGGCTGGCACTGCCATTCCAACCTCCCTGAATAAATTGAGCTCACAGCTCTGCTTTCCTCTTATCCTGCCATCCCATCTCAAGATAACTTTAATTAAGGGCTGCAGTGCATGAACTCTTTACAGTTTTAGACACCACTTTGGGATGTCTGATGCCTTCTCCTCTGAAGGCTCCTCTTCCTGCTCACCAGTCTCACAGAGAACACTCCCATAGTTCACTGACAAATCGAACTTGCTGTGAGCCTAAGCCCAGGATCTTTTCCCAGACAAATCTTTCTTCCTGGTATGCAGCAAAGCCAATTTGTTACTGCACACTACACAGGCACAGTGGGTTTGACACAAGTGTCTAAGTTTGTGTTGATGACAAAGGACTTTTCTTCCCCAAGGAGAGATAAAGGAAGGGCTGTAAATTCAAAGCACGAATGCACTTATGGGACTGCATCACTCCCCCTCAGCTGATACATGGTGTTACCACAGTCTTTGATTTCTCTCTGCTTCTGAGGAATCATAAAATCCCACAATGGCTTGGGTTGGAAGGGACCATCTTGTTCCAACTCCCTGCCAGAAACTGTCAGGGCTCAGAACTGTTTCTGTCTGGGTGTGAGGAGTCAAGCAGCCCCAGTTCTCCTCTGAATATTTCACATTAAAAGAAAACAGTGGGAGCTTGTAGTCTGCTGCTCTAAACCATTCTCTATCAATAACCCCACAGTCTGCACAGTGATTTAGTTTTAAGAGGCATGGCCATACATTTCCTGCTACAGGAGGAAACTATCAAATTTACTGTGCTGAAAGATCGATGCTGGCACACATCACTGAACTCTGAGAAGCTTTTGACAGCAAAGGTCTCCATTCCTCTCTTCATTCTCCTCCAGGATAAAAAGAAATTCTCAAGAAATCTGTTTTCCTTGGCTCTTACAGATTGGTCACACCTTCATCTCCCTGAGCACAGGGCAAGGCTGAGGCAGCAAGCTGAAAGTGTGGCACCACAATAAGGAGCCCACATGTAGGTGGGAGAGCTCTTGGGCTCTGTTCTTCAGTTTCTCTTATAAGAGAGGGTTTAAAATGCATGGTATTATTTACCGATCCTGCCAATTGCTCTGATATCTAATTAGTACTTATGGAGTACCTCGAGATCATCAGAAGGGGCACCAGGCCAAGCACAGCCACGTTAATTAAATAGGCCACCTTGTAGGTGACCTCAGCTGGCTCCTGCTGGTTTCATTGCCTCATCTTAATTCAGCCAAGCACAGAATTTACCCCCACATGATTATGTTTTTCTGTGCCTGAGAAAACCCCCAGCACTGGATTCCTTTGTCCAAGTTCAATCAATTCCCACACACCCTAGAGCTGAGGATAATGCAAGCAGTAAAAACGTGCCTTACCAGTTACCAAATCTGCCTCTGTGAAGAAGAGGATGGCTTGTCTGAAGGTCACCTCTGGTGTCAAGGCCATTAATGCCTGTGGGAGGCTGTCCCCAGTGCTGAGCCTGTCCCTGCCCTGTGCCCATCCCTCCAGGGCAGCTCTCAGGGCGGGGAAGGCATCGATGGCACGGAGGGCACACACCAGGACAGGGTTGGACATCAGCGTGTGCAGGCTGCTCTGCCAGTGAGTGTCTCCAGCCTCAAAAGGGGTGATTTCCCTGGCCTGAGTCCCAGTGAGATGGGGCAGCCACTTCAGGCCTAGGAGTTCAAATCCTGAATCAGGCTCTGCTGCAAGTCAAGAGAAATGTTTTTAGCACCAGACAGCAGCTTGTGTTTCGTAGAAGCTGTGCTTTCTTCTGGACACAAATATTTTATTTCACATTGATTTTTTTTTCCTGCACAAGTTCCAAAGCTGTTATGACTTCTGTTTCATCCAGAATGGACTGTAGTGAAAATATAGGAATACACTGGGAAACCCCACAAGATCCAAATTCTAAAAAATTCCATTCCAGTGAAGAACAAAGAAAGGGCTATCTGGGAAATCAACAGGAGCCACAGGGAGCAAGTGCCATGATTTGATTAGAGAGCACAGCTAATGGAGGAGAGTTGAAAGGGAATCATTGAGAGTACACTGATAACAGTGTGGCTTGGCACAGCTTAATCCGTAATTATGGATCCTTCAGCACCTCTCATAACACTTTAAGCAATGTTCATCATAGTAACCAACTACAGCAGAATGCTGACTTGTCTCTAAAGTAGTTTCAATGTTGTTGGGTTTGTAAAGTTGTTTTCTGACTATGTAGGAAGGTATTTAGGGCTCAGTCCATGAGTGCTGGAAGTTTCTGTTGGCTCAGATCTCAGATACAGAACTTCATAGAATTTCAACATAGTTTTGAGAGCTGGATACAACAGTGTAAGACAGGCAGACTTGTGCCCTTTGTGCCTGCACCTCCTGTGTTATCACACTTCAGTGCAACCTGCACATGAAATTACATCAACTCCCTGTCCTTGACAGCCCTTTTCATGCTCATGTGAGCACCCAGCATGGGGAGGCATCGCTGCTCCTCCTGCAGGGGAACCGCAGCGTGAGGCTGTGAAGGTTCTGCTCCCCAAGGCTGTGGGAGGCTGTCCCCAGTGCTGAGCCTGTCCCTGCCCTGTGCCCATCCCTCCAGGGCAGCTCCCAGCGCTGGGAAGGCTGTTCTGGACAGAACAGAGCCTGTGACTCCCAAATTCCTGTCCTGGTTCCAGCCCAGCCTTACCCCGCAGTGCTCAGGGAGGGACACAATGCTTTGTGTTACATAAAATCTCTGCAAGCCCAAGCACTACTTGGAACTCATTTGATTCTCTCTGAAGCAAATGATGCCCAGCTGAGCTGTTTGTGATTGTCCATAACAAACCAAGATAAATTCTTCAGCTCTTTAGGGAGGTAACAAAGAAACCCATTCTTCCTGAGGCTCCTTGACTACATTTTCCATGTTGTTCCTGCTCTACTAAAAAGATAAACTTTCCTGCCCAAGGTCTGCAGCCCTGCCCAGAACAGGGCTCACCTGCACTCTGAGATGGATCCCTGTGGCCAGGCAGCTCCAGGATGTGCTGGAGGAGCTCTCCAGCACTCTTGAGAGCCTGCATCCCCACCACAGTCAGCATCACCACCTGCTCCATCCCGGGCTCAGCAGCGTAAGCTCGGTGGCACAGGAAATCCAGAGGGATGTGATGGGGCTCTGGCACCGCACTGAGGTTTCCTCCTGCCCGGGGAGAGCATCAAAACAAAACTGTCACCCCATGAAAATACAGCTCAATCTTTTCACTGTGAAGGAAGTGCATAAATCCGAATCATCATTTCCCTGTCTCCTCACGCTGCAGCTCAGGAAAAGCCTCCTGAATGAGGAATATTAACACAGCAAACTCCCTCTAATTAGTCCCAGTCCTTCCCTGGAATTACATTTTGCCGTGTAAAGCAAACACATTCCCTTGTAATTTTGATATCCTTATTCACACCATTAAGCAGAGTTGATAGATCTGTACCAAAATGATTTAAGGCACCAGTTTTGGGTTGATAACTAATGACTGACTTCACATTAAATCAATACCTCATTTTGCTTTCTAGGACGTTGCAGGGCACAACTGGGAGCTAATTTGGGGACTGCTGTAACACTGTGCTCATATCCACAGTCCTGTTGGGAACAGCACAGCCTGGAGAATCCCTGTGTGTTCCATACTGATTCACTACATGATTATTTGAGCAATTGCATCAATAAACATTTATTTGCTTACTTACTTCTATATCACAACATTTCATAATGCTAGAGAATGGTGAATGACATTCATTTAATTTTCATTTTGCCTTAGGATTTAGTGTCAGTTTGGTTTTGGAGAGCAATATATTTTAACTCAAAGTCCTGGCATCCAAATTTTCAAACAATTAAAATAAATTAAACTAAATTAACTTGTTGAACACGTAAAACCCCCCAGCCTGTAGTTAGTAAAATAAACATTGGGGTTTTTTTTTACTCCAAGTGTAAAGAACTAAGAGGTTTAAGACTCACCCATGTGAGTCATAGATTAAGAACAGAAAACCCATTTCCTTGCTGTTTGAAATCCTATCAGTCTCTCAGCTTTGAATGAACAAGTTACCAAAGTGAATACAACTGTACAAACTGAAATTTAGAACATCTGAGTAAAATGGAATTGCAAAGTGCCTTTTCTGCACCTTCAGAACTATAGCTGCCAGCATTTATCACTTCAGCACATTACAGTCTTGCACACAAACACTAATTTATCTTACTTTAATATTTTGACTTCTCTTGAAACTATGGCAATATGTATTGATTGGCTATTAATCTTTTAATAATCTTAATTAAGGCTTAATTGGATGTTACTGTGTCACATTTCAATAATTGCTTTTTGCATGTATCTTTTAATTTACTTTAAAAAGGTATTTTCATTTTGATTTCCATTGATTCTTCCATGAGAGTTACTGTGATTGACTGGCAGCAGAACAGTAAATGAGGTACTACAGACAGAAAGCATATTCCTAATGGTTTTATTCAGGAAAATCCCTTGTTAATGTGGCTGCTCCATCTCTGCAAGTGCCCAAGGTCAGGCTGGATGGGGCTTGGAGCAACCTGGGATAGTGAAAGGTGTCCCTGCCCATGGGACATGCCCATGAGATGAGCTTTGAGGTCCCTCCCAACCCAAAGCATTCCCTGAGTGTCTGATCCTGTACCAGCCAGGCAGAGCAGCTCCCCAGCCCTGTCCTACCCAGGCTGGGTGTCTGATCCATGAAAGCCAGGCAGAGCAGCTCCCCAGCCCTGACCTACCCAGGCTGGGTGTCTGATCCTGTACCAGCCAGGCAGAGCAGCTCCCCAGCCCTGTCCTACCCAGGCTGGGTGCCTAATCCTGTGTCAGCCAGGCAGAGCAGCTCCCCAGCCCTGACCTACCCAGGCTCTGCAGCGTGGTCTCGGTGTACGGTGCCCCGTGGAAGCAGAGGGACGGCTCCGCTCCAGCAGCTGCAGAGGGGATGCTGTGCCCGCTGCCAAGGCCTGGCTCTGCCAGCTCATCCATCAGCCCTGTGCTCAGAACAGCAGGAAATGTGAGGAATGCAGAGCTCTGCTCAGCCTGACATCAAAACACTTTGCTATCAAATGTTTGAGTCAGCAGTCACAGCTCCCTTACAGACCCGAGACACCAAACGCAATGGGATCATATCCTCTGCCCAAAATCACACAGACCACTTAAAAAGGGGCAAGGAGCTGTTGAAAACTGGCCCACAGCTTTCTCTGGCTTTTTCAGCAGCACCTGTGGTGGCTAAACAGCAGGCCTGTAAAAGCTTCACAGACTGAATTCTAACTTGATTCAACTGCACTAGTGAGAAATCTGTCAACCTTTCCTGAAAATGGAATCCTGTAACGGTGGAAAACAGCCTGTTCCCGTGAGAGAAGTGCTAAGAGTGGGACAGTAACAGTGGAAAACAGCCTGTTCTCGTGAGAGAAGTGCTAAGACTGGGACAGTTAACTTGCACCTGTGTAAACTATTCCAAACTGTTGAAGACAAAAAATGCAAACAATATCTAAAAGCAGATGCTTGCCAGCAGGTAAACACCTCTGGTGAACTCACCAACCCTTACAGGTAACAGCTTGTTACTAACTAATTAAAAGTAGGCATGATATGTTTGTAGAACTCCATATAAATAAAATGTGTAAATAAACTGAGATCCTTTTTCACAACATGAACAAGAGTGTGTCTCACCCCTCAAACACAAGGTCACAGCAACAAGCATCCAGTTGTTCCTATCCCCTTCTATCTCCTGCTGGGAACTAAAACTGGAACAAGTGCACAGATGCTGCCATAGAGCTCCTGAATTAGAATAAATATCTTCAATAAGGTGATGTCCACTAGGAAGAGTCCCAAAGCTGAGCCCAGTGCTCACGTGGAGGCCCTCAAGGTGTCTCACACTTCCAGGCACGAGGCCAAAGTCCTGCATCCCACAGGGCCCTCGTGGGCAGGGAGGTATTGCTGGGGTGACAGACCTGAACAGAGACATCATGTTCTGCTCCTGTGATTTCCAGCCTGGAAAATATCCCATTCCACAGCACTTTTACAGACACTAAGTGCTTAAAGCCACAATCTCTCAGCTCTCATTCTCCCTCCAAAGAGCTGGGCTGTGCACAGGCAGTGCATTAAGGTGTTGCATACAGTACATTTCCACAACAATTAGTTCAGCCTTCTGTAATAATGTTTCAGGCCACAGTTTTAAAGGCTTGTTATTTTTTAAATTACTTTGTACACATTTGATTGCTTCCTACCGAACAAGCCTGTCAAAAATTCCCTCTAGTGGAGCATGGGAAATGGATTATTGGTGCTAGAGGCTGATGGCAAAGCTTGGATGTCAAATGTAGCACTGACAATCACCTGCTTCTCAAAATTCAAAAGGCGTGAGGCACCAAAAATGGGCCATCACTGTCCCAGCAATATTGCCTGTTGTTTATTCAAACTCAGAGCATGGCAGAAAGTAAAGCTTGGACAAAAATGTGTGGTGGTTGAACCTCAGGACAGAGATCCTTACCCATCTATTTATCTGCTCTGTTTCAGGAGGAATTGTCAAATTTTAACTTGCTTTGAAAATTGGACAGCATTCAAGACCTTGAAGGTGCAACTGCTTTTCATATTGATTACAAATGCAAAACTTCTTAGTGGGGCATTTACCCTACTCCAGTCTTAGTGCCATCCTGCACTTCCCAGAGGCCAGCCCAAAGCTTTGTGGAAAGAACATCAGCTTCCCCTCTCCAGGGCTCTGGAATATGGGCTAAGGTGTCTTTCTGCAGTACAGGACTGGTGAAAATAGCACAGAACACATGGAAAGAGGCATTTGCAAAATCTGTCACAAACAAAGGGAAAAAAACCCCTCAGTTCTCTAACATGAGGGAAAATATTTTACCTTTCCAGACAACCCTTTGTTCCAGCCCCATCTCTATATTTCTAGTGGAAATTTCCCCGTGCAAAACACGAACACAAAGCATCATCTGTGGCACTGAGGGAAGCAGCAGAAACTGCACTTTTTAATGAGCAACTTTCCCTGGGTGCAGAGGCAGCAGGTGACATGGGGCTGTAATTACTGTGCCATGATTAATCCTCTGTGTCTGCACATGTGTTCAGAACATTCTGTGATAGTCTCAGGAGAAAAAGCCCAGGACTATTTCAATTGTCATTGTTTCCCCCCTCACCCCCCCAAACCTCTGAATGTTCTTTCCTATTGTGGATAAAATAATGGAAGCGACTGGGCCGTGGATTAATGTCCCCATCACGGGCTGTGTGGGATGGTGTTAATGGAAGGGTCACCCCCAGTGACCCCTTCTTGGGAAGAGCCAAGCAGGGCAGGATTCTGTTCCCTCCTGACCACTGCTGCTGCCTCTGATCATCCCCATTTGAGGTCAATGTCAACTGATCCTTAAGAAAACAGAAACTCAAGTAAGAAGATTTAAGACAGCAGCTTGGCTGGGGTTTGGCAGTCCCTGTGTACAAAATGAGTTCCCTTTGGGATGCTTGGAAGTCACAAGGATGGAGGACTGGAAGCTGAGGTTGAGAGGATCAGATGCTGCCCTCAGGCTCAGTGGCACAGCTATATTTTGGCTACCCTGCCTCTCCGGGCAAAAGGAGTCTCTGAGAGGAGGTGATTGAGGCCATAAAATCCCAGCAAGTCCTGAGCTGGGAGGGACCTACAAGGATCCTTGAAATCCAACTTCTGGCCCTGAGCAGACAGCCCCAACGACATCTCTGTGTGTCGGGTGTGAGATGCCAAAGTCAGGCCCAGCTTTGAAGTGTCCAGGGACAAGGCTCACAAATCCAAACAGAAGGTTACAACTTCACATAAAGGAAAAAACATTTCCCATAATGATGAGACAAAGGCCAAGGGAGGCAGGAGAATCTTTGTCCTTGAAGATTTTCAAGACCTGACAGAAAAAAAGCCCTGAGCATCCTGAGAGAGTTCATTACTGATGCTCTGCTGAGCAGGGTGTTGGATGAGAGGCCTTCTGGGGCCCCTTCCATGAGGAACTGCTCGGTGATTCCAAGTTCAAGAGGACTCAAGAGCTAAAGATCAAACACCTGGTAAAGGTCAGGCAGCTCTGTTGGATGTGTAATAGTGACTGATTCCCACATTGGGCTGGAGATTCCTACAGTACCATGAGCAGGCCTTGATACTCCCAATAAATATTCCCTGCACTGTCCAGCTGTGGTTGGACTGCTAATGTGGAGCTCACACACACTGAAATGCAAACCCTCCCTCCAGGCTGCTGGGCAGGGCAGGCATTACCTGTCAGCAAGGCAGGGATGTGATGTCTGGCGTTCTCCTTCCTCAGCAGCAGCACCAGGCAGTGCCTGCGGGGTCCAGCAGGGATTTCTCCTCCTGCAGGACCAGCAGGTGAACTTGAGCTCTTGCCAGGGCAAAAGACAGCAATCTGAAATAATGAGGGGCAGATTAGACTGCTTAATCCAGATGTAATTACTACAGGGCTCAAGCAAATAGATAAATTACAATGGCATAAAAAGATACAGCTCACCACTGAGCCACAGGAACTCCAATATCTGGGTGTTCTGCCTCATCTTTTCCTGAGACAGAGAAACTTAATTTGAACTCAGGGAAGAGGCTTAACACAAAATCATTCTGCCCTGCAGCTGGGCTGGAGTAAAACCACAGCAGTTGTAACTCATCTGATAGGTGGATAGGTAAGTCATTCAAAGATTATCTGGAGTCCCAAATGAAGGGATGGTTTTCAGAAATTTGAGCTCCAAACAGCACATTGGAGCAATGGTTGCTGCTGTTAACTCCTTCATGGTCACTGAGCAGCATGCTCCAAATATCTGGCTATTTGGGCTGTAGTATTCCATAAATAGGTTGTATTCATTCTAGAAAATATTATGGCAAGGACATTGTTATTCCTTAGGCTTGATCACAGAACAAGCAGAAAGGAGGGGATTTGTAGAGTTTGATTTGCAAAATTATGCATTTCCTGACTGACATAGCAAAGAACCCTCAGATTTGAAGGGTGGGGTCCATTCCTGTGTGAGAGAAGGTGTCACATGATTCCTGTGGGATTTATAATGTAAGAAGTGCAGCACTGGACTTCTTGCATATGTTAAGTTTGACTGCAACCTTGCATTTGTGATGATTGCTGTTTCCTTAGGCTGACTTGTCAAATGCCAAGTGCACTTTACCTCAAACCTATCACCATGTTAGGCAGAGCTTCAAAGGAAAAAAAAATCATTTTTGAAAGCTCTTTTTGAAACCAATCTGGAATGCACTGAAGTAGGGGACTTCATGCTGAAGGGCCCAGAGGGACTGTGAAGTACATCACCAAATATCAGTCTGTTACTGAAGACTCTTCTCCTGAACCACCTTTGTAGACCAGGATTTTGGTTCATGGGGCTACTGCAAACTCTTGCTTATTCTGACATCAGTGACAAAATTCACATTTGTTCTAGTAGGAGCAGGAGGATGAATTTACACTCCTGCTCCCCATGGGAGGCCAAGGCTTTGTGGGATTGTCCTACTAGAGAAAAAGCCAGAGCAGCACTCACAGGAACACAGAGAGCTGGAGAAGAGAGAATGGGTGTCCTCAAACACTCACTGGAGGAGTGCTGGCACCATTAGCTGCAGAGCAAGGGGCAAGCCAGGGCACAAAGGGCACAGTACCTGCCCTGCTGTCATGCCCAGCACCAAGCCCTGCTGCGCTGAGAGCTGCAGCTGCCGCAGTCCTTGCAGCACAAAGCCCCGGCGGGCACAGGTCGAAAGCACAGCTCCATAGGCACGTGGGGGTACCACAGGTGACACCAGCAGAATGATGTCCCCTAGATCAAAGAAAAGGCAAGAAAAGCAGCATATTATTGTCACAGAAGCTGTGATATCAATGCAAGGCAGCTCTCACAGCAGCTGCCCTCACCTCAAAGCAAACAGCTGCATCCCAAGCAGTGACCCCGTGTTTTACGGTTTGTTTGCTGCATCCAGCTCATCATGACTGCAACCCAAGGCCAGCCCAGAATGGGAAAGCTTATGGCATCATCAGTAATATCTTTATGAATCATCAGATGAGATGAGGCAGTCTGTCTCCAGGTGTGGGAGCTGCTCACATGCAGTGTGTTGGTGCTGGCCAGGCTGTGGGAGCTGTCCCTGTGCTGCCCCAGCACTCAGGGCAGGACTGAGGCCTTGGAGGCCTGACCATGCTCTCAGTGACCAAACAGGGCAACAAGAACTTGTTCTTGATCAATTTGTCCACTTCAAAGAGCATGAAGCAGCTCTGGCCATTCCTCTCTGCTGTTACTCATCTCAGCAATCCTGCTCAGCACTCCCTTCTTGCTTCCTGTTGTCCCTCCTTTGTTCCTGTCTTTAACCTTCATCCCAGACCTGTACTGTGGCACAAGCTCCTGAAGCTCTGGACAATCTGTGATCTCACCTTTGGTTTGGTACCCTCTGGGGCCTCACAGGTTCCTTGGACATCATGGTATTGGTACCAGCCTGCCTTGTGCTACCTGATCCTCTGCCAGCAGCTCTGGCTGCTCAATCTCTCCTTGAATCCCTCATCCCAGTACAGAAGATTGTAGACACAACTGGAATTTACCTTGGGTTAGAACCTTGGGTTTTCAGACTCCTGTTTTCCAAGCTGAATCCCAGGCTCACTGCCAACCTTGAGCAAGCTCAGGAAAAAGAGCTTCCAAGGCCCCCTGGGCAGCCCCCACATCTTGAGCACTTTGAGACAAGCTCAAGACTTTCCCCTGAAGCCTCTGATGTGCCTGAGCTCTCTGTTTTTACCATGACCTCCATTACTACACTTTCTCAGTCCTAACACAGCTTTTTTATCCCTCACAATGTATATTCAGAGCTCCATAAGCTGCCAAGAGTGAGCTCTGAAGACAAATCCTCAGTACCACTTCTACATGGGTTTCCTCTACACTGCCTCAGTAATTTCTCATAGCTTTAACCAACCTGCTTAATGAGATTGGAGGATTTTTCCTTGTGTCCCAATTGATTCTGAGGGTAGGAGAGTGAATATTCCTTTTTATTCTGGACTTTGTGATATGGATATCTGTTCTGCCAAGGCTCAGCCTGGTAGTTCAAAGCAACAGCACCAAAACAAGGGAAACCTTGTGTTTATCACTAAGGATGGGACAGGCAGGATAGTTCTTTGCCTGAAATCTCTGTTTGGCTTTATGGCTTTAACACTGGCTTTTAGCCATATTCATGATATGGGAACTATCAAAATCTAAGATTGTTGGTGGGAAGATTTTGGCTCCTCTCCAGTTGATAACACTTTAAAAAACTTTTTTTTTGCACACACACACTGACAAAAATATCTGCTTGGGTCACTAAAACTCTGATTACTGAGAAGGTCCAGGTCTACCTGGCTGCAGTACCTCTGCTCTGCATGGGTAAATATTCCTGTCTCCAAGAGGATCCTCTGGAGACCAGAGGGAAGGAGTCAGTGAATGTTTCTTTTCCTGAAAACCCCAAGGGTGTCTGGGAGCAGAGCAGAGTTTCAGCTCCTCTTGCCAGAGCAAAGTTATCTGAGGAGCAAAGCTCGGCAGTGACTACTGAGGCTCAGTGCAGATGGAACGTGGTGTGGTGGAACTCAGCAGCCCACAGCAAATGTGAATCATTAATGGCCATAAAAGGAAGGGGAGGCAGCAAATGTGACTCATTCCATCAGTAGCCACCAGCTGCCATCAATCCCAATCCCAAATAACAGAGCCAAGGGCTGCCTGCCAAACTACCTGAGTTAACATGAGCCAAAAGATTAAAAACTGTCTCAAAATTGGTTTTTTCCTTTCTCCCTTCTCTATTTTCCTTGCCTTCCACTCCTTTTTCATCTTTCTGCCTAATGCTTTCATCCTTTTCTCATGGATTCTTTCCTTTGGCAATGTAATTCCTCATGCCTTCTTTCTCTGTCACTCCAATCCTGCTTTCCTTCTGCCATCTCCTCTCTGACAGCTGCTGAACTTCTGCTTCCCTCAGGCTTCATTCCTGTGAAACCTTCAGCTGGGGCAGCAGAAACCAGCCAAGAGCTCCAGGAGCATTGTCCAAACCCCCCCTGCACCCCAGATGTGCTGTGCCAGGCCCACCCCAGGGGATGGTGGCATTTACAGCAGGACCCCAACACCTTTTAGCCAGGCAGGGCCTTGGCAGGTGGCCCTTGGACACAGTTTGCTGCTGCTTAGGTACAAATTCAGGTGTGAACACTGCTCCTACAAAGGGAAAAGGGGGATGTGAGTGGAACCAGGTGATAACCCCTTAATTTTAGTCCCATAAAAATGCTCTTCTTTCTGACTGTGTGGTCAGTCCTGCCCTAAACAAAGCCTAAACCATTTAATTGCTCTGATTATAATATTCAGTCTTCAGCAGGAGAGGCAGATGATCTCTGATCAATAAACAAGCAGTTCAAGGACTCTGTTAGGTCTCCATGTGACTGTTTCTTTGATGAACAGGGCCCTCTGTGCAGAGATTTCCTATGAAGTGGTTTTTTATTTCTTTTTTCCCCTTTAGTGACATCTAAGCAGCGCCCAGGACTCCAGCAGCTGCTCCCATGAGGAGGATGAGGTGCTGCCACTTCTCTGCTGCTACACTTCAGGCAACAGTGTCCCACTAGAAATTCATCCCTGGCCCCAGAACTGGCCAGGTCACAGCCTTGAGCAATCCAGAGAGGCAGAATTGCCTTAGGTGGGCTGGAGTAAAGTGATGTTATCAGTGAAGGAGAACCATAAACCCTCGGATTTCATTTCCTAACACTGACCTTTGGTAGTTGACACAAGCATGGCTGGAGGTCGAGGCAGCATCAAGCCCTGGAGGTCAACTTTTTCTTCATCTGCTCCTGCCCCAGCTGGTGAAGGACTCTGAGAGCTGCAGAAAAATTAAATACTGATTATTAAAGCTGATAAATATTAAATGAAAAATTTTAAAAGGTTCTGACTCAAACCTACTTTCTGTGACAAATCCAAGGCCACAGAAGCTTCTCTGGTAAAACTGCTTTACTGGAAAAGCCATTTCAATCCCTTGTCCGTGACATGAGCTGCATCAAGGTCTCTCTGACTGAACATCTTTTCATATTACTCCCCCTGAGGCTCTCTGTGTTCAATTAAAAGTAACTAATGCAAAGTAGCCAGCTTGGCAATGAAATCTGGGAATCAAGAAATATGTCAGGCTGCACTAGCAGAGCTTTTCCCACCCACAGACACATCCTAGTTGCTATTCACTTTGGGTTCTTTAGGCTGAGTTTAACCAGTTTGAAGGGTTCGTGTTAGGCAACAAGCACAATCCAGTCTGGCAGGGATGTTCATGCCAGTGAAACTTCCACAACATTCCTGCACATCCAAAAGGACCCAATCAGGGCAGGGTGAACAGAAGGTGTGGTTGAAAGCCAGGGACTGTCTGGGAACAGTTGTGGCTGGGACTGTGAGCTCAGGCTGCTCAGGCAAACCTGCCTCATCCCTTGCCACCACCACGGAGCTGGCTGGAACACATCCTGCTTGCTCACTCCCAGGAGCCCACAGCATTTGCAAGTCTAATCTGAAAAGGGCAATCTGAGCTGCAGTTTGTATTCCTGTCTCCCAACAGACCAAATTACCAGCATTAGGAGAAAGGAAAGTGCATTATTTAGGATGTAGCACCGCTCCGGACTGAGTTACACCAGAGGAGCTGAATTCATCATCTTTGTAATAGGAAAAAGGCATCCCTGAGGAAAATAAACAAATAAAGAGAATGAAACTTGACCAAATTGATTTTTTTTTCACATCTTAAACATAAAAATGATGAGAGCTGCTGGTCATGGCCGAGCAGAGCTGAACTCTGACACATAATCCTCCACAGCAATCCACAGGTTAATTCCACATGCCTGAGCTTTGCCACTCACAGAAAGCACTGACAGCAGTGCAGAGGATCTCACCTCCAGCCTGCTGCCTCTGACTGTGCAACCCTGCCCCCAGGATCAGGCACATCCCTAAAAAACCTCTCCAGAGCCTGCAGTCTGAGCTTTCTGCAGCAGAGTTTCTCAAGCAGTTAAAGGTTTATGAGCCACTCTTCCTTTTCACACACTTCTCCCATCATCCTCCAAAGAAGTTTTTCCTACTGAATCCCTTTATCAGTTGATGTATAGGGCAAAGGCAGAGGTTTCCTAGGAGAGGGTCAGTCACTGGCACACAGCCTTGCAGCTCTTCTCAGCACCAGGTTTCCAAATCTTGCAGCAAGAGTATGAATTACAGGGACCAGGGAATGGGAAGCAACTGTGCCATGCCTGACACACCTAGGAACTGAGATAACAGGAGCTGGAGCTGTGCCAGGGGAGGTTTAGGTTGGAGCTCAGGGAAAGGTTCTTCCCCAGAGGGTGCTGGCACCGCCCAGGCTCCCCAGGAATGGGCACAGCCCCGAGGCTGCCAGAGCTCCAGGAGTGTTCGGATACTGCCAGGGATGCCCAGGGTGGGATTGTTGGGGGTGTGTGCAGGGCCAGGGGCTGGACTGGATGATCCCAATGGACCCTTCCCACTCAGGATATTCCATGATTCTATGATCTGCTGCAGAAGAGAGAAGGATTTCTGCAGACTGCAGAACTGGCTTGGGAATACAAAAGTGGAGGGATTGCTCCCCCTGCACTCCTGTGCTGCAGGACCTTTGGAAGGCTGACACGGATCTCTGAGTGCCTGCCTGCTTCCAGGGCTCACTGCCTCTGCAACAACAGCTCCAAACCATCCGGGGCCATCACCTGGACGCCGGGGGCAGGATTCCAGCAGCTCTCCCTCCGAACCAGAGGCACAGCTCCCTGTGCACCCGGCCGGGCAGGGGCAGAAACACGACTGGCTCTGCTTGGCTCCGGGCCCTGGGGGAGCCTCGGGCGATGTCCTGCAGGATTCCATGGGCTTTGGGCCCTCTCACACCCAGTGCCAGCACTGGGGGCACCTTGCCAGGCTCTGAAGTGTAGGAGGAAGGCAGCTTTTCTGTGGAAACAAACACGTGTGTGAGTAAAACACGGAACAACCCACCCCAAAGTCATTCATTCCACTCAAGGGCTCTTTTCAGATCTGTCAGAGCCAGGCTTCAACAGAGGAACAACCTGGTTACCTGCCCTGGAGGAATCACTGACCTGGCTACCTGCTCTGGGAATCACTCACCTGGTTACCTGTCCTGGGAATCACTCACCTGGTTACCTGCTTTGGGAATCACTCACCTGGTTACCTGTCCTGGGGGAATCAATCACTTGGTTACCTGTCCTGGGGAATCACTGGTTACCTGTCCTGGGAATCACTCACCTGGTTACCTGTGCTGGGAATCACTGACCTGGTTACCTGTCCTGGGAATCACTCACCTGGTTACCTGTCCTGGGAAAATCAATCACTTGGTTACCTGTCCTGGGGAATCACTGGTTACCTGTCCTGGGAATCACTCACCTGGTTACCTGCTCTGGGAATCACTGACCTGGTTACCTGTCCTGGGAATCACTCACCTGGTTACCTGTGCTGGGAATCACTGACCTGGTTACCTGTCCTGGGAATCACTCACCTGGTTACCTGTCCTGGGGGAATCAATCACTTGGTTACCTGTCCTGGGGAATCACTGGTTACCTGTCCTGGGGGAATCACTCATCTGGTTACCTGTCCTGGGAATCACTCACCTGGTTACCTGTCCTGGGGGAGAGATGCTGGCAGCACCTGCACACTTTTTTTACCCAATAGCAAACCTGAGGTTATTCAAGGCAGTCTGATGAAGAAAGAGAAATTGGTTGCCTCACGTTTGCTGTGTAAAGTTATTACAGAGCAGGTGATGCACTGGAAGTGTCCCTGCCCATGGTCTTTAGGGGCTTTTCAGCCCAAACTGTGACTCAAAGCCAGCATTTCAAGTTCCTCTTGTTCATGACCACAAGCAAGGCTGGGAGATTAAGTACAGAACAAGAACAGGGGCCCGAGGAAAGGGGTGTTTTTGAAGGGGATCACAAACTGGGAATCTGAGGAGTTCTTTTTTACATTATTTCCTTCTGCATTAAATACAGATTTTGTTCAATGCTGTAAGGTCCAGGCAAATATTTGATTTGCCACCTTTAATTTTCTGCCAGGATTTGAACCCTGACTTTCCTTATTTCCTTCAATAACTCTTCCCTATGACCCCGGCAAACCTTTCTCCAGCATAGTTGGGGCCCAGGAACTAACCCCAGAAAAAGCAAATTTGCCTTCTTTCCAGTTCTTACTGCAGATGGCAGAAAAAGCAGCAAGGTGCGTGATTTTCTTCTCTTAGGTTTAAAAACATTTTCAAATGTATCATTTCTTGCATAAGAATCAGAAGGCAGAACACAAATCTCCAGAGCAGGTAGATAATGGAGCAACTGGCTGTAAATATTTAAAATAATAATTTTAGAGTTATCAAGCTAAGGGTAAAAATCTAATTTACAAACTTGCACAGCAGTTCTAAGCTGAAATGAATTGTCTCTTCATACGAAATGTTCTTAAATAATGGTGCATGGTACAGAGCATTGAAGCAGATCTGCTGCCTGTCAGCTCCTAATGACTCCTGGTTTTATGGTTTTCTTATTCATTTCTGGAGCCCTCCTCCATTTCTCCAGCTCTCACCAGGAATGTATTTTGTGCACAGCACCCAGACAGCTGCAACTGCAGTCCCATTCCTAAGGCAGTCTGCTCCTATTGCTTTCAAATGCAAAAAGGGAGTGAGGAGACTGGGGAATTTTCTCTGACTAAGCTGGTCTTCACTGTCCTTCTGCCAGAGGAGAAGAAAGCCCATTTCTCTCCCTCTCAGCCTGCCTGTGCCTTTCCCAAGAGAGATGGATTGTCTGGGTGAGATGGAGGCACATCTGAACCTTCCAGAAGAACTTCCTGGCTTGAAAGGAAGCAAGAGTCACAAGCAATCTCTAAACTCTGCAGCTGAGGGAACACCTCCTCCTCTGGAGCTGTGCTGCAGTAGCAACCAATAATATTCCATAATGCTTTAAGACAGGTTTCATCATCTCTCTTTCTCAAATGGGAGAAAATAAAGACTTGAGTGGTACATGTCAGTATTTGACACGTTGGTGTCTGATGTTCAAGACTTTGTGATTTGAGTTCAGAGCCTCAGATTGTGTTTCTTTACCTTATCCTGCTGGTCTCCCACCTCAGATGGGATTCTATTAAATAATATGACATTTTGGTGATGGTTTATCAGCCAATGCAATTACAGGATAGCTAAATCAGTACTCCTCAAGTACCACAGGCAATGAGGTGGGGGAATTTTGGAAAAGGGAAGCTGGATTTTCTGCAGCTAAAATCTTCAGGAATATGAGCAGGGAACTAAATTATTATATTTAACTCACATGAGCCTATCCCTGGGGCTCAGGACACTGAAATGTGGGAAAGCTCACTGCAAAGGAACAACAGCTGAAGTTTGAAACATATCAAGGGTTAAAAATTCAACTCATGGATATTCAACACTAGAAACAGAAAGAAAGAAACAGTCAAAGCTGTTCTATCATTTCTTTCGAGAAAGATACAGATTGATAAAGCAACCCTCACACAAATGTGGCTCTCATCACTCTTCACCTGAGTGCATTTACAGGTCTGTGCCTTGCCCAGCAGGATAGGAGCTTGCAGGAGAAGCAGAGCTCACCTGAGCTGGAGAGCAGCAGGTCGTGCCCGGGGTAGAGCAGGCGGAGGCCGCACACGTCCAGCCCCGAGCGCAGCAGCAGCTGCAGAGTCTGATGGGTCTCCAGGGGCCTTGGGAAGAGAGCCTGGAACAGCAGCACCATGGCAACCTGGACAGCCAGGGGAAACCACGGCAAAATGAGGGAAATGCTGCCTAGCCCCCCACAACCTCAGAGCTGCAGCCCTGCTGCCCCCCCGTAGCTCCCAGGATGGATCTGCACTGCCAGAGCTACAGAGAGCCTCGGGTTTGCTTTCTGGTCATGTGCAGTTCACACTAAAGGCTCTTGGCTTTGGGCTAAATCACAGCTATCAATGATAATTCTAATTTAATCAATTTCTGCTGATATAACTGTGCCCTTTGTCACATAAGTAAAAAATTGCAAGGCCTCTGGGGCAGAGCCCACGGTGCATCCCTTCTGCTGTTAACTTTGTGCAGTACCATTGCCCAGCTTTCTGGATGATTTAATAATAATAATAATAATAATAANTAATAATAAATGTCTCTATGCCTTTAACAGCACCAAAATCAACACTAAAAAACTATCAAAAGGCAAACACATCATTGGTACTGTCCCAAATTTACATTTCAGAGTCTTCTTTCCCAGCCTAATCCATTTCAGCCCATCCTGGCATGTAGGAAGGCTCACACTAACACATTCTGAATGTTTATACCCAAAAGGAAAGCAAATTATTATTATTTTCCCCATCAGAGAAACAAATTGTTTTAAAAAGCAAGAGCTTTACGAGAGGGAGTTGTGTGGTTCTGTGGATAATAAATTGTCTAGCTGGGGATAAGACAAGCTGATTTTCTGGCCCTAAATTTGGGCGTGGTTCTCCTGGATGTTGGGCAGCTCAAGGATTTCCCCAGCTCAAGGTTTATGGCTGCAGCAAACCCCAAATGAATCCATCACTACTGGACACTCAAAATGAAATGCTACTGCCCCATAAAGACATTATGAGGCTTTACCATCATGATAAATGAAGATAGAAATTTACTCAAATCATATAAAAGTGGTCTAATTAGGAATAAAAGCTCCATTTCTTTATGTTTGTCTAGCTCAAGCTCTCCTGCTATTAACCCAGTACTCACAGCAGCCACTGAGGAAGGATTTTCCTGTAGTTGCTCTCAATCCCTGGGGCTGCCTGGGCTTGGGGCCAGCTGTGATAACAGAGCTGTCCAGCACAGAGAAGCCTCAGGAAGCTCCAAGCTCCCCTTTCCTCAGGAGCCTGGCACTTGGCCTTGCTCCCCACTGCAGCTTGGCTGAGTTGGGCCTGGCCTGGTCTCAGACATCACCAATTCTGGCCCCTGTGTGAGCCCTGGACTGTGCCCTGTCACTGGGGGCTCCCAGCTGCAGTGCTGGGCCCACTTCTGGGGCCACCAACACACGACAGATGTTGTGTTGGTGGCCCCAGACAGATTGGACATTGGACAGATGTTGGCCTGTTGGAGCAAGTCCAGGGGAGCCCATGGAGATCCTCTAAGGGCTGGAGCCTCTCTGGAGCCAGTCTGGGAGAGCTGGGGGTGCTCACCTGGAGAGGAGAAGGCTCCAGGGAGAGCTCAGAGCCCCTGCCAGGGCCTAAAGGGGCGCCAGGAGAGCTGGAGAGGGACTGGGGACAAGGGATGGAGGGACAGGACACAGGGAATGGCTTCCCACTGCCAGAGGGCAGGGATGGATGGGATATTGGGCAGGAATTGTTCCCTGGGAGAGTGGGCAGGCCCTGGCACAGGGTGCCCAGAGAAGCTGTGGCTGCCCCTGGATCCCTGGCAGTGCCCAAGGCCAGGCTGGGATGGGGTTTGGAGCACCCTGGGATGGTGGGAGGTGTCCCTGCCCATGGCAGGAGTGGCACTGGATGGGCTTTGAGGTCCCTCTCCACCCAAACCAGTCTGTGGCTCTGTTACTGCTGCTGGCCCTGCCCTGCTCTCCCCAGTCACAGCTCATTTCACATTTGTACATTTTGTGCTGCACTCCTAAGCAAGAGGCAACTGAAATCACTTTAACCTTCTCTTCTCCTGGGGTAGAATCAGTACAAATACTCCCTGCCTGTTCATACAACACACACAGTTACTCAAGGTCAGGCAGTACCAGAACCTTCAGAAATTTCTTAGAATGTTTCTGAGCCCAAGTTTAATCAAAGTTGTGCTGTTAACTGACTTAGAGTCAAGTAGTTGCAGGTTATCAAAATTTTGTCTACTCTTACAGATTTGCACCTGGTTGGTAGCAATTTCTCCAACCCACACATTCCAAAGTTTAATCTTCTGTGGCTCAGAGCAATCAGCACATCAATACTGATGACATAAAATACTCAGCTGATATATTTAGGTCTGAGTGAAAAATACTTCAAGATCAGTATTTGTATCAAAGCTTTAGATTGAAATATTCCAGGGCACTTAATTGTCTCTCAGTGTCCCCCCCTCAGCCCCCAGGTGAGGAAGGAGGGGGTTGTTTGTTGTTCTTTACCTCGGTGTCTGTGTCTCTGCAAGCCTCCATGGCACTGCTGTCAGGGAAGTGTTTGTCATCACTCTCAGCTGTCTGCCAGTAAAATCCCTTTGGCACTGCAAACGCCTTCTCCACTGCCTGAAATGCACAAAGGACAGCTCTCACTTCCCTGTTATCTTGGTCCCTTAAAATAAAGCAGGAAAACCAGGATCTTATGGCCACTGAGCACATGAGGATGCAGCTGGTGGATTAAACTCAGCTCTGTGTTGTTAATTTATATAATTTGCTTTTTGCAACTATTCCAGTAGCTCCTTTTAAGTGATATCCCAAAAATCTGCAACTGCTTCCCTACTAGCCTGAGAATTCCCAGGGTCCAACCCAGTGACTCCCCAAGATCAGAGCACCCACAGACATCACCAGGAGCTGCATCCATCAGCTGAGACCTCAATTCTCCATGACTGTGCTGAGCACTCAGCAGAACAGGGCTTTGTGAAAGCAATGCTCTAATTAACCAATCAATTGGAAGGGTAGGGAAGGGATTGCATGAACCTCTACATGCCTGTAGCCAAAATAGCACATTTCTCCTGTGCTCATGTCACCACAAGTGACACATATCTGTTAGGCTCATCATGCCACATCCTCATGGATAGGCAAAAAACTGGCATTTAGGTCACAGCCTGACACAAGCACAGCATTTCCCAGGCTCAGCACCTTATTTTGTTTCTCATCCCTTTTCTGGGCAGCCAAGCAAGCAACTTGTACAAGTGTAAGGATGTGTCACTCAGGAGAATGGGCTGTGACTGCACGCTCTGTAAGCAAGGCCACAGTCCAGGGACAAAGGCAACTCCTGAAAGTCACATTTGTCAGCTTCTGCTTTGAACATTCCAGAAATACAGATGCATTTAGGCAGAGTTCACAGTGGCTAGGAATCATTCCATGGATGAAGAGAAAATAAAAGCAGTCACTTTTAAAACACAGGCTCAGGTGTAGCTCAAAGAGGCTTCAGGATTTTTAAAGGCTCTACTTCGATTTACAGCAGGTGTTAATTTGTCCTCTGCTCATGTGGACTGACCTTTTCAAAAGCAGAAAAAGGAATTAATTTTCAACATGGTCTCATCAGGACTTTTATGATGGAGAGAAAAGGGGCTAACCCTGCGTGGAGAAGCATCCACTCTGCATTATGAGCTCCATATAATGCTGTTTAATTGTGTAATCACCTGAGAGATTTCGGGTGTGCTGTTTGGCAAATGATAGGCACTTCAGAGCATTCCACAAATGTTTCAGAGTAACAACCAGAAAATGAAATTCATTTGAATATTAAAACCCCTCTGACAACTGCCTTTCCACTTCAGTAACCTTTTGTGTTGTCTCCTTCCTCTATTTCCTGTGTTTCATGAGATATTTGCCTGAAAGCAGAACTGGAGATTTCACTTTTCACCCCGTTTCAGTCAAATCAACTGCACCAAACCAAAGGCTTTGGCATCTCCCAGTGGATCTGTCCATTCTGTCCTGCAATCCATCATTTCCCAGCCTCCACTGCTTATACACTTGGTTGCTGTGGAAAATATCATCAGAGGAAAAGAGGATTTAAGGAAAGGCATCTCCCCTATTTCCAGTGCATGGTGCCAGCTCCAATCTGCAACAGTGCAATGAGCCCACACAAGCCCTACAAAGTGGGAATGCAGCAAAATCCCAGCTTCCTGTCTCTTCCAGCTGTTCCTGGAACAAACCTCATGTCTGTGAATGTTCAAGAAGGAGAAGAAGGGATAAATGGTTGGTCAAACCAACACCAGTCTCTATTTCCATAGAAACCTTCAGGATAATCATCCAGCTCCAGGACACAGGGTGGAAATGCAGGGGGAGCACCCTGGTGTCAGCTGTGGATCCATGGGGATCCCAGGATGCTGCTCCAAGGCCACAGCAGGGAAGCAAAGCCTGTGGGAATTGTTCCTGTCATCTGTCACATCTGGTTTTTAACAGCCAACCTGAATGGGAGTTCACAAACCAACAGAAAATGGAGCTTGAAAAGTCTTATTTCTCCCAGATAATCCTTCTCCTCATGAACTAGAAAATAGGCAGATGGCTCCAGGATGAGCTCCCTGTTTGTCCCACTGGAGAGCTCCTGACACAGCCTTCCCATGCCATCAACAGGAAAAAAAAGGGAGAAAGTCACTTTCCCTGTGATGTAGGAGAGAATTGCATGGAGCCAGTTGTTCTCATACTGAGCTGAGCCCTTTTGGACACAAAAAGAGAGAGTGACCCTCTGCAGGCAGCTGCAGGAGCCTTCTCCTCCTGAAATACTCAGACACTATTTCTGTTTATGATACTTTAGTGGTACTTTTAATGTTCTACAAGAGGGTAGGTGTGAGAATTGTATCAGTTTCACCTCAGGGCTGCTTCCTCTCACTCCTCCCACATCACAGCAGCTGTAAATCCTTTCCCAAGCCTGTGGAAGCATCAGCTCTAAGTGCTGACCTGTGCCCTGGTGGGAGGAGAGGAGACTCCCCAAACCCTGCAGAATGGTGAGGAGGCAGCACAGCCTCGGATCCTCACCTGCAAACACCTCTCCAGTGAGGCTCTGAGCCCTGTACCAACCTCCCCTCTCCCATCCTCCACCTTGTCCCAGGGTGGAAGGTCCCTGCCCTCAGCCAGCAGCAGCTGTACAGCCCCAGGGATGCTCTGACTTCTGCTGTGACAGGTTTCAAACCCCAGACTCACAGAACCAGAACCATCCCCATGTGTGTCTGCAGGGCTTCTCACAGCACTGACATCCTCTCCACTTACACTGCCATGAGCAGGATGAGCAGGGAGGGAGGGCACATCCAGAAACTCCTGGGTTTAGTTATTCCTTTTTGCCAATTTATCCTTCTTTGGTTTGGGTGACAAATTCCAGCTTCTGCCACCTTAAGACACTGGAAAAGACCACTTTGTGCCACAGCTAGGCCTGAACACACACCAGTTTTTCCAAAAGCATTTAAAAGAAACCCCAAGCTCCTGCTTTGTTTCAGATAATATTACCCAGATGAAGGCAGACAGTTCCAGGAAGGAAATTCACAGGAGAACAAAAACGTGCTGTAAAATCCTCAGCAGAAAGAAGAATAAGCACATTTCAGAGGAGACTGGAGCTGCAGCAAAGCCATAAATATTTAACTGTCACACAGAAATATGACCAAGCCCGTGATCCCCTCTTCGTGCTTACAGTGTTTTCTGTTCCATCTTTGACAACAAAGGAAGATCTTTTGCTGTCAGCTGATCTGAGAGAGTCTTTTAAGTTGCAAGGAGTCTTCCAGGCTGTTCCCAGCCCCAGCAGGAAAACAGAAACTGCAGGAAGCATCCCCATGGACTCCACAATCTCATCTCCTCACACACAAGGCAAAGATCTGCTCAGCCATTATCTCTGTGAGACAACACCAAAGCCCTCAGAGGAGGATGCTGCACTTCCAGTAGCTGCAGAGCCAGGTGGGAGCTCTGTGCTGAGGTAACCTCTCCCTGCCAGCCCTGCTGAGCACATCAGGGGCACCAGGGGAAAGCACTTCTCTCTCTCACTCAGCAAGGCTCATGTCTGATGTGATTCACCAAATCCTGCCCATGAATGAGGCAGCATCACTCTCAAATGCTCTCCTCTCCCTGCTGCTGTGTGCAGGAGCACAGTTTTCCTGGTAGAACTCAGATTAACACAATGCTGAGTGTGTTTCCTGCACATCTTCCCTCCCCACTGTGCATGTTCTCTTCAGATGGCTACAGAATTTACTGCAGGAAAGTGGAGGCACCACAGGAAGAGCCCAGGCAGCAAAAAGTCTGGGCAAGAGAGGACTCATCAAGGAAGACATGCACTTCTGGTGACTGTACTTCAGGCAGTTTGAAATGGACCTCACTCCTCCTTGTTCCCCTCCTGGATTGGGAAAGGGATCCCTTAAACCACAGAAGACAGAACGAGACAGTGGCTCCCAGCCTTTGTGCCCATCAGCACTAAAGGCAAAGCACAGTGGCTCGAGAGCTCTTTAAAGCTGCTCTTTTCAGGAATAAGGAGTGATGGACACAATCTGAATGTGAGCTGTCAAATTTTAGGAGGAAAGAAAACCTGTAATGTTTTATTCCTCTCCAAGCTGTGCCTTCAACTTTGTGCCAGCTCTAATAGACATCTGTGTAGTCCTTCCTCCTTCTAAAGGTTAGAGGGGTTTTATTTACAAATGCCAGTAGCTGCCTGAACTCCTGGCTCCATAAAAATAAATGCCAGACTCCAGCAGGACTCAGCCAGGGCCAGATGTCACCTTCTGCCTCCTGAAGATACAGCCATGCAGCTATTCTGGGCTGCAGCTATGGATTATTCTCTACAAATGTAAATAGATGAGGTCCCAGGACAAACATTTCTCCCACAGACAAGCCTTATCCATGTGGAATCACCAGCCAGATGTGCTCTCACCCAAGCTGTTGGCACAACTTGAGCAGGCTGCTCAGCAAACTCAGGGTGCCAGCCAGGCCAGACCTGACCCTTCCCACTAACTCAGATAAAGAGAAGGCACAGGCAAGATTTGAAAGCAAAGGGCAGGATGAGTCTGTCCTTTTGAACCTCCTGCTTTACAGCTTCAGTCCCAGAGCTGAGTGCTGGACTCCATGGCTGGCACTGCCAACGCTGCAGGACTCATCCTGCCAGGTCTGCTTTGGGTGAGCCCACATGGAAGAGCTGTCCTGGGTGTTTTATCCCTACCTAATGCCCAGTTCAGCTGCACAACAATCAAACCCTTCAAGCTTTGGAGGAGGAAAGCACAGCCCTGGCCTGTGAACTAAATCTGGGAGCTCACAGCAATGTGGGGGTCAGGTCTGGGAGCTGAGCAAATTGTGCTGCTCTCCAGGGAGCCCTGGCAGCATCTCCATCCCAAAACATGGCCCAGCTTGGGTGCTGCTCACACAGAATGAGATGAGAAAGAGCACATGGGGCAATAACCCCAAAGCAAAGCAGGACTGCCAGCAGCACAGGCACCGAAGCCCAGCACAGCCCAGTTCCTGCAGTTTGGATGTGTGAAAGGCAATGCCCACACAGCCACAGGCCTGGAGAGCTGGGTGAAAGGCTGATGTGGTAATGAGCAGCAGTTCCCTGAGCACACCTCCCTCAGCACTGAAATTAGGAGAAGTTACAGCAAAAGACAGAGGAAGATGCTGGAGGCAACTCAGCAGGGCCAAGGCCACGGTGCTTGTCAATGAAATAATGTCACAGCACTCAGAGCTTCAACTCAGAAAGCTCAGAGCGTTCTCACTGAGCTCATGCTGAAACTCAGACTCACAGACCTGAAAGATCCTCTGGAAATGCCTCCCACTCCCTCTTCAGAGGCTGCACACAGAGCTTGGGAATCTCAGCTCTTAATCTGTGCCTCAAGTGCACAGAGCAACACGTGCTGCATCTGGGGCTGCTTTTCCACAGGGATTTCAAATTTCAGCATCAATGTCCAGTTCTTCACATATCCAATGTGGTTATTTCAGAATCTGAAACAAGGTATGCAACTTTCAAAGCCTGAGTGTGTGAGAGCTTCTATGGCAACACAGTTAACATCAACTCCAGCAGGGAAAGCCCAAAAAGCTGAAATTCCACATGAAAGAGCTGCTCTACTTTCTGCCAGCCCCCTGCAACACATCAACCTTGCTGTTAGGTCAGTCTGTGCTGCTGGGCATTTTCAGCAGGCCTGGGTTACAATATCAGGGCAAATTCAGCTCCCTGGACCCAGTTCTGGGACTCTTATCTATGACTAACCAGAAAAACAAAACAAAAAACAACAACAACAAAAAACACAAAAAACCCCCCACAAAAAACAAAATAACCACCCCCAAAAACAAAACCCAAAACAACAACAAAAGAACAAAACAAAAACCAAAACAACAGAGCTTTGCTTAAGCAAAAGCTAAGGAGGGAACTATGTGTAGACCTGCCCTTAATCACTACTATTTTTTAAAAACCCACACAAACTTTGTGTCAGAGCAGGGAAGCTGCTAAAGAAGCAGCATGAGGGGAACTGATCACCAGGAGAAGCAACAAAATCAATTTTCTGGAACTTAAAGTAGAAAATCTCCTTCATCTTGACTTAGAGGTGTCTGTTGACAGAGGAGTAGGGTTGGAGGTTCCCCTTCTCCCTTAAAACCCCCCTGAAAATGCTGCTATGGCCTGACTCCTCTGTCCTGGCAGGCACCTGCACAGGTTGGGAGCTCACAAACATGCTCTGACCATCAAGGGCTGCACCTTTTGGACAAATGTCCCAATATCCAGGAGAACTGAGGGAGAGGAAAAGAATTCCAGCCTGGACCAAAGAGGCTGAGGAAAAGCAGCATCAACACTGGCTCTGTGTGTGTCATCTGTATCCCTAAGGTGAATGTTTGCATCCTGAGCCTTAGCAGCAGAAAGTACTTTTATTTTATGCTAAAATGAAGAAATCCTCTTTCTGCTGACAGGGGACCTTGCAGTTAACAGCTTCCATAGGGATGTTGTCACTCCCAGCCCAAGCTGGGCTTTAATGACTGCATTGTGAGCTCCTGCTCCTATCAGGAGTGAATTGCTGCAGGTTAACAGGCTCGTTGCACAGCACTCAGAAAAATGCCTCCAAAAACCTGCACAGGCAAAGCAATCTGTTTGGGGTCCAGAACAGGCAGAAAACTCAGCAGACAAATTGACTGAAAACAAGACATTGGCTCATGCACTAACAAACAAAAAGCATAAAGGTTATTACAATTACTGCTGGCAATTGCTCCCCAGATCCCACACAGAGCTGCTCAGTACACAGCAGCTTCTCTCTCCCTCCCTTTCTACCCATTTTTTTCCACCATCCTGCCAGGATTTCTCTCTCAGACTCTGATCTACCTGGAGCAGAAGCAGGGTTTCACTGCATGCTCCTCCAACACGTGGGTGCAGGTTCTTAGGGCTGCTTAGTTTTGTACACACTGCCTCCAAACAAATGCAAATGCACAAAAAGCAGAGCATGGATCACTGGCCTTGCACCAAACCTTCAGACCAAAGAAGTTAAAAGAATATGATACTGAGTTTTCTATGCAGCATTTTTTGGTTGTGTTTTAACGACACTTGGGAACATTCTCAGTTGGTAGCACTTTGCAAAGCTCCAGGGCAGACATCAGGGTGAGCTGCTGCCTGCTGAGAGCGTGCTTCATTGAGCCCTGCTTTGGAAACCAGCCTTGCTGCCTAACCAGCTGTGAAAATGTGGCTGTCCCACCCTGGAAGTGTTCAAGGCCAGGCTGGATGGGGTTTGGAGCAGCCTGGGACAGTGGAAGGTGTCCCTGCCCATGGGGGTGGAATGAAATGAGCTGTAAGCTCCCTCTCAACCCAAACCATGCTGTGATTCCATAACTCTGTGAAAAAGCCGCAACACACTCAGCCTCACTCAGGCCTGGGGGGCACAGAGCACTCAAACTTGGGAAGAGAATGTGGTTTTTGAATTGACATCATGTTTTCCATGGCATCAAGGCAAAGATCCACCCCCAGAAAGCGCCTGCTATCTTGCTGTTCAATTCCTAATGATTTATAATTCCCCTAATAAGGGATTTGCATAAAAGCCCTGGCTGTTTTAAATGCTGCCTTATTTTATGCCTTAAAAGCATACAGCAGATTTATCTTTTACGAGTACGTCAGACTCTTTATGGCTCTTGCTTCTGCTTGAAAGCCACAGTGACTGCAAATCAACAACACTAAGCCTCCTTTTCCTGCACACAAGTGGGATAAACCTTTAGGCAAATTGCTAAGTGCACTGCTAAACCCCTAAGCTTTCATGGCATTGATTCTCACAGAGTCATAGTAATCCCCAAATCTGGTTGAAATGGCAGAAAAGTTCTCATGCTACATCATTTTCAAAATTAAAACTTCATTGTGAACAAGAATTGCAGGCTTTGCCATTCCCTGGAATTGTGTCTCAAGGGTTTTGTTCATCTAAACATATTGGGAAAAGACCACAATTGTCCAAAGGCTGGTGCTGTTGTGGGAAAGAAATAAACAAAACATTCCCTCAAAAGGTATAGAAATCAGATCATATTAAGTGCTGCTTTGAAAACCCACTCTAAATATTTACACCAAGGCAGGAAAGGCTGGTAAAGGCCTAAAAGCAGCATTGGATGCCTTCAAGGAATAAATTCCCCCAATTAGGATAAGGAATTCTTGTAACATTTCATTCAGTGGAGTATTTGTTATGGAGCACTTGCTAATCTGACAGAAGTGAAAGGTTAATTATTATTCTGCTGATAGACAGCAGTGAGTACTCCTGGAGACGTTTCCAGGCAGGCAAGAGATTGGAAGCACTTGATTTGGAGAGGTGCTGTGTCCTTGTAGCTCACACACCTCCCTGGAAATCCACAGATATTAAAATCACAGAACTGAATCACAGAATATTCTAATATTAGAAGCATTTGTTTTCAAACTCTGTTTAAATCCTTTCCTAAAACAAATGAGAATATCTGTTAACAATGGAAAAACAGCTTTTACTGGATTTGATTAAAAAATTGCCAGAAGTCCAAGCACTTCTGTTCAGTACCTGAGGGTCAGGATTAACAGCAGTGATGTCACTGAGCAGGACAGGGGGAATTCCAGGAAGAAGTGGGCACAGCTGGTTTTGGAAGTGACTGGCCAGTTCATCTATCCACCAAATAACATCTGGAAGCCACGTGGAGGTCAGAAATGCAGAAATCCTCTGGTAAAACCTGGATGTTCCCTGGAGATGTTCTGCAGTCTGCAAAGAGCCAGTGGTTAAGAAGCTTTGGTGATGGTTTCAAAAACTCTGTACCTTGCACCTGCAGCAGCTCCTCCTGTGTCCATGGCCATCCCAGACTCCAGCTCCACACAGCTGCCCTCAGATTCTCCAAACCAACCCCTGGTGTGACACCTGCACCTCCCAAACCCCCACACCCTTCATCCCATGCTGATGCCATCCCTCAGCTCACCAACCCTGCTCCAAAGCAGATCCCACCACACTCAGAGGGGAAGAAAAGCCCCTAAACAGGACCATAAACCAGCCCAGTACAATGAAATATCAACTTCCAAAGGGTTTCTTGGGGATATAAATGAAAACAGTTGTTAGTGCCCCACCTCTGGAAGTGTTCAATGCCAGGGTGCAGAGAGCACTGAGCAATCTGGTCTAGTGGAAGCTGTCCCTGCCCACGTTGAAATTAGATGAGATTCAAGGTCCCTTCCAACCCAAACCATTCTGTGATTTTTTAAGATTGAGGCTAATATTAATACTGATACATGAATACTGAATGCTGCACTGCTAAACTACAGTTTTCCATCATTTAACCTCCCCTCTAAGCCTCATTGTTCTTTAGGCGATTCTTAATTAGCAGGACTTTCAGAGAACAAAACCAGTGACCTCAAGGAGACCTAATTAAAAATTAACAGACTCAACAACTGTGCAGAACATCTCTCCACCAGTTACTGGAGGGAAGTGCAGGTCCTGCTGTGCCCTGGTGTGGCCTCACCTGGGCTCTGGGGCAGCTGTGGGTGCCACCATACCAGAAGGATCTAAAGCTGTTGGAGAGTGTCCAAAGGAGGGACATGGGCATGGGGAAGGGTCTGAGGAGCAGCTGAGGGCACTTGGATCGTTCAGCAGGAGAAGGAGACTGAGGGCAGAGCTCAGCAGGGGCTGCAGCTCCTCCCCAGGGGCAGCTCCGATCTCTGGGACAGGGACAGGGAAGGGCTGGAGCTGGGCCAGGGCAGGGTCAGGCTGCAGAGCAGGGAAAGGTTCTTCCCCGTTTGGTGCTGGCACTGCTCAGGCTCCCCAGGGAATGGGCACAGCCCCGAGGCTGCCAGAGCTCCAGGAGTGTTTGGACACTGCCAGCGATGCCCAGGGTGGGGTTATTGGGGGGTCTGTGCAGGGCTGGGAGCTGGACTGGATGATCCCTGTGGGTCCCTCCCCACTCAGGATTTTCTGTCATTCTGTGATTATTGCACCTAAAAAGTGAAGCTCAAGGAGGAAAACCCCAAATCAAAGGACAGAGATTGGGAGCTCCTGTGAGCCAGCAGAGAATGAAGTGATGGAGGTGCACAGAGAGGATCTCCAGAGCTCCACACGGGGCCAGTGGGAGAACTGGGAGTGCCTGGGAGATTCCCAGGGAGCAGAGGCTGCACAAACCTAATTCCCATCAGACATGCCTGGAACTGCAGCCTCTCTATCAGCACACAGGGATTACAGGAGGTGAGTGTTTTGGCATTTGCTCTGGCAACAACAAACCAAAACCAGGCAGGGATGTTGAAATCTGCCTCACTTCTAGAAGCTGTTTGGAGGAGGACAGAAATAAAACCACCCTAAACTGCCCCCCCAAAAAACTGATAAAAATGAGAGGAAACATAGCAGAACTGGATATAGGAATAGATGCCATCCCAGATAAATAAGCCAAAAGGCTTCTTGAAGTGCTAAGAACTGGTGCTTTTGTTTGGAGAAGCCACTATTATTATTCTGGTTATAACTATTACACCTTGGGACAGAGAACTAGAATGTGATAAATAATAAAAGATACACAGATAACAGTGAAGTGGCCAGTAAATAAGAAATTGATGGCTCAGAGCCTCCTTTTGGGGCTGAAAATGGACTCTGGGCTCTTCACATTAATATTAAAATATCATTAGTCATCATGGTTAACATTTACACATCCTTGGTCTTTTTGCATAATCCAAAAAAAGTAACTTAAGGTCTCCCTAAATTCTTATAGCAAACAGATACAACAAAAGCACCTGGAAACCAAATCAAATCTTAAAGATGAGCCCTGAAAAGTGTCTCTGTGCCCACAGGAGACAACTGGAACCAGAATTAGGGCCCCAACAGGACTTTATTTTCCAATTGAGGCACTGAACACTTGCACATTGACAGGGCAGTGAGAGACTGAGGGCTGCAGTGTGAAGAATAAAGTCCACATTTCTCTCCACAGTAGCTAAGGCTGCCCAAGGGCAGGAACAGGGAGAGATTTGCTATCATTTTCCTCATCTCTGCTGGGGCTGACATCCCAACTTTTGTTGTTCCTCCCAGCTCTGATCTCTGCTGGGGAAAGCAGCAGTTCTACAAATGCCTCAGGAAAGAAAGATTGACACAAGTCAGTGCCACCACAAAGAGCCTCTAATGAGGGAGAGCAAACCCAAGTCCTGCTTGGAAGAACTGCCCCAACCCCTGAAATGTCACTGCTGTGCAATGGAGCTGAGCTCAGAAGTTTTTTCCTGATGAGGGAGGTGAGGCCCTGGCACAGGGTGCCCAGAGAAGCTGTGGCTGCCCCTGGATCCCTGCAAGTGTTCCAGGCCAGGCTGGACAGGCCTTGGAGCAGCCTGGGATAATGGAAGGTGTCCAAGCTTCTTGCAGGGATTTGGACTGGATGGCCTTGAATGCCCCTTCCAATCCAAACCATTCTGTGATTCCATGAGAAGGACTGGAAATAATACAAAGTTTGTTCCACAAGGTTGTGATTTGACCCTTCCCAACTCCAACCAAACACTCAGGGCAGCCTGAGCCCACAGCTCCAGAAGTTCATTCAATTCTGTAACCCTGGGGACATATTTTGAGCATAATCAGTGCTCAGTAATTTTGGTGCTTTGGCCAAGCCCTCAGCTGGAATCAGCAGAGAGCAGCTCAGGCTCTGCCCCTCCACTCCCTTTGCTCCACAGAGGAAACACCTTGAATTCAGTTGCCTTGGGCAGGAACCAACACCAAGTCCTTGTCCAGTCCAGCAGAGCCTGCTCTCATCAGCCTCTGCCCAGGGCTGCTCAATCCCCAATGGAAAAGTTGCTCTTGGTTTTGAGCTGGGGTTTTTGGTAGTGTTTAAATCATGACATTTGGTGCCAGCATCCACCATTTATTTTCAGGAGCACTGGAGCCACAGCTGTCAAACTCCAAGTTTTGTGATACAACATGGGAAATTCAATCTTTGCTGCTCAGCTGCCAGTGAAGAACATTTGCTGCAGCTGAGGAGGGGATGCTGAAGTGTGTTTTAAAAACATGTTCACACATCCTGCTCCATTTAGGCTCCCCATGGTTTAGCCAGCAGGTATAATACACACACCTGGGGATGAGGCAGGCAAAAATAGAGTAGAAAATCCACTAAAAAAAAAAATGCAGAGCACAGGGCAGAATCTCAAAGGTTCCTCAGCCACAGGACAGTGGCTCTCAGAAGATCTGGGGGACACAGGGATTGTTGTTCCCCACATCCACCTGACCACACTTCCCAGCAGTCATCCACACTGTTCAGGTAAAATAGGAATTTACACCAGGCAAGAGTGGCAATACTACCTAAAAAGCTGTCTCCAATAAAGAAATAGGTACAAGATGCTCCAACCTGTATCAAACCAGCTCTGTGAAAGACAGAACCAACAGAGCAGAGCCCAGAGCTGCAATTTCACAGCTCTGCTGTGTTCAGGACAGTTCATAACATGTCTTACATCACTTGTGCTAAATTTCCAGCCTGTGTGCAAGACCTTCCAGTTTTATTGCACAGCTCAGGCTCTGGGGACCACCAAAACTGAGGGCACAAGCTCAGGTCCTGCTTGCAGGCTTCAGCTCCTGGCAGCCAAATAAAAATAACTCCTCCTCCCATGCCACACTCTTCACATGGTTAAAATAAAGGAGGAGAAAGCATAACAGGTGCCAAAAGGTGTGTCTCCTCCACATCCAGCTAAATTTCTGCAGTGTGAGGTTCCAGCTAATGAGCAATTGAGGAAAAACGATGCCACAGAGAGCTGGTTTCTGCTCTGCCCACAATCAAAATGCAGCATAACTGAGCACAGCTCAGGTTGGCAATGAGCTGGGAGCAATCCTTCAGTTCCACAGCACTGGGCTGCTCCCCCAGCCCAGCTTGGGCAGCTCCTGCACTGCTCTGTGCTGCCCTGCTGCAATTGGAGCTGGCACAGAGCACTGCTGCCTGCCCTATCTGCACAGCTCCCAGGTGCAAATGCTGCTACTCACTGCTGGCTCCTGGCTCTGGGGGCAGCTCTGGGCTGAGGGTTCCTCTGGTGCCACCAGGCAGGCGTAGAGGGCCAAGCCTTCCTCACTCCAGGCCTGCTGCAGCCCCACCACCTCAAATGGAGCTCTGGGACCATCCTTCCTCTCCACAGGAGGCACCTGGAAATCCATTGGAACACAATTCTCTTTTTAGATGGACTGAAAACAACCCCTTTTTCTTACTCTGTTGCTTTTGAGTAGAGCCCCACAACAACCCAGGGAGCACTCTGCTTTGATTAGTAGATTAGCTGTGGTTTAGCCAGTAGAAAAATCAATAAAGACCAAATTAAATAGGAATAACACATTGCTTTTGATAAGCCATAGGATTTATTTTCTCAATGAGGACTTGCAAGCTCTGACTTCCACCAGTTTCACTATGTGGAAGCAGGAATTCCCATTATTTCTCTGGTCCAGCAAGGGCTGAGCACAGAGGCCCTGCCAAGGCTGCTCACAATGTTCCTGTCACAGCAGCACCGTGTGTGCCTTTATCAGTGACAGCGAGATCAGCCCAATCTCAGCTCACAAATCAATGCAAAGGGATGATGCCATGCCAAGGGGCTGCTGCAGGCTTCCCTAAGGAGCCCATCACTAACAGCCCAAAGCCCATCAATCCCCATCCTGACAATCCCCTTTTAGTCAGGCAGAGGTGATTTCTTTTTCAGGGTTTTTTTTTTTGGTGCACATGTGTGTGGGAGGGAAACATTCTATTTTCCAGTTTATAGATCTGATTTAAACCAAAAAGGGTAAAAAGTGACTTCTGCAACCCCAAGACATAAATTATTATCATGAATATCAGTTTAGATCCAGGGAGAGAAGGTTCCAGTAGGACAGACTTTGCCTTGGCTCTGTAGGGGTTGCTCAAAGTCAGATGAAACATAATCCACTTTAACATGCAGAACACATGAATATCTTGATTAAAAGCTAAAAAAGAGAGGAGAAACACTTGAAACAGCCTGGGAAAACACTGGGTTGCTGCAAAATGCCCAGGGCTGCTGGTGAAAAGGGGCAGAAAACTCTGGGAAAGCCAGACATGGGGAACAGCAAAGCCAGGAGAAAGGAAAAGCAGAGGTACCTGATCCAAAACATGCTCTGGGTGGAGAGAAAGCCAAGTTTGAGCTGCAGAACTGTAATTCCCTCCCAGGGCTCTGGTGGATACAGAAACTCCAAGTCTTGTTCTCCTGGTTTACACCTCAGCAGTCTCTAGGTGCATTATCAGCTCTCTTTACTGCATCTATAGCCCCAAAGTATTTACAGGGAGATAAAGGCCTTTAAAAACATGGTTTTAACACAGGGTCAGGCTGGATTTTGAAACTGCTGCACACTTCAGCTGGACCACTCAAAACACCAGGACCAAATCCTCCACTGCTTTGAAGACTGGATTCCCATGGGGAATTCTGCACCATCCACTGCTCCCAGCTGGCAGCATCCAGCCCATCTCCAATGGAATCAGTAAGGATATGCTGATTTACACAGGCCAGTCAGTGGAATTGCATGGTTTACCAGATGAGAATTTGGTCTAAAAATGCCTCAGCATTTCCAGCTCTTTCAGTGAAAGAAATGCAAACTTCTTCATTGCTATCCAACAGCCATTTCAGAGCCTGTGTAGAATAAACTGGTGGATTTTACTCCAGTTTTTCTTGGGCACAAAGTCCATCTGAACATCTGACCCTACACCCAGCAGAGAGACACAGCCCTGGAAGCTGAGGGACCCTTTCAGCCCCAGAGAGAGCTGCTACAAGTCAGACCTCAGGGGTTTTTTTAATGGGAATAACACAAGGGAAGAGAGCTCACTCTGCAGCTGGTCACAAGCTAACGAGTCTGAATGGAAAATTCAGGATCTAGAGCTGTTCCACTGGCAATTTTCATTAGCACTGAACTAACACTAAAGAATGTTAGCAATGTTTTAATGCAAGCAGGAACATAATTAACAATTAATTGTGTTTAAGTGGAGTTTAAGTGATTTAAAAGCCTGGCTGCTCAGGGTGAAATCTACCTTGACTGTGTGGATCAGTATCGGTATCCCAGAGTCTTTCCCATGGAAAAAGAGTAAGGCCACTGAGCAGGGTGGGAAGGAAAAATATACATTGGGGA